>JAHTLZ010000008.1:19837442-19906291 GCA_023846285.1 Phrynocephalus versicolor | reverse complement strand
ACTGCCTGTGAAACCTGGAGAGGGGCATTTCTCCAATTCAAACAGCTTGGCTTTGAAAGTTCCACTTTGTAAGCCTCCTCCTCGTTGCACTTATTAACTTCCCCCCCTCTCCGGCTTCTGAAATCTACAAGCCCTTCTTGTTCGCTGCCGCCTCCCCTTCGCCTCCTCCCAATTTCAAGATCCACTGAAATACCAGACAGAGCGCAGCATTAATAGGAGGCTTCGGCTGCCAGGTGCATATTTTGGCCGGCCAAACAATACAGGCCAAACCGCAGGTATTTTATGAGACGTTTCCTGTTATGAAGATTCCCCCCCCCCTCCTGTAGAGAGCATCTTTGTTACTGGACCCCTCCTGTTTCTCCATTCCCTCACCTATTTTTCCTACATCCCCTTTCCTTTGGGGCCTTTTTTTTGGTCTTAGAACTGTGTCATGTTGCAAAAAACACGACGGTTTACTTAGCTTTCCTGAAGGAAGACCTTAGCAAAAAGAAAAAGAAAAGCATAAAAAGTGGACCATACCAGGCCTGGCCAATACAGAGAATTCCCGTTATCGGCCAACTCCGGTGCTTGCTGTTGCACATAAAATTCATACGCCAAAGTGCCTGTTCAGTGAACTGTGTCTTCTCTGCTTTTGCAATATATTTCTCCAGGAACATGACCTCCTTTAGACATGCAAGGGATCCTCTTGTTTACATTCCACATATTGTCCAGGGGGCTTTGCCTCTTGTTTTAAGCCATGTTCAAAATCAAACCTTTTTTGCCACTGGAGGGAGCAAGCCTTCCAGACACGGACTTCTCTCAACTTTGCCCTCCCACCCTGCACCTTGTTGTTAGAGGGTATAAAATACTGTATCGCCCAGCATTAGCTGAGCTTCCCTCTCACCATGTGATTTTTTTTCCAGGGAGATTTATGCCTGTACAAACAGAGCTACAAATTCAGCACGTCATGGCCTTCCAGTGACCAAGCACAAAATGACCCATACTTAAACGCAAATGGAGACAGCACCCTTGCAAAAACAGGACAGCACCATCTAATTTTGCTCTGATTTGGCACTGGTCAAACATGAAACCAATGGGCTCGATCTTTGCTTTCCCGAAGGGTAACACCCAAAGCATTTGTAACCTGGGGTACCAGTGTATGCAGGTTAAATTGGCATATTGGCACTTTGCGAAAAATAAGTGGGTTTTGAATTGCAGTTTGGGCACTCGGTCCCTAAAAGGTTCACCATCACTGCCCTGACCCGCCTACAATGAAACCTGTGGTGGAGAATGAAAAACCACAAACACCCCAGTTCTTGCAGGGAGGGGGAGCTGAATGCAGGCAGATTAGCACAAATTCCTTCTCTGACCAGGCCAGAAGTGGCCACCTTGATAAGAAGGGTGACCTTCCAACAAGAGGCTTGGAAGCACAAGAGGGGACATAACATAAGAACATGAGAAGAGCCGTATGCTGGATCAGGCCAAAGGCCCGTCTGGTCCAGCTTCATGTATCTCACAGTGCCCTCACCAGATGAGTTTGGGAGTGCATGAGACTAGATCTCTGTCTCCTGAAACCACTCCCCTGCATCTGGCCCTTGAAGTACCCTGGTTTTAAGCCTGGATATGACACATCTCCATCATTGTTTGTAACCTATGATGGACTTTCCCTCCAGGAATCTGTCCAGTCCCCTTTTGAAGGCATCCAGGCTAGATGCCATCACCACATCCTGTGGCAGGGAGTTCCACAGACTAACAACACGCTGGGTAAAAAAAATATTTTCTTTTGTCTGTTCTCACTCTCCCAACCCTCAGTTTGAGTGGATGTCCCCAAGTTTTGGTATGTTCTGTGAGCGAGAAGAGCGTTCCTCTATCCACTTGACTCATGCCCTGCATTATTTTGTACGTCTCAATCATATCCCCCCTCAGGCGCCTTTTCTCCAGACTAAAGAGCCCCATATGTTTTAGCTTTTCTTCATAAGGAAGGTCACCAAGCCCAGTAATCATTTTAGTTGCTCTCTTCTCCCCCATCATTTATTGCTATGCTCATGGCTCTTACTATGCAGGTGATGTTCATGGCGTAGTTTATAAACACATATTATGCCACAGATTTCAGGAATAGCTACCCTTCCTTTTACAGCAGTGGTTTCCCAGCCTTGGCTCACCAGATGTTCTTGGATGATGACTCCCAGAATTCCAGCACAACTACCAGTGAAGGCTTCTGGGAGATGTAGGAACATCTGGAGACCCGAGGCTGGGAACCATTGCACTAAACCATGGGGTTCATGCGCTGCTCAAGCACATTTCCCATCTTCCTTTACCACTGGTGACACCGCCTAGGATGGAATTAGAACATCTGGCAGACACACACCCAGTGGCTCATTACACTGCTAGAGCAATGGTTTGGGAGAGAGTGTTGTAAATTTTTAAAAAAACGATCATTGGAATGGTTTAATGAAACCACGCAGAAGGAAGAGGAGAGAGATGTCTTATTCAACAGGACTTCTCCATCAGCTTGTGAGGATGATGAACGAGTAGAAAAAGAAGATGTTTCAGAGATGATGGAAGATTATAAAAACAAGGCAGGAGCGTGCAGGGGTGGCGAAAAGAGAGAGAAGGAGAATGTGAGCCTGTCACGTGAATTATGAGGAGGAGAATTATTTTTATTGCCCGAAACGTTTCAAAAACGGTCCCTATAAGAGCAGACTTAATGAAGTGTTGGAGGAAGCCAGGGCAAACAGATGCAGACGTAGCAGAGAACAGCAGTCAAACAACGGCATTAAAGGACAGAGAAATTGGGGAAAGCAGAAAACAGCACCAGAGAAAAAGGACGGCCATACTCCGGATAGACTGATGCAACAAAAGAAGCCAGACGATGGGACACGGCAGCACCTTTTTTGGAGGCCACTAATTCCTTAGGTCGCTTTCCTGGTGTTTTGGGTGGCAAAGTTAAACCACGTGTTTGGATCCACAAATGAAGAAAGGGTATGGTTGGATATACTTGGACTTTCTAGGCTGCCCCAGTAATGCCTGTCCACTTGCATCTGGAATTGCTTCATGATATCTCACTCCCAAGACAGATTCCTCCGTTTTTCTCTATCTCCGCTGCCTTTTCCCTACCGACTTCATTCTTCCCCTCCTTCCCCTCCTTGGAGTTTGGAGGAGTAGAAACAGAACAGCGAAAATATAGGGACCAAACTCCACCCAAATAGAATGAATGCACCTAGAGGGGTGTAGAAACAGAAAGCAAGGGCGTTTGGTCTCACTTCGACCAAACTGCTGAGATGGACTTTGGCCCTGCACTGGGCGGACACCAATGTAGCACCATTATCATGGTCACAAGGGAAGCAATGATGCTCAACGCAGAGGGACTCAAAAGTTGCTTAAAAATTAAAATAGAAGTTTTTAAAAAATGGGACCAAGGAGACAGCAAAACCCAGCTTTATCTCCCGAGAAGATGAGAAGAAATCCCACCACCACCACCACCTGAGGCTGCCACTGCCAAGCAAAAAGCCAAGTATGCTGCTTGCACACCATCCCATAATGCTTTCAAGCACTCTCTCGGCAGTTTGCGTTTTAATTATGCAGGCTACACATTTCCACCCTGCAGCAAGCTGGGTACCCCAATGGACCGACCTCAGAAGGATGGAAGTTTAAGTCAACCTCGTTCCATCTACCGGAACCCAGGATCGGACTCGGGTTGAGAGCAGAGTCTTGACTGCAGTACTGCAGTTTAACCATGGTGCCACGAGGCTGCTTAAGTGAGTCGGAACTGTACCAACCGCATCTCTTGTTTGCAGGCAGGTTCCTGCTGCAAATCCCTCACCAACAAGAGGTTCTTCACCGGAACGAAAGCACATCTAAGACGGTTACTTCACGTCCACTCTTGTCCCGGGAGGAAGTTCATTGCGTGTTGATGTTGATCACGGTCACGTGGTCTTCTTCCGGTTCTGTCCCTGTTTCCGTGTACGCATGGGCATGATGGATGATACCAGCACGACTGTTTCCGCACGTCCTCGTTCTGTGATGAGATGTGAAATTCCATGCCTTTGTTCTCTGTTTTTTTCTTCGGCCCCAACCTTCCATTTTTCAATGCTTCGATTCTCCGAAGCCTTGCCTTCAATGCGTTACAGAGCTAAGTTTGAGACATTTGTCTTTTAATCTCTCTGCATTGCATTGCTGACTCCATAGGGAATGTACTGGTGAATGGCACTTCGCAGTCCTGCCACTAGACGGAGAATGGCACGTTGTGTGATGAGCCTTACCTCACGGCCACTCGTCTCGGAACGAGAAGCCTGACGAGGAGATTCCTGAGGCCAGGGAGGGGAATCTCTCATCCCGCTTAAATCAAAGTTCAGGGGGCGTGGTCGGGACGAACTCCCCTCGTCCCGCAATGGACGTGTGGTTAGATTTCTTTGTACCGGTCCCCAGTGGGATTGTGAACAGTGATGAGATGGATGTGAAGTATCAGCCTAAGAAAGGGTGAGGGAGCCATATTTGTGGCCTTCCAACTCTGAATAAGAGCAAGCCCAAGCTATATATTGAGCAATGAATGTTGCACCTAGGTTGGTTCAGCATCTCCAGTCTCTGCTGGATACACTCCATAAGGACTGATAATGAAGCAAGCTGTATGAATCAACTCAGCAAGCTTCTATGTATGTGAAGGTATGTTTCCATTTTAAAAAATATAAGAAGCAAGTTAAAGATTGAAGAAACTTCTTGAGCTGATCTTGATACCAAGCGGATAATGTAAATTCAAAATTATGGGTTTTCTTTAAAACAAATAAAAATAAACCAAGAGCTAAATCTGCCCTGGAAGCTAAAGATTACATGGCCAAACCCATGTAATAATGAAATTTAAATGAAATGTAAATTGCCAGGGTTATTTTTTTTTTAAAAAAAGCCTATCAGCTCTGGAAGGATTGAGAACTGTTCTGGTAAAATAATGTGGTGTGAAACCCAATTAGCTGTCCAGAAAACGGATTATAAACATCCACATTTCAATCTTGCCAATGGAGGAGAAAGGTTAAATGAGGATTCCAGCTCCTCTCACTGCTACCCTCCGAAAAGCCACTAGGTGGAGGATTTCGCCGGGAACGGCATCAAAAGAGAGGAGGGGGGGGGATTCCCTTCTCTGCCAATTGAATGAATGCAAAATCTGATGCTCGCCTCCTGTGCCGAAACTTCTCCCAAGACCTCTCTCACGGTTGCTCCTGGGCTGGTTTAATGGCTTGCCGGATCCCCGAGTAAAAGGTTCAGAAAGGAAAGCAGCCAGAGGGGCCTGGTCTCACTCCCAAAAGGTTAATTGACCATGAGTAGGGGGAGAGGGGTGAATCAAAAGGCCAGGCTGACGTTAAGCTTCTCTGGATGTCAAATTCATTTTCTGCCTGGAGGATGATAATTGATCTTGCCAAAGCAGCTCTAGCCAGCTACAGGAGCTTGTTTTTTTTTTGGGGGGGGGTACCGTGGAGGAGCAAAAGGGGGGAGGATGTTTGGAGGTTTGGAAAGCCGTCTAGAGCAGTGTTGGTGAACCTATGGCCCTCGGAGCCCTTTCTGTGAGCACCCGACATCACCCCTTCACAGCCACCTGTATTCAGGTTAAATTGCTGTATTAGCACTTTGCGAAAAATGAGTGGGTTTTGAATCCGTAGTTTGGGCACTTGGTCTCTAGAAGGTTTGCCATCAATGGTCTAGAACAGGCATGTCCAAACTTCGGCCCTCCAAATGTTTTGGACTGAAACCATGATGGAGATGTGTAGTCTCCAGGCTTTAAACCATGGTACTTCAAGGGCCAGATGCAGGAGAGTGGTATCAGGAGACAGATATCTAGTCTCATGAGCTCCCAGATGCATCTGGTGGGGCCGCTGTGAGATACAGGAAGCTGGACTAGATGGGCCTTTGGCCTGATCCAGCATGGCTCTTCTTATGTTCTTATGTTATGTTCTTATGTTCCTACAGTCCTTTGCCATTAGCAACCCAAGCTTAGAATTCTGGGAGTTGCAGTCCAAAACATCAGGAGGGCCGAAGTTTGGACATGCCTGGTCTAGAACAACCCTCTGGGAGGTTGCTTTCGACCTCTGTGGGCAGTACGGGGTATCAAGATGAAGGATCCTCAGAACCTCCTGTCCTCCACTGCTCAGCCCTCATAAACCCAAGCCGGCAGCTCCCTTTAGGGCAGCGGTGGCAAACCATCAACACTCCAGATGGTCTGGACCACAACTCCCAGAACTCCGAGCCTAGGCTGCCAATAAGAAAGGACTGTAGGAATTGTGGTCCAAAACATCTGGAGTGACGAAGGTTCACCAACACTGCTTTAGTAAGTCAGTCCATCTTATGTCTGGTCTTTCTCTCTTCTTGGTACCTTCCAGCTTTCCCAGCGCTGTTATTATTTCCGGAGCATCCTGCCGCCTTCTCGAGATGTTCTCAAAGCATGGCAGCCTCCGTTTACATTTTTACCTCCAGAGAAAGTTCAGCCTTCACCTGATCTAGGACTCACTCTTATCACCTTTCTGGCTCCCTGCAAAGCTCTCTCTTCCGTTCATTTTGAAAGAAGGCTTTTCTTTGAAGCCAGGTTTTCCCGCGGGGATTGGAAACACAAGAGTGTGGATCCACAATCTTGTTCTTGATCTCCAATGACTCATCCTTTCACTTGAGGTTTCTAGTTCCTTCATTGTTGCCCTTCCCAAACAACCCCAAATCATCCCTGATCATCCTCTGTTTTGTTTTGGGCTGAGAGGAGTTGCAGTTGAATACATCCAAAGGTTGCATCAGTCTTTTGTTATGTGCCAGCTTCATGTTGTTTGAGCCCTTTATTGTGTGTCCTGCACAGGGCCGGCACATCCATTAAGGCGAACTAGGCAGTTGCCTAGGGCTCCAAAATGGACAGGGGGTGCCGGCCACCGCCGGCCACCCCCCCGCCCGCCGCCGTCCACCCGCCGCTCCCCTGCCCTTCACCTAGGGTGCAAAAAACCCTAGCGCAGGCCCTGGTCCTGCACTCAGGGCTGGTGGACAGAAGATCCAGCCCCTCCTCTGGACAACTCCCTTCCAAGTTCTTTCAGTCTTTCCTCCTTGGTTTCTGGTCCCCCGATTCTCCTCGCTGCCTTCCTCTGAACTTGCTCCAGTTCATTGGCATCCTTCTTGAACTGCAGTGGCGAGAACTTGTTCCGGTCCAGGTCAGGAGCCCCTGCATTATCCGTAGGGCTGGAAATGGGCACAAAGTGATGGGTGGCACTCCCCGAACCAGCACCCCCACCCCTGTCTTCATAAAAAGTGGGGCTGGGGCTGACAAAACTTCTCCTGGCTGGGTGGTCTCCTAGCTGGGTCAGCACTGAAGCTTCTGGTCTCTGTGTGCTCCTTTGCCTAAAACCCCTTTTCCTAAACCATGTGTTGATTAATTTCAGTTGCGGTTCCCTCGAAGGTCCTTTTTATGACGCCTGGTGGCCTTTACGATATTTTCTGGCTGGAGGATGTTTTCTAGCCTTATAATTATACAACTTTAAAATGTTGCGAGCCAGCATTGGCCAACTGGCAAGCCAGCAGAGAAACTTAATGAGTTATGTGGGTACGAGAAATTTATGCAGATCTTGTGGCCCCTCGTTCCTCCTCCTGTCTAAAAACTTGAAAAAGCGGTAGGTGGCACCTGATCTTCATGACTTGATTCCCCGAGGCATTAATGGGATGACGCTGGCACGATTTCAGAAAAACATCCCGAGACTGGCAAACTTGGCAACCCACAAACATCTGACAGTTTGAATTAGGTGTGTTTCCACTGGGACGCCGACTCCATGGTGGCAAAACCATGTGCCAAGAAATTTTTAAAGGCCAACTTTAAAAATAAAAATTGTTTTCCACGCCACAACATGCCTTACTCTTAAAATAGCAAGGACAAAAATCTTGCTTGTTCCTCCACTCCACCCACGGGGCCTGGCGACCCGCTGTGGGCTCAGTTGCTGTCTTCTACCAGTTGTGGAAGGCTCTCTGCACACAAGGACACCCCATTGCTATCAACGGGGTGATCTCTGGCTTGTAGCAGGTTGCAAGCCATGATGGAGATGTGTAATCTCCAGGCGTAAAACCAGGGTACAACAAAATCATCATTAAGCCCCCAGGACTCGGGAACCCTGAAAGGGGAGCTGCCGACAAGGCCCTCCTCTTCCACTCCTGGGTCCATGAGCGCCTTCCGACAGATCCAGCACCTGGCCGACTCCCAGCTCGCTGGAGAGGGCACTGTAAACACAGCTATTTATGGCAAGGCACAGCGCAGCCTGCCGACAGCAGCAGGCCTGTTTGCTAACCGCAACAATTCAGTCCATCTTCCTTGGCCGGCTCTGTGTCTCAGACCGTGGGGTTTGGATTCAAAAGCCATGCTGTAAGAACGTGGGTTGACTATGAGACCCTGGTCTTAATCAACCCTTGGTCCAGAATGCCTTTTGTTTTCTGTTGGATAACAAACAAGATCAGTTTAATTAGCATTATTTATTTTGTCTGGAGCGGGGAAATGGGACAGATCTGCATTTTAAGGCAGCGACGAACGAGGTTATTGTGCAACATATACACAGCGGCTTTAAATCGGGCCAAATCTTGGGTCCTCCTAGCTGTGTGTTGTCCTCGCTTGGAGCAGGGAACGGTCGCCATCTCTCCAGATCTTATCATTAGAAATGGGCACAAACTGCCACTTGGGTGGTTCGTTCCACTTCGTTTAATGCCCTAAATGGGTATTGGGGCTTCCGTATCCTGCCTCCTTTGCAGCATGTCCAGGCAGAGGCAGTGCCCAGAGGTGACCGTGCAGGGAAGCTGCGGCGCTGCTTCGGAATTTGCACCTGCAGGAAAAGGCGGAGCCAGGAAACACCAACCCCCAGGTTACGCAATAAACGAACCAGCACAAGCCACCAAACTGGCAGTTCTGTGCCCATCTCTACTTAAAACTGCAGAACTGGAATGGCTGACTGTTGCTCCCACGAGACAGCCTGTGATCAAGGAATTAATTAATTAATTAATTAATTAATTAATTAATTAATTAGAATGTCTTTACCTCACCTTTCTCCTGAAAAGGACCCACATGGCTGACATTATTTTAAAAAGATAACTAAAAACAATACATTATTCAAATGTTTTAAAAAGGAATTAATTAAACACCTTATTAAAGATGTTAAAATTTTAAAACAAAGATTGTAAGCAACAAAAGACTAACCCACCCTGATTTTAAAACCCTTCTTAGACAGACAGCCTATCACGAAGGGGGGGGGGAAGCTTTCCAAAGAGAAAGGCCTTCTCCTATTTGCGGAAGGACAGCAAAGATGGGGCCAGACCAGGCCTCTTGTGGGAGGGAGTTCCAAAGTCTGGGAGCAGCCACAGAGAAGGCCCTCTCCTATAACCCAACCAAACATAGCGGGACCAAGAGAAAAGCCTCCCCTGATCATCTTAACATCTGGGCAGGCTCATACAGATAGCTTGAGATAGCTTGGGCCCAAGCGGTCCCAGGCTTTATAAAATAAAACCAGCAATTGGAATTGCGTCCAGCAACAGATCGGCAGCCAGGGGAGCTGCTGTGATGTGGTGTGTGTCTGTGTGTGCACGCGCGTGTGTGCGCGTGCGTGCGTGCGCATGCGTATGCGTGTGTCTCTGTGTCTGTCTGCCTGCCTGTCTGTTTGTCTGGTTTAATGTGACCCCTGTGACCAACACCAGTTAGCAATCTGGCTGCAGCGTCTTGACAGAATAACAGAAGTTCCAGTCCGATGATGACTCCTCTCTCCTTGCAAAAGCACAGGCTCATCCACTAAGTGGCCACCCCTAAACCTCAAAGGTAACCTACAAAACCTCATTATTTTATTTATTAAAATGTTGATCTCCCTCCTCCTGGGGAGACTTTCAACACGGCATACAACATCATATCAAACACTTCCAAAGGGGGTTGGGGTTGCGTAGGCAGAGGAATTTGGGCTCTGCACTGGACATGCCAGGAAGCCCAGCTGAACAGATCACTGGGCAGCATTACAGTTGATGAGGTTTTTGGACCACCTGAGGGCCAAATGTCCCCCCACCCCACCCCGCCCCGTGCTAAAATGTAACTAATAAAACAGCTTTAGGACAGAAGAATGGCAGCAGCTTTCAAACCACAGGAGACGCTAAAACCTATTGAAAGCCATTCTTGATAGGGGGGGGAAATGAAACCTTAAAAAGAAAAGAAAAGAAAAGAAAAGAAAAAAACCATGAAGTCTAAACCACAACAAATCCGGCATGAGACAAAGAAACGGCAGAGAGCAACTTAAGGAAACGGTCCTCAGGAGACCTTGATCCCGACCCAAGAAGGGAGAGGGTGAAGGTTGATCTCTGGGTGTCTCCAGTTCGGACACTCAGGGATGGACATTCAGCCACCACGTCCTCCTGGCAGGTTTGGAGGCCAAGCAGCCGGTCCTTGGGCTGCCCTGGTGTCCAACTAGTTATGGGGCAAAAAAGCAGTGATAGGAATGGGAATACCGTCACCTCCCAGCACAATGGGAAAGCCTAGCAGAACAACCTTTAGATCGTGAGCAGTTCCTGGATTTATAGAATACGCATATGAATGGCACTAAAAGTAACACAGGTAGGAAATGAACTACCACTTCAGGAATTAATCCCCCCACCTTCCTTGTCAATGGTTGCAGCAAAATTAAGAGGTTCATGATGAAGTTCAATGCCTGCAAGCCCTTCCACCAGAACCCGACAGGGAAAACTCGCCCTGTTTAATTTTTCAGCAATGTTTTGTTCCCGTCTTCAGCTCTTAAGAGGGACCCCAATTTGGCCAGGATGGCTTCTATGCCTGAGAGAGGAAATATTATCCTATTTTTAATGAGCTTCATTTGCTCCTAACGATCACACGAGTTTACGCCAGATTGGCTCCAGAGGTGTCTGATACCAGCTTGTGATTCCTGATTTTTGGGGGGTGGGGGTAGGGGTGGGTGGGGCAGAATTTAAGGCCAAACAAGCGGGAGAAACGGAGGGGGAGCCATGGCTGCCAACAGCTATGAAAAATATAAGATTACTACATTTGAGCTTTTCCTCAACATCATTATTTTGAGGGTGCAGGCACAGATATTATCAGAGCCACGTTTTAGAAGCAGCATGCCGGATTGAAAAATGTTGTTTTGGACATTTCGCTTTCGTGATCTTTAAAGCCAATGTGTTGTGGGTCTTGTGTCTAGATTTTTATTGTAAGGTGTGGGTGTTTTGGGGGGTGTTTTTGTTTGTTTGTTTGTTTCGCTCATCCACTAATATCAGCCAAGATACAAATCCAGAATGCATTCTTGGATTTCACGGCGCTTTATGCCATGCCAAGATCAGGGGACAGAACACACCAGTTGTGTTAGCATTCGCAGGTGGGTGAGCAACACAACTTGCATGCTTGGGAGTTTCTTCCTGGCTTGTTCTCAGTCCGGAAGGCAACCTGATAACAGCAGCAGAAGGGTTGTTGTGATCAAGGAATTGCTGGCCGTTTGTGGTTTGGCCTCTATCTTTGACATTGCTGATTCTTATAAACAAACAAAATTGGGTTCATTTCTGCACAGGCCTCATTAGGAGGCACTGCTTGTGCTTCTGGGCTGGCGGCTTTTGTTTTTGGAGTGGGTGTTAAGGACGCATTCTTTCAAACATTATGCTTGGGACGTGCAGCTCAAAACATATGCCGTTTCCAGGCTGAAAATGGAGGAGTTAGAATAGCAAGCAAGGAAGAAATGGAACAAAACACAGGGATGGACTGGAGCCCGGCCACACGGGCTCAGATTAACAAGGAGTCAGACAGACCTCTAAACAAGGCTTGGATCGGCTGCCAGCCAATAGGAAAAAATGTGCCCCCCCCCGGGTGCACCGACGGAGGGTTGCTGTGGCATTATACAGTGCGACCTGTGATTGTGTGACAGTGAATTAACAAGTGTGTGTGTGTATGTGTGTGTGTGTGTGTGAGAGAGAGAGAGAGAGAGAGGTTGCATTCCACACTTCAGTGCCTAACTTGCTAAAACATACTTTTTTTTGAGTTATGAAAACAGGGAGCCATTGAGTTCTCTATGGCCCTGGTCTCCCTACCATTATCTGTGCATCTTAATATGATGTGTACTATTTTTTTGGGCGGTCACGCGACGTTTGATGTGCAGTTAGCACCCCGAGAAGAGGGGAGTATTTTACTTCTCTGCATCTGTCCCAACTTGCTTACAGTGCATCTTTCCCTGTTTTTCGAGTTGATTTTCTCTGTCACACTTACATATATTTTTAAAAAATTACGATATTTGCTGGTTGATTACCAGCATGCTGGCTCTCTAGCACTACTCGTTGTCCTCATGCAGAAGTATATGTCCCCCCCCATGTGTTATGTGTTTTCTATGGGCAAATTTGCACGAACGAGCAAATGCCGGTATGCCACCAATTCAGTAGCATAAACGATTACCAAGGCAAAACTACAGGAAGTGGCAGACCCTTGGTCTTTATTTTGTGTCAGCCTGGTACTGGGCCACTAGTTTTCATGAGTCAGAGCATCTGGCCACCTTCTTTAGAGATATATCCAGGTTGCTGTCTGACTGCCTGACCGGCTACTCCGGACCATTTGTGAGCAACCCATGACCAATCTGGTTGGAATGAGTGTTATATATTTACTCAAAACCAAAAGCATGTTGTCGTCTTGGTGAGAGCTGGTTTAGACACTTAACACATTTTTTTCAGGATCCCCCGCCCCCCAGTATTCATGAGTCCTGCAAACTTTGAGACAAAGCTCAGAAGAGAACACCCTAACCCAGGCATGTCCAAAGTCATGCCCGGGGGCCAAATGCAGTCCGATTTCAAATTTCAAGTGGCCCGCAACCTCTTTTGCCCACCAACTCAGCCTGTCACTCATCCCCACCAGCTGGCCCCTCCCCATACTGGATGGAGACACCAGCTTGCAGTTTTACGGTCTGCCTGCTCTCCCTGCCTCTGTCCATCCCCCCAGCCATCTGCCCAGCCTACCTGCCCCCGGCTCCGTTGCTGCAGCATCCTCCCCGCCTCCTTGCATATTATAGAGACTTGTCCAAAGTCCAGCCCGGGGGACAAATGTGGCTGAATGGTCGGCCCCCACACATTTTCACCTCACCAAATCTGGCCCTCCTTGCAAAAAGTTTGGACACCCATGCCCTATCTTGTACTGGTTAGATTAGACATTTTGGATGTCCATAAACTATAAGCTAGCATGAAGAAAATGGGAGCTAGTAAGGCCATCTAAACTAGGACCTCTCTCTCTTTTTGGCCATGTTAGAGGCACAATAAGGAATTGACTGTTCTATTTCTAATGGGAAGGAAAGGCTCAGTTTTGGGGCCGAATCAATAGGAAATCGGCTCCAGTGATGATGCATTTGCTACAAAAGAATATTGTCACAATTGTTTGCATGGCAAAAACTCTTGGTTTCTACCCAACATTGTGCATTCCACTACACAGCTCAGTTCCTGGTGATAAAAGTGCTTTGGGATGAATCCTCCCTGGTGATTTGAAATCTTACCTCCATTGCTATCACATTGAACAGTTCCTCTGAAAGGCCCATTATTATGATTCTCTTCCATTAGGGCTCTCAGTTTTTTTTTGCTCTTGTCCATGGGAGCGCTATTTTGTTCTGCCATCCCTAGAAGCGGGCCCTCTTTTCTTTTGACACTACAAAAAAAGTCCCCAAGGGATGCTTTAAAAAAGAAAGATCTGTTTGATTCCTTTTAAAAAGGAACAGAGAAAATGAATAATTATTATCTTCCCTGCATTTAAAAAAAAAAAAACAATGGTAGGCATTAAAGACCAGAAGATATAAGATACTATGTTCACTGGACTACAATTCCCATCCTCTTTCATCACTGGTTATGCTACCTAGGACTATTAGGAACGGTGCTTTAGTCCTGATGGGCCCACATGTTCCCCAATACTCTAAATAAATAAATAATAGATAAATAACCCTCCGGTGTAAAAGCAAAACCCTATCAATGGATACAGGATCAGAACCTCATTTTTTTAAGGTGCCACTCAAGGTCTTTGTTGATCTTCTGTAAGAGACTACTAACAGTTTTCTATTCTGGTAGAATGCAGGATTACTTCCTGCACAACACTGCCCCTACGCCACTGTTTGGAATTTAGGATTATTCCTTGCAATACCAATATTTACCAAGTAAATACGTTGTTCCTGCAAGAGGGCAATGACAATAAAGATTCCTATTCCTATTCCTAGAACTACTAGAAGATGCCACAGGTGACTAAAGGCCATACAACTGCATTTCCAGTTATGATATATGGATTTGAAAGTGTGTGTGTGTGTGTGTGTGTGTGTGTGAAGAATATTTGATGGGGTTCCTGCATGGCAAGGGGTTGGACTGGATGGCCCTTGAGGTCTCTTCCAACTCTATGATTCTATGATTCTATGCAGTTACAGTGGACCCTCACATAACAAACAGCTTGTATAACATAAAATCTGTATAAGATAAAAATAGCAGAGATAGGGGAAATGTGCTTAACAGAATTGTCTATGGGGCAAATCCGTACAACACAAAAATGGTCGCGATTAGGGATTACTCGGTTTTCAATGCATTCGTATGAGAAATTTGTATAAAGGAAAATTTGCTTAACATAATTTCATTTGGAATGAATTAATTCCTTTATACAAAGTGCCAGTGTACTTTGGATGGCCAGAAAGTCCAGCAAGTGGGTCCTAGATCAAGTTGGTGCTGAGCTCCCCTAAAGGTTGCAATGATGGAACCAAGGCGGTCATACTTTTGGCAAACTGCAAGAGAAGACTTGCGCGAAAAGACAACAGATAGGAACGTCTGCCGACAGAGGTCAAGACTGCCTGGCCAACCTACTGATCCAAAAGTCATTCCGGTTCTGCAGCTGGAACAAGCCTTCCAAAAGATGTGGAGACAGGAATCTGAGGCACCCAGTCATCAACTCTCCTGGCCACTGCCCCCACCCCACCCCACACCGTGAGATATCTTGCATGTCTGTTTAATTTTCAGTAATTGTTTAAAATTATAGCAATTACGGGATAGCTCAGAGGTTTAGGTATCGGGCTGCAACGCCAAAAGTTGAGTGTTGGATTCCCCACTGAGCCTCCTGGGAGAAGAGCCAACCTAGATGGCACTGGGCGAGCTGCAGAGTCCCAGGGCAACCTTCAGAAAAAGGGAATGGGAAACCACTTTGGGATATACTGTATTTTTTTCCTGAGAAACGCTGAAAATGGTCTCCACAAATCAGAATTGACTTCAGAACACACTGGTGTTGTTTAATTTTTTATCTATATATACAAAGGCATGTTTTGTGAAAACATGCACACACTTCTTTTCCCTCTTCTGCCCTCTTCTCCTTCTTCTCCTTCTCCTTCTCCTTCTCCTTCTCCTTCTCCTTCTCCTTCTCCTTCTCCTTCTTCTTCTTCTTCTTCTATTATGTATTTCCTCTCTTTTTGGCAACACACAAATGGTGACCTTATTGAGTCCTAAATTCATATTAATAAGGCAGGTAAAGACATGCCTTTAATATGGCACAGACTCTCCCCACACACTGGTCCAGTGTCTCTTTCTTGAGGTCTAAATCACTTCTTACTAACAGAAAAGGGAAGGAAAGAGACCAGAAGACAAAAGGAAAAAAGAGAAGAGAATGAAGGAGATCAGAACACAAAAGAAAAGAGAGAAGATAGAAAAGAAAGGAAAGGAAAGAGACCAGAAGATGAAGGAAAAAAGAGAAGACAGAAAAAGAAAAGAAAAGAAAAGAGATAAAAGAGAAAAAAGAAAAGAGAGGAAAGAAAAAAGAGCAAAAGACAAAATAAAATAGAAGAGATCAGAAGACCAAAGAAAACATTCCCGAGAAAATATAAATGCACACGAGGAAATAATTTTGTATCAGGGCCCATGAGGCTTCCAAGTGACCTGCTTCTTTTGACACTGTTGCCCCAATTGCTCCTTTGCTGACGTGCCCTTAAATCTACCCTTCTCTGGGGCAAAGGAGGCAGGAGAGGGGCAAGGCAGACACCCCCCCCATCATTCTCCCCCTTTCTGCAGCTGGGCGAAGGATGGCAAGGGGGTAACGCGAGAGAAGCACCAAGAGCCCTTCTTTTAAACACTCCTATTAACATCTCCCTTCTGTTTTACATTTACGGCCTTCTCACAAGATATGGCGAGGGCTCTGCCAAGATTCCTCAAGAGATATCCTGAGAAATGTAGACCGGTTTCCCAACCAAAATTCAAAGAAAACAAATGTCAGGCCAGCAATTGATATGAAATAGTTTAAAAATGAGAAAAAGCTGCCTCAGAGCTAGGTTTACATTAAGCTACGCTTCTGCCACTGGAGGGAAGGAGGGAGGGAGGGGAGGGGCTGCCTCCATAGAACTGGTGGCAACCAAGGAGAAAAAGGGAAAATAAAATAAGTACAGAGGTGGAAACGGCTGCCGTTACCTGCCAGGGAGTTGTCCAAAATTCGTTGGCATAAAAGAAAGGGAGCGGAGGAAAGGATGTTGACCCACATGTAACAGAAACAGGATGGGGAGTCCTTGAAAGAGAACCTGTTATCGCTCAAGCAGCCGCTCAGAAAAACACAACACAACTTGGGAGCCCCTCAGCAATTTTTAAGAGCCCGCTGCCTCCCTTCCTCCTGACGCTGGGCCATAAAGAGAATAACAAAAATTCGCACTGCTTATCGGTTGACGGCGAGAGACCAGGAACTAATCTCAAAGCCAAAATAGCTTGTCAGCCAAGGATGTGGCGTGCAGTAGAATCTCTTCGCGCACGACCGTTCGGGATGTCGCACTTTAGGACGGGTGCCAACAAACCGGAGCACGTTCAGAGGAGGGTCAGGGGACTGGAAACCAACCCTCGGAAGAAAGGCGAGAAAGAACCAGGCGTGTTTAGCCTTGAGAAGAGAAGATTGGAGGGAGGCAGGGTGGGAATTTTCAAAGACTTGAATGGGAGGCCCAGAGAAGAGGGTCAGGATCTTGTGATCATTCCAAAGTGGAGGACATGCACCAATGAGCTCAAGTTCCAGAAGTCAGATTTAGGTGGAATATTGGGGGGGGGGTGCTTCCGAATTGTTAGAGCAGCATGGCAATGGAACCCATGGCTTTGGGAAGTAGGGAGTGCTCCACCGCTGGAGGCATCCCAGCGCAAGTTGGGCCATCATCTGTCAAGTCTGCTTTCGTTGGGATCCCTGCCTAGAGCAGGGGGTTGGACTTGATGGCCCTTGAGAACATAAGACGCACCTGATGACAAAGATGCCAGAGAGCGAAGCAAAATAGGTCAGGAAAGCAAGGGCAGCCTGGAACGGGTAAGATTCCACTTGCAGTAGCCAAAGGCTTACAAAATAGAACCCTTCTAGAAATGAGTTTCAAGATTGTCAGCCCAGCGACCTCAGCTTTGACCAAGCTTACTTTAATTGCTGACAACCGTGGTTGTAGCAAACTTCTGAAAAAGTCTCAGCATGTTAAACAAAACCATGCGGGGGGGGTGAGGAGGAGAAGAAGAAGAGCATCAGAGAGAGGCTGCCTCAGAGAATCAGGAGAACCCATGGCTAGGTTTGGAGCTGCAGGGGCCCACAACAGGATGGGGCCGAACAAGCCTCCTGGGAGTCAGTTGCCAGCCACCATTGTTGCTTCAGAACTCCCCAAGTCCATCATTCCATGTTATTGGGACACAAGCCATGACACAAATGTATGAAAACAAAACAAAGAGACCCTTAAGACTTTTTTCTTTTTAAAAAAGCAATTTTTGGTGTAAGCTTCATAGGGAGTGGGCATTGCCATCCTCTCCTTCGCACATCCACTTCCTCTTTGTCCTGAAAAGGCAGACGGCAATCTGTTGTGTATTGATCTGTATTCCTATTATCTGTAATTGGTTATGTTGAAGTAACTGCCTTCCTGTTCCAAAGGGAACAGGCCTATTGGTTGATTCAAGTTGCTGCATTTGGATCCTCAATCCTATTGGTTCCCGCCAAAAGGCAGCTTTGTGATTGCTTGTAATTGTTCCCTCCAAAATGTATCTTTTCCTAGCCAGTCCTCCTTCCTATAAATGTAGCTCCCTCTCCCCAGTCCCTCAGTCTTGTTCTCTCCCTGAATAAAGAGCTGTTACACTAGAAGCTGTCTCCAGCCTGCTATGTCTAAGAGCTGAAATCACTGCTGAAATCACTAAACCCCATGTCACAAGATAATCCATAAAACATTCACCAGCAAAATAACCTTCCTTAATGGTTGCACCGTTCTTGGGTTGTTGTTGTTTTCTTGGTGAAATGGACTCACACCACTCCTTCTCTGGAAATGTGGTCCCTGTGTGGCTTGCTTGTGTTTTTAACCTGCCTTGTCCAAGAATGACAGGTATGGCATTTGGCAGCTCTCACTTGAGCCTCTGGGGTGCCCCAGAACTCAAACTGCTCAACTCATTTTGCTCTAAGAAGTGGGTTTCAGCATCTGCCCAAGGGGACCATGAGATAGCACACGCTGCAAATTATCCATTTCATTTCTTTATTGAAATCATTCATAGGCTTCCTTTCTCCAAACAATGGTGACCCCAACTTTTCCCAAGTCGCTGCCCCCTGTTGTTATATCCAATTAACAAGCGATCCCCAACACCATAAAACAGCATTTTAATGGGGTCAAGTCCAGAAAGTGATAAGGCTTCGTTCCTGCCTCTCCCATGCAGACACATCCAGGATCACTTTAGTATCTCACTCCAAAAGGTCAAGGAAAAAATTATTTAGCCAAGGCTAGAAAACATACAAGGCAACCCAGGCCCCTGCAGAAAACCCTTACAAAGACTGAGTTTTAATGTTCTTCTATTCTTCTGTTTTCCGGTTCGGAGAGATAGGCAGGATATCTCTCAATGCCATTTGCAGGGAATCTTAATCAGGTGAAGACAGGTGACAAAACATGTTGGAGATGTGTGTCACCTCCAGGCTTAAAACCGAGGTACTTCAAGGGCCAGATGCAGGGGAGTGGTCTCAGGAGACAGAGATCTAGTCTCGTGCGCTCCCAGAGGTATCTGGTGGGGCCACTGTGAGATCCAGGAAGCTGGACTAGATGGGCCTTTGGCCTGATCCAGCACGGCTCTTCTTATGTTCTTATGTTCTTAAGACATCTGCTTGGGAATCCCCTGAAGCAAATGGTGAGCCACTGTGTGAGAGAGAATACTGGACTGGATGGGCTGTGGCCCGTTCCAGCAAGGACGGTCTTATGTTCTTATGAGGAGAGATGACATGCATCTGTGACTGATTTCTTGTGGAAGATGTGGCCCGGAAGCCAAGATACCCCACCATGTCTCATTCGGCCAACCTTCTTTGTCTCCGATCAAGACTGAGCATTGCTTCAAAAGGCGACCACATTACCTATAAAGGGCACCCCCTGTGTTGCCCCTCACACTACCTCGTTAAGTTGGGGGGTCACATGCTTGATTTCCTCCCTTATTCATTAATCCTTTCTCCCCACCCCACCCCCAACCCTGCTGACTCCTCCCCCACCTGCCTCCATGGAGTCGTTCTGGATGATCCCAGGTCTCTTAATCCCCACCCCCCACCACAGTGGACAGAAAGTCTTTTATTTCCTACTACTATATATGCCGTGGAGCTTTTCCTTCCACTGATGCAGTGCGACAGATTTAAATGTTCAAGGAGCTTAGGAGATTCTAGTTTGTTCAGTAGGTGTGCTTCATCCTCCTGGGTCTCACGAGGGAGATCTTAGCAACCGCAAGCCAGCCAGGTTCCTCAGAGGCCACCCTGGGCTTTGTTGGCACCGACACATTTCTGGAACGGGCATAGGACGTTCCTATGCCCTAAGCACATCCGATCTCGCCTGATTTCGGAAGCTAAGCAGGGTCGGCCCTGGTTAGTGCTTGGATGGGAGACCACCAGGGAATACCAGGTGCTGTAGGCACCTGGAGTAGGAAGTGGCAAACCACTCTAGTACAGTTGTCGCCCGCCCCTTCACGGTTCATATACTGCGGTCCCGGTATATCGCGGGTCCGCAGTATATGAAAAAAAGGCCCCCTGGGGTAAGGAGGAAAGGCCTTCCCAGGCCCATCGGAGGCCCCAAAAGTGCTTCCCCGCAAACTGGAAGTGGCTTCCGGTAAACCAGAAGTGACCTCCAGATCACTTGAAAGCACTTTTGGGGCCTCTGGGGGACTGGAAAGCCCCTTGCAGGCCCGTTTGGGGCAACACCAGGCCTGGGGGTAAGTACAAGAGAGCCCCCCCCCCCAGCCCTGACCTGACCCAGCATCCGCATATTGAGGATTTTCAGTTATTGTGGGTTGGGTCGGGTCCCTAACCCCTCTAATAGGTGGGGGGTTACTGTACTCCTGCAAAGAAAACTCCATGGACATGGGGTCATGAAGAGTCGGTCACGACTGTAACAACACAACACACAACACACACACACACACACACACACACACACACACACACACCACCCGGGTTGTGTCTTATATGAGGTTTTTAGCTGAAAGGGAGGCCCATTTTAGTTGCTTTTTCAAAAATCTCACCCCGTGATCAGGAAATGAGGCCAACACGAGCAAAGTTAGAGGGGCAAACAGAACTGAGAATGAAAATAAACAAGGAAGATACGAACAATCTGTGCATAGGATGCACTTGGTATATAAAGACATTCTAACTCATGGTGACCCTCTGGATTAAGGGCATTTAAAAAGTCTACCATTGTGCAGTCCTAGACAGAAACCATCTTTCAGCTAGAGTTTAAGTAATTTGATCCACATTCCTAAAACCATTATTATGGAATCGCTGCAAACCAGCATTCGAAACAGGTTAACAAACTAGGACAGAAACTTCACGTTCCCTCAAGACGACCAACCAAGGTCTTCAATGCTGCTACATAGGAGCATAGGATAAGGCTTTACATTAGATCCCCGAAGCCAATGGTCTTTCTGGCCCAGTCTCATTGCCTCTGCCTGGCAGGACCTCTGTAGGCTTTGGCCAGAGCATCTTTTACAGACCCTCCAGGAATTTCACCAAGAACCTTCTGCAGGCAACACAATGCATTGATTGCAGCCCATCTCCATACAACTTTTATCAATGCTAGGCAGCCCTACCCCTCCTTATACAGTAATATCATCTGGACCTCTTCGCTTGGCCAGCTAAACCATGGCTTGTGCCATTTTCTTTAGGACTATAAAGATGGTTAAGAAAACAAATGTGTTTTTTTTTAGCACTAGTCATAGTACCTAGAGATGGGTGTTTTGTTTCAGAAGTGGTCCGGTTCCAAAACGAAACGCCCATCTCTAGTAGTTCGTGATATCCAGTACGCTGACCCAGTATAGCACTTTTAATCTCTATCTCTTAATTTTATAATAAAGGTATTTACAAGCGCAGAACACCATTCACCTACCTTCACCTTCCTTCCCCCGGCCCTGGCACGAAGGGACGAGCGACCCGCCCTGCTCTGGTTCACTGCCAGCAAATACCAACCGTGATTCATCATCACTGTCAACCGTGGACCGTTTTGATCATCGGAGGGGGGGGGGTCATGATACAGAGAAAGCAATTAGGAGACACATACCTTCGAAGCAGTGCCACGCCCCGCTCCGCCTTTCCTTCCACCTGCCTGGCGATCCGGATGAGGGGCGAACTCTGCAAACCACGAAGAAGACGGACTGTCAAGGCGAATGACGGAAAACACCACCCAAGGCAGACCTCTTCTTGCGCGCTCCTCCCGCAAATGAGCCCAGCCTCTCCCCTCTTCCTGCCCTTGCCTTGCCCTATAAGAATGACTGACAAGCCCGGCTTTAAGGAAGGGATTTTGTGGGTTTAAAGCATGTGACCATTTTATCCTCCTGTTTTGTCCATTAACCCCTTTAAAAAAAATTAAGTTTTTCCTCCACAGGGTTCTCTTTCTTTTCTCTCTCTCTCTCTCTTCTCCTTCACTATTCTTCCCTTTCAAATGGGAACGAAGTCTCAAAAGCCAGTCAGGATTCCAGGTATTATCTTCCCTGGACAGGGAGAACTGACCTCAACCCTCCGTGGGTCCTTTAACCAAGAGGCGACAACATGCCTATAGATAATGCAGGAAGCCAGACAGGGTAGGGAAGCTGGTAGTTCAAAGATGCCATCATGGTGAGGTTTAGTCATTGTTATCATCATAAGTCCCGGATGTTGGGAAAGAGTGAAGGCAAAAGGAAAAGGGGATGGCAGAGAATGAGATGGTTGGGCAGTGTCATCGATGCAACCAACATGGATTTGACCAAACTCCAGGAGGCAGTGGAAGACAGAAGGGCCTGGCGTGCTCTGGTCCATGGGGTCACGAAGGGTCAGACACGGCTGAATGACTGAACAACAACAACACAGCTGGAAGGGGTCCTATGGACCATCCATAGGACCATGTCAACCAGCCCCCGTGGGGAATCAAACTACCCAAACTCTGGCTCTGCAGCCAGAGACCTTACATTCACTTCATCACAATAGGCTGGGGACTCAATACTTCAATGTCAAATCGGCCCACTGTGTGACAGCATGCACGCTCCAACCTGCAGTCAACCCGGATGGAAGAGGGATGATTCGCTGAAATATCTCTGCAATCTGGCTCCTCCAATTTAGGGGCAGCATGCTGGCCTACTACCCTCCATCCCCTTTCCCAGAAAGCTCCTTGATTTTTATAGATTTAGGGGCACTTTCCCCGGAGGGGTTTATGGTGGTGGAATGCACTAAACCACTTTTCAGACTTCCAGAAAGTTCGGTGGCACCTTAAAAGCTAACATGTTTCATTTGACATTCGCTTTTCCAGACATTTGAAACCAAGCCTCTGCAAACAGATGATGATCATCACTTTAGAATTTAAATCCACACAAGAGGGGGGAAAGAGGCACGTCAAAAAGTCCGGCAGAGTGATTGTCACTACAATGGTCAGCAACGGTCATTTAATTGTCCTTGGGAGATATCTGGAATTCTTTTTTTTTCAAACTTTGCACACTCACTCTTAATTGTGCAAGCCAAGGGCAACAAGGAGCTCTTAACTCTTGGAGTACGCTGAGCTGGTTTTATTCATGTTTTACCACCAGCTCTAGTTCATGACTCACTACATCCCGGAAAAATCTTTCTGAAATATGTTACAGCTAGGCTATTGATGAGGTACATCTTAGACATATGTTAGAGCGTTCAGGGGAAGGGTGCCACCCTCCCCAAACCATAGAAATTGCCATACCAGGGCTCGATCCTTAGTTTTTAACCCAAAGAAGCCAAATCATTCAAGGATTTTCTCTTAGGATGGAAGAACCACCCCACGTAATGATGGTAAGCCTCCCTCTGCATGAAATGTACACACAGGCAAAATGTCATGAATACTAGGTATAAGAGCTGCCTAGATGCCCTAAGCACATCCGATCTTGCCGGCTTTCGGAAGCTAAGCAGGGTTGGGCCTGGTTAGTACTTGGATGGGCGACCACCAGGGAATACCAGGTGCTGTAGGCGCCTGGAGTAGGAACTGGCAAGCCACTCCAATATTCCTGCCAAGAAAACTCCATAGACATGGAGTCACGTAGAGTCGGTCACGACTGTAACGACAAAACACACACACACTAGGTATAAGGACTCTCCTTTTGGTAACTCGGAAACAGTGGCGGGCATTGTGGCGAAAAGAGTAAAATAAGGATAAATATTCATGAGTGTGTTTTGAATAGCCAATCACCAAGCTGGTAGGAGTGGTTAAGAATGTTATATACTGGAACCTAATGGGTGACGGACAGTTCAGTTTGTGTTAGAGCTGAGAGGAGTTCAGTTAAGAGAGCTGAGAGTCAGTTTAGATTGTCAGTTGGTCAGTTGGGAGATCCTGCCACTGAAAAGGGTCTGGTTTATAAAGGAAACACATTATAATAAGAATTCATGCATGCAGTACAATAACATCAGCTAAAGGTATCACAATACTGATCATCTAATTGTAAACTAATAAACGTTTCATGTTTTGTTTTAAAACTATATAACCTGGTGAGACTCTCAAATACATACAAGTGTCCAGCTAATCTGGTGGTGGCAGCGAGTGAAAACCCAGTTTGTGTGAGGGGCACGTCACAGGCATCACCCAAGTTTGCCTGAACAGCTTAGAGAGAGTGACTTTTTTAAACACGGCAGCTGAAGAACAATAAGAAACTCCTACAGTACTCGGTGGAGCTTGGCCAGGGGACAGTGATTCACTGGAAAACATATAACCCACTTCTTGGACTTAATATGGTACAGGGAAAACTCCTGCTCTTACACAAAAACTCTTTAAAGCACGGCCTTCCAAACGCAATCTTGGGAACCTTAAATGAGAAATGAAGAGAGTCCCTTTCCATCGGTCACAAACTTCACTCTCTCCTGGTTTCACCCTTGAGAGCTCTGTCATGCTTTGTGACAGGAGGGAAGTTTTTTTAAAAAAACACGTTATTTTGAAAGATTGTCAAACAGCAAAATGCTCCGGCAGAAGAGAGTCAAGTTTCAGATACAATTTTCATTTTTTTTTTAAAAAAAAAATCATTATTATTACTGCAATAGCGTAGCTTAAAACTGCTGAAAACACGGGATTTACTGTGGAAACTTTGACAGGACTTTTGAGCGGTGGTAAACCAAACGCCATACTACTAACCCGTTCGACACACGGGGTGGAATTTCTTTCCGTGAACTGGTTCCAGGCACATGCTTCAAAACGCAACACCCTATTGGCCCTTTCGAGCTTAAAAAAAGGAGCGGACAAAACCAAGGGGAAGTCAACCTAACGGTTAACATACTCTCTGGATGCAGCTTCCAACTATATCAGAGGGCACAGCCAGCCCCGAAACCCTGCAAGGATGTTCTTTGAAGGAGTCAGCATACACGTCTCGACAATTGTATTACATGGCAGAAAGCAGAACGAACAGGAACACCAAGTGCCTCCTAATACAGTAGCCCACCACCACAGCATGGTTCATATATTACAGTCTCAGTATATCCAAAGAGAGGTTTTTAATCCCCTCCTGACACCTCAGCAAACAGACCTTGAGCATCTGGCAGCAAGGTTTGCTGAGGTGTTGCAGCCAGCAGGAGCAGCCCAAGGTCAGTTTACTGAGGCGTCTGCATTTCACGGATTTTCCTTTTTCGTGGGTGGATCAGGCACCTAACTCCCACAATAAATGGGGGAGTACTGTACAACTAACTGCACACATTATAATGCTGCTGAATTGTGCGTGCTCTCGCTAACAAACTAACACACACAGTGGACCCTCATATAACAAACGGTTTGTATAACATAAAATCTATACAACATAAAAAATTCCAGAGATAGGGGAAATTTGCTTAACATAATCTCCTATGGGGCAAATCATTACAACATAAAAATGATTGCGATTAGGGATTACTGCACTCTGTTTTCAATGCATTCCTATGGGAAATTTGTATAAAGGAAAATTTGCTTAACAGAATTTCATTTGGAACGAATTAATACTTTTATACAAGGTACCACTGTATATATAAAAGTTGTAAAGAAATGTAATCTAAGAAAATAACCATCTAAAGGGCTGATTTCCCCTCAGTGCTCACAAAACTGAGTTGGGGACGACATTTTTCATAATGGCATGTTTTGAAATGTAGCTATTGTTTCAAATGTTGCCTTTGTTTTGTTTTCTTTAGGCTAACACTTGTGTCAGGATTGTATTTTTCTCAAGTGTGTGATGGAGCATGTAGAGTAGTGGAGGAGGACTACCGGGGGGGGGGGGGGCTGGTTTCAGCCACAGAAAATCTCCAAAGGAGGCTAGCTGGTCTATCGCAACGTGAAACATTCATGGCTTCAAAACATGGCTAAAATTGCTACCTGTTGTTGTTGTTGTTGTTGTTCAGTCGTTCAGTCGTGTCCCATCTTTGTGACCCCATGGACCAGAGCTTGCCAGGCCTTCCTATCCTCCACTGCCTCCCGGAGTTTTGTCAAATTCATATTGGTTGGATCGATGACACCCTCCAACCATCTCATTCTCTGCCGTCCCCTTTTCCTTTTGCCTTCAATCTTTCCCAACATCAGGGACTTTTCCAAGGAGTTAGCTGTTAGCCCCTACCAAACTCAGAGATGACTTGACCTTGTGTATTTGAGGTCCAATGAATCAATGAGGTTGCACTGGACTGTCCAACTTCACAGGGATGGTTGTTGTAACTCTTAGCTCAACTCCTACCTGTGCAGCTGGAAACTTCTCCATGCAGGACACTGGCTGAGCCTCACAGACCTCATCTTTACCTTGCATAAGCTGAAAACATGTCCTTAAAACACACACACACACACACACACACACCTTACAGGTGTGCTCAACAAGATATTCACCAAGGATACACCGACAGTCTTTATTAGATATTGTTCCCAAACAGTTTTGCACCTGTCTAAAAGAGCCCATTGCTTGAACCTGTGGCTCAGAAAGGCACAACATATTGACAAAACATGGCCGGTCCTTGCCTCACAGCATGAGTCGGGGCTCAGCTTCAACCTCAGGAGTTGAGGAGGCCAATGGTTTGACAGAGCTCGGCAGCCGAATGAAGAAGATAGCAGAGTTTATCTATCACAGGGGTGGGGAACCATCAGCCCTCCAGATGTTTGGGACTGCAGCTCTCAGAGCTCCGAGCGTAGACTGCCAACAATAAAGGGCTGTGGGAGTTGTGGTCCAAAACATCTGGAGGGCTGAAGGTTCACCACCCCTGATCTACCAGTTTCCAGCTGCACAGGGTCCCCCAAACTGCATATTTTATCTTCCACTGCATGCATTAAAAAATCCCTGCATCTTATCTACCTAGACCATACACACAGTCCTTATGACTTGCCAGTTGTGGCTCAGAGGCTAAGGAATAACTCGAAATGCTATGCCTAGATTTGCTTTCTGGGAGAGTGGCCAAGCTTCTTCTCATTGAGTCCTGAAGTCCTCCAGCTGGGTGTGCCTGGCAGGACCTTCCCATTAGGCTGGCAACCTTCTGTTGTTATCTCTCGTGAATGACGGGAGAGAAAAAATAAAAGCTTATTTTTAGCCTAGCCCAGTTGTCTTTAGAACAGGAAGAGTTATTCCCGAGGAAGCATGCACTGAACTTGGCTGTGCTAGTTTGTGTATGTGTAGGTCTGAATCACCTCTGGTCTTGCCTTTCCCCACGTCCTTGGTCTTATCCTCAGCACTTGAACCCCTTTCCAAATATGGATTCCATCTCCGCCCGACAGCCCCACTTCTTGCATGACTGATCTACTTCCTGGCTGCTTAATTTCATTTTTTAAAAGGATAATGGCTGGGAATGGTTTTTTGTAAGACACTTTGGAAAGCAGAAGGGAAAAGCAGGATACAAAATATGAAATAACCGAACAAGAGGCAGTAGATATGCTGAAAGACGCTGCACATATGTTTAGAATCACGGTGGAGACTCCTCCACAGGAGTCGTTTCTAGGTGGCTGAAGGATGCATGGAAGAAATGGCAGAAGGCATGGAAAATCAACATGATTTTTTTTTCTGGGAAAGTCTTCTGAACCCCAGCCAGCCAGGTATTCAGCTCATGGGCTGCTCTTGAAAAATTCATGTGGATTTTCCTTCCTTAATGCTTCACTTTCCACGGGCACATGTGACACGAATAACACGCGACAGGCCTCCTTGGCTGCCAAATATGGCTGCTAGTCCACACTTCTTTGCTCTAAGCCAGTTCTAAATCGATGAGCCCTTTGCATTCTTGAAACTGGATGCTTTCCCACAATAATCCTGTTGGATGGAGAGCTATCATTGCAGCTTCGTGAGTGAGAGATTTGTGAAGGGAACAAGAGGAGAAGGCAAGGACACACCACCAAGTTGACCAGAGAAATTAAGACTTCATCCCAGGGGTCCTCATGCATCAGACCATTCCAGCCATCAGTGCTGGGTTGAAACCCATCTTTGTTGGAAAGAACATCCCATTGATTTCTTGGAACCTGCCAGAGAAATTACTTCTCAAAGTCTGCTTAGGTTGGATGTGGTTTTTTTGGGGGGTGGGGGACTAAATTAACTCTTCCTGGCAGGGTTAGAGACAAGTATAAATGTAACCAGGCTTGGCTCGTGCCCATGACTGCACATGGCCCAGCTCCTTGCACAGAAGTCAGAGTTGCTGCCTCTGCTAGTGAACCTCCTGCACAGTTGACAGGCACAAACCCCCAAAAAACCCAAACCCCAGCCTGATTCATTTTTCAAGAGAGGGATTCGTGACAGTTCGTGGTTTGTGAGCAGCCATGAACTACGAAGGATCACAAACCACTGTCTTCTGATTCATGCCCGTCTCTCTCTGCGTGTTGCGTCATTACAGTCGTGATCAACCCTTCGTGACTCCATGTCCATGGAGTTTTCTTGGCAGGAATCCTGGAGTGGTTTGCCAGTTCCTACTCCAGGCGCCTACAGCACCTGGTATTTCCTGGTGGTCTCCCATCCAAGTACTAACCAGGGCCGACCCTGCTTAGCTTCCTAAATCGGGCGAGATTGGATGTGCTTAGGGCATCTAGGCAGCTTGCCCATCTCTACCCCTCAAAAATGTTGCTGGTCCACAGCTGTGTCTGCTAAGGGGAGGAGTCCTACCAAAGGCATACTTGGGACCATTCCACCTTCTTCTAAACGTGGCATATTTCTCTGTTGGAACACGACTTTCAGAGGGGATGGAAAACCTGGTGTCTCCTTGCACGTTGCCTCCTCATTTCCAGAACGAGAACATTAGGTAATTATGTAAGGATATCAAGCATTAAGTCTCTGTATAATTTCAACGTGGACAACAAAACATGGAGTTATTTTCCTAAGCTCTGAAAGCCAAAAACCACAACTTGGAAGAATATTGCACAAAACGTTTCACCCGCTGTCTCTCTTTTTTTTCCAGGGGAATCACAGAATCCTAGAGTTGGAAGAGACCTCAAGGGCCATCCAGTCCAACCCCCTGCCATGCAGGAACCCCCATCAAAGTACCCCCGACAAACGGCCATCCAGCCTCTGTTTAAAAACCTCCAAGAAGGAGACTCCACCACCCTCTGTGGCAGCATATTCCACTGCTGAACAGCTCTAATAATCAGGAAGTTCTTCCTAATGTTTAAATTGAACCTCTTCTCCTGTAGTTTGAAACCATTGCCCCGAGACTCTGAAGCCATGGAAAACAAACCAGTCCCTTCTTCAGTATGACATCCTTTCAAATACAGTGGTGCCTTGTATAAAGGAATTAATGCGTTCCAAATGAAATTATGTTAAGCAAATTTTCCTTTATACAAATTCCCATAGGAATGCATTGAAAACGGAGTAATCCCATTTTTATGTTGTACGGATTCTCCCCATAGGCGATTATGTTAAGCAAATTTCCCCTATCTCCAGAATTTTTATGTTATACAGATTTTATGTTATACAAACTGTTCGTTATACAAGGGTCCACTGTATTTAAACATAGCTATCATATCCCCTCACAGCCTTTTTTTTTTTTAAAAAAAGAAAGCTTTATTAAAAGAAGGCTCATTTTTAATAGGGGCTCAGACTTGGCATTTGGGACACAGGGCTTGATCCAAAAAATAGATTCAAACTTGGAACTTGGTAACAAAGATTCAGACTTGTATTTGGGACTCAGTCCAAAAGACTTGTCAACTTCCCTGCCTTTCACTCTGAATGAGAATGACAGCAAGATGTGTAATGATCTGGAAACAAGCAACTACAAAATAGATATTTTGAACATTCTGGAATTCTGGGTATTTTTTTTTTTTTAGCAGCACATGCAGGTGCATAAAACAACCATGTGTATTCCCAAAACAAACCATGTTCTGGAGTGGGTGAAAAGAGAAAGGGCTGAGGATGGAGTACAGAAGCAAGGTTCATCACTGCAATATAATTAACAGCCCCCCAAATGTGTCCTGGGTCACGAAGCAACCTCTACGCCTTTGCAAAATTTGGCTTCTCTATTTGACGCGTTTCTGACGAAAGCCCCAACGACCCATGTTAAGAGGAAGAACTCCAAACTCGGGGGGTGGGGGGAGATGAAATATGTCTGTGAAAATTCTCAGTCCTCCAGCTGAGGTTATCTGGAATCTGAGTCATGGCAACTGGACTTCATTTCTTGTGAGGTTGAAACGTTTTACTACTCAAAACTTTTCAGACGAAGCTGCTTGGATGAGCAGCGAAACATTTGGATCTCACAAGAAAAGAAGTCCAGTGGCCATAACTCAACTTCCAGATAAAGATTTGAAGTATGAACTGTGATTACTAAAGACTAATACTCTTTGAATGCTGAATGACCTTACCGCCAACATGCACAAAGTAACCTACATTCATGGTTATTATGTCTAGCAGATTTCAATCCTGGATGAAGTAGCCCTGTTGGCCTGGGAAATAATTCCAGCAAAAATTCAAAGAAACAAAAGAAAAGGCAAAAACATGTGGCACTATTATATTTTAATGTAAGCTTTTGTGGATCAAGTCCGTGAATGAGACGTTCAATGAAATATATAATGGAATACAGTATAAGTTTCATAGCAAAGATTCATTGGCTGTTGGGTGTATGGTACAATTACATGCCATGATTTGGCTTGCGTTGTTTCAGGGCTGTGTTGTAAAAATTCCTCAGGAGACAGAAAACAGACACCAGATCTGGGTGAGGATGAGCAAAAGAGGGAGAAGAAAGAGGAAGAGGGGGAGGTGAAGACTTGGGGAATCACTTAAGAGTGAGAGAACAGGGGAATTTTGAATGTAGAGGTGACACATGAGAATTAGGGAAATATAGACAGTTTTTAGTTAACCTTAGAGCCTTGTGGTGAAACATAAGCTTGGTAGCAGTGAAGAAAATAACAGTGGCAGTACAGGGGTATGACATTTGGTAATGACTTAAGAACCCTCGACTTAGATTCAATCCATTTTTATGAGTGTCCATCATGCATATAAATTTTATCTCAGCTGTGTTTCCCTTTGCATTCTTGATTTGTAATGATTCTGTTCTAAAATGGTGGCCTTCAAAATGTCCATGAAGTAGGCTGAAATGATTCGAGATGGGTTTCTGACTATTGTGGTTTCTGGTGTCAGATTTATTTATTTATTTATTTATTTATTTATTTATTTGTTTGTTTGTTTGTTTGTTTGTTTGAGAATATTTTTACCCTGCCTTACTCCTTGAAAAACAGATTGCCCTATTCATCCTGTGCATAGCATTGTCGGCAAATGGTGGCACAGAGATCACATTGGGTGAGGACCAAGTGAAGCTGCCTTTGATATACAATATAGCATATGGCCTTGTTAGGTCCTGTGATTGTGTCTATTGTACTGTATATTTCACTGAACATTTCATTCTGTTGCATTATGTCTGAAGAAGTGGACTTGATCCACTAAAGTTTACATTAAAATATAATAGTCTTTAAGGTGCCCCGAGTTTTTTGTCTTTTGTTTTATTTTGCTTCTTTGAATTTTGCCTAACAGATTTCAGTAGCTTTACACTTCCGTGGATCAATCTGGGCGCTTATCGTCTTCCCAGCATTTTGCGTCAGTGAGTTCCCACAGGTCAATCCAGCAATGACAAAAACAAATTCTAACGCCCCCTTCAAAATCCGCCCTAAGAAACTAGCGCAGGATTCTCCGTCCTTCCTTTCCGTGGCTTCACTCACCGGCCGTGAAAAGGTGGGACAATGACGGATTATGTTTTGGGCAGGAGAGCTAAGAATCCAAAGGAGCCTTGCTAAGTGGAAGGCCCTTTTTGTTTGCATCTGACACTTGGCACAAGCAGCAACAGCCCTGCTGCCATGTGGAATTATTTGACGGAGGCCCTGTGGCGAACCTTACTCCCAGACAAGCAGCTCTAAAACAACAACAACAACAACGAGTGCCTTTTGTTTGCACTAAATCATCAGCCGAGGACAAGATGATGAGCATGATGGCTTCACGATCGTTTTGACACCATGTCTTGCATTAATTGTGGTTTTTAAAATCACGTCTGTTTCTTTTTGCCATTTACTGTTGTGTTGAGTGTGGTTAAGCCACCCAGAGTCTCCTGGCAACCGGATGGGCAGGAAATTAAATACAGCAAATAGAGAAATAATAAGTAAACTATATGAAGGATCCATTTCGTCTGTCCGGTGCATTTGATTTAATTCTCTGTGGTTTCCAGGATGCGTCCTCCTAGGCAAACATGAATAAAGGACCTAGCAATGTCATCCATGATATTAGAGGAGTCTACACCTGCTCACTTCCCAATATGCAATATGCCATCTTTCAATGGCACTTCATATGCCTCACAGTATTCCAACAAGACAATCTCCATACAAAATAAGATACTGAGACTCAACCGATAGTCGCTCAGGGCAATCAATAGATCGATTGACTTTAGAAACAAAAACATTCTTAAACCAGAGAGGGAACCTGCCTGTTACTAGGGCCACTGCTTCTGACTTTGCATTGGCTGTCCTTAGAGAAACAACACCAAGGCCTAATTGCAAATCGAAACACATCAACTGGAATACATCAAGAAGCTGAATTCAGTCTCTTGCGGCTTACATCAACAATGATTCGTTTTTGCTTTTTCGTAACCAACCCTACAATTGCGAGGACATCTCCAGTTGTCCACCTTCTTGATTATTTTCACCTTCTTGGTGTTAATGCTAGAAATTCAATTTCTGGTGTCTTTTGACCAGTCTCTTTCTAGCACACACACCTACACTTCTTTAGTTTGGGCTAGATTTACACAGCTCCACAGACAACCATGGCTGCTTGAAATGGTTTCACAGTGTGTGGTTCTGGCCCAAGTGTGCTATAATGCTGGATCTCTTTATTGGGCTGACAACGTCTGCTCTGATGTTAGAAGCTTCCTGGTTTTGTAACTCCCAAGCATTGTGCATCTGGTGCCCTGGAAACCTTCCATATGTGAACTTGTTGCTGTTGTTCAGTTGTGTCCTACTCCAATTCCGTGCAAAGGGAACACACCAAGTAACAATCCCCTCACTTATTTAACACAAATATGCAGCCTGGAAGTTCCAGCTATGCTAATCTCCAGCTATTTCAGAATTCAAAGCTGGGGTATTTTATAACTATGCTCCCAATTGGCTCTGCAATTAAACATCTAGACTTAAGCTCCCTTAAAGAGTTCCAGATTACCCGTGGTGGTGTTTTCTCTCTCATAGCTATTGAGATCACAAGCTACAGAATGTCAAGATATATAAAGTGTTGTCTCCTTTTCAAAAAAATCTCTTCCACTGTTGAGATTCTATCTGGACACAAGCCAAGATGCAGGCATGGATAGCTATATTTTACTTTCCTGTCAAGGCATCATACGTATGCATTTTTTTTTTGAAAAAAAAAGTACATTGCACACAGCTTCAAAAAAGCACATACATTTAAAAGGAAATGTGTTTCTTCCCTACGTTTTCCAGAATCTGCCACCATCACCCGGGTTTGACACAGGTTATAGCTCAAGTCTCATCCTGCTACAGAACTAATGGGGAATCTGCAGCTCCCTGCAATCAGAGTGATACTGGGATAAGGAGGGAAGCATGGGATACTTTCCAATGTATGGTTTCGAAGGCTATTCTGTCTCCAGTGGATTTCTCCCCTTCCCCATCCTCAGCAGGAAACTGGGCAAACTCAACCTTGAAAAAACACAAGTGGCTTACCAATGTCAAGTTATATACACTGGGTAGGCGCATGACCATTAGCCCTGTGGCGCAGTGGTTAAATGCTTGTACTGCAGGTAAATCTGTGCTCAGCTTACGACCTGGGGTTCAATCCCCGGTAGCCAGCTCATGGTTGACTCATCCTTCCATCCTTCCGAGGTCGGTACATAAGAACATAAGAACAGCCTTGATGGAACAGACCACAGCCCATCCAGTCCAACATTCTGTCTCACACAGTGGCTCACTGTTTGCTTCAGGGTATTCCCAAGCAGATGTCTTCACCTGCTTAGGATTCCCTGTAAATGGCATTGAGAGATATCCTGCCTATCTCTCCAACCCAGAGGTTGTCCTTAGACATCCATAATGATAGCCATGGATACCCTTGTTCTCCATGAACTTGTCCAATCCTTCCTTAAAGCTATCAAGGCTGACAGCTGTCACAACTTCTTTTGGCAGGGAGTGCCAGAGACCATTAATTCTTTGGTTGAAAAAGTACTTTCTCTTATTTGTTTGAGATCTAGCACCCAAAAGTTTCATGGAGTGCCTGCTAGTTCTAGTGTTGTGCGATAGGGAAAACAACTTTTCCTCATCTACTTTGTCCACACCGTGTATGATTTTATAAACTTCAATCAGGTCACCTCTTAGGCGCCGTCGTTCAAGAGTGAAGAGGCCCAGCCGTTGCAGCCTCAGATGGTTAGGAAGGTGTTCCAGTCCCTGAATCATTCTGGTTGAGATTTGCACCTACCGACTTTTGCCGTGTTACTGAATCCAGTGCGAATGCTGAGTTTAATGCAACCTTTTCAGGGATCAAAACAAGAACACAAGCTTTTTTGAGGGGACAAAGAGGTGTTCCGCTTTGCAATGCCCTCCAAAGCAATCGGTAACCTTCCCAGGTTGCAGCTCCATGCGGTGTCATTATCCAAAATCCCAGCGTGTAAAATGAAGCGGGAAGATTGTATAATCTTTTTTAACTGCCCAGATGTTTGACACAAGACAGATGCAGTAGAAAAGAGCTGAGGGGAAGCCAAAACAAAAAGGCATGTTTCAAAAGGCAATGAAAGCTGCAAAGGTGTGAAAGCTGCAGAGATATAGTCTCTGTTGAAAAGGATGAGAGAAGAGAAAAACATTTCTTCCCCCAGATATGGTTGTTGGATTCAGTCAAGACGGATGAAAGGCAGCAGATTATTCTGCGTGCAGCCTTTTCAACAGTTATAAGAGAATGCCGGTTGCCAACATACTTCTACCGATAGCAGAAATAAGGTTCCAAACCAGAGATACATGTGTGTGTGTGTGTGTGTGTGTGTGTGTGTGTGTGTGTGCACGACAAGAAACAGCAAATATTTTGAGCTGCTGGCCATCACTGCTTTCACTTAGCAAGACGGCACACAGCCTAGCTGTGCCTGGAGCACTGTTACTCAACTCAGACTGACTATATTACATCCAGATTAGGGGGGAAAGGGGGTTAGTGAAAATGGGGATGGTTAGACATGGAAAAGTTTTCTGAGCTTTGTAATGGCAAAAGACTGAAAAAATAAACAGAAAGGAGGACTTTACTTAAAGTTTTACATGCATTGCAATGAAAAAGAGCAGAAACATTTGCAAATGAAACACAGATCTGGAAGTTTAATGAAAGTGACACTGAACTGACATGCTTAACTCTCACCCACTTCTAATTTTGCCCTCCAGTGTGCTGGGTTCTCTTCTACAAACTCTTAAAATCTGGTCCAGCCATGTTTTGAAAATCTAGCATCCCTTTTAGCTTCTGCTCTGAAATCTGCCCCCAAAAGCTTGTGAAGAAACGGAGAAAGCAGGGAAACATGAAATATGGGATTCAGTCACTGAATCGTTAGGTGCTTCTAAGAGTGGCTTGGAAGCAGGTCAAAAATGGTGGAGGTCAGGATGTAAACAGGCAGTTCACACCTTCAGCTTATCTCCCATTGCAGAACACTTAAGGACCAAGCAAGGAATAATGGGCACTTCCACACAGGTTGGCTCTTTTCCCTGGATGCATGTTTAGGAATTGAACCCCCAACCGCTAGTTCTGCAGCCAAACACCTAACCAATGATGACGGAACCAGCCAGCTGAATCTACATTATAAGGGAAGTTAATTATATTTTTTGAGAGGAAGCCACTTGTGAAAGGCTTTGAGTGTCATATAAAAGCTTGACCCAATCTTCTATTTGCTACCCGTTTCCGGGTTTTCTTTTAATGACAGATTATTTTATATTCCTTTTGTTTACAAAAACAAACATTTAATATTAAGTGTCTTGAGTAGAGAGGGGTCTCATCCAACCCAATAGGGCCTTTTCTATATTTCTACCAGGAATTAGTGAAGTATGGCCCTCAGACTCCATGGTGTCTGCCTTCCAGAAATATTCTGCTTCCCTCACCATCATTTTTCTTACCAGGAAAGGTGAACTGAAGCTCCTGTAAACCCTCCCCCCCACACACACACACAAGAATGTTGATGAGCTGTTCAAACAGATGACACACGCCCTTGTCATTTTATACACCCCCAATGCTCTCTCTCTCTCTCTCTTTTTTCCAAAACTGGAAGTGGACTTCCAGGTACTTCCAGTTTCATTTTGGGCATTATTTGTTTTTATTTTATTTTTATTTTTTTGGCACACAGTGCAGGCCCTGATCCAACTACCCATCCCTTCTTTTGCAACGGAAACATGAAGAGAGATGAGTTTGTTTAAATCCAAGCCAAGGGCTTTGCTGACATCTCCGCTTCGGTCAAAATTTTGCAAGTTCATGGACTTCACTTTTTATTCCCGTTCATGAAAAATTAAAATCAATTGCATTGCTACAACATGCCAGAGGTTGCAAGTAAGAGCTACACACACACACACACACACACACACACACACACACACCCCTACCTTAACAAAGGAGAAGACAGGCAAGTCCTAATTCCAAACATTACTGTTAATCAGCTATCACATCATTAATTGGTTAACTGCGCACCCTTAACACTTTTCATCGGGTATAATTTCCAAATTCAAACAACAGCAATAGCAAATTAACAAGAAAAGCACTCTTCTATCAGCAGGTTCACAATTGTTGTTGTTTTTAAGCACATACGTGGAGACACTCCCAAACAAGCCTTTGGAATCCAAGAACCCTGCCTTGAAACACCATTGCTGCCTTCACAGAAAAACCAACTCTACACACTGAAAACAGCTTGCGGTGTTTTCTTTCTGCCTTTGATTTTTTTTGTTTAAAGCAAAGAAAGAATTGGGAGCTTTCCAGAAGCTGTTGGACTACACCTCCCATCATCCTTGGCCACCCGTGCCAATATTGTGGGACATCTGGAGCGGCCCCTGTGCCCCATTCCGGATTGGGAAGGGGGGGTTGGAAGGGATAATAGTTCCCAAATCTTGGAAAATGCTGAACCATTTTCTGTCAGTGCTGTGGTAAAGGAAGTGTAAATGGATAAAGTTGGTGCAACATGGGAGGGTAATCAAGTAGGTAATTCAATTAGTTGTGTCACCCAGCGTGAACCTCACATCCAATCTCTCTCTCTCTCTCTCTCTCTCTCTCTCTCTCTCTCTCTCTCTGTGTGTGTGTGTGTGTGTGTGTGTGTGTGTGTGTGTGTACGGGGCTGCATGATTTACTCGCCTCCCAGCAAAATATTAAAAGGGTGGATAAATTTGGGCAGGCTATCAAACTGAAGAAAATGTTCCGTAGCAGCATATTTCGAGTAGAAGTGAATCCAGCAGTTTTGAGAACAAATCGACAAGAAGCCCTGGGGTGGGAGAGAGGCACATCTTCCCGCCAAGGTGATTTGAGGTTCTTCGGAGGACAGAGTCGGGGTGGTGGTGGTCAAAGAGTACATCACAGAAAGGATTGGAACGGGGACTCCTTCTGAAGCGTTGAAAGGGTCTTGATGGCCATGCAGTTGGCTGTACCGTTTCACGTGCCAAATCCATTTGCTGTGCTTTGCGACAGGTCTTCTGGCTGTAAACACAGGCTTTGCTTCCCAATGTCGTTCCGGAGACATGGAAATCCACTGGAATCAAATCTCTGGAACACCCACCTAGTGTTGAGCTTCGGAGGATGTGTGTTATCTGTGCGCATAGTTTGGCCTCAAAAAGCAAATTCTTGATCTCGTTTCCTACTGAGAGGAAACACGGAGAGGCTTCCAAATGGTAAGGAGTGCACTGAAAAACAGTTTGTTACCGCTCCCTTCCCAAAACTCTTTGAACAAAACTATGTGAAATTGCTAAAGGAGCCTTCACAGTGGCGATGTATTCTCCATGGAAGCTTTATCCTCAACACTATGGTTGCTAAACCATCTTAAAAGACTGCTGCTACCGTGCCTTCAATGACAGCAATTATCTGCAGAGAAGTTGTCCTAGTTTGGGCACATCCTGAGAAAGCAGGAACCTCCGGAAAAGATCGTGAATCTGGGAAAGGCGGAAGGTGGCGGGGGGAAAGGGAGACAAAAACGAAGATGGACCAACTCCAGAGCTGAGCTGGGTTCTTGAGCGAAGGACGTTCAAACATCTCTTCACAAAGCTATGCATGACATTTCTTGCGTTGCCTACAATCTCCGTTCTTCAGCAATGTTACAAAGATTCTGTCTGCATGAACCTCCCGTCTCCCATCCATTGATACGACTCTGTTAGACTGAGGACATTGTTTAAAATAAAAATACAGTAAGACCCGTCCATATCTGTGGGAAATCGGGACCAAGGACTCCCTCTGGGCCAATGCTGAAAAACGCAGACTAGATAGAACCCTATTTGAACAGCAAATACTATATATGACAAGGTCTCTGGCTCCGTCTAGTGGCCAGTACTGGCAACTTCATCTTTAGAAATACATATTTCTAGGATTTTTCTTTTTAAGATGTTTTAGATTTTCAGATCAAGGATAAGTAAATCACCAACTACTGATTTCAAGGTCCTATGGTAGTTCCCTTTATATGGAATGACAGAAACATAAGCAGCTGTGTTACACATATAATATCTGCCAGTGTACCCCATTGGTGCAAGAAGGCCTCTCTGTGATTTCCATGGGGGAGTCTTTCCTAGTTCTAGCTAAAGATCCACCATCCAATAATAACCTGGCATGGCTATGCTCACCTTCTGAAACCCAGACCACTGTGTGCGCTTAAGGTGGGCACAGCCTTTTAAAAATTATCTTTAGCATCTTATATGCCACCCACTACCCAAAGGTCTCTGGGAGGCTTACAATCAAAAAGAAAACAATTGAAACATTAAAATGTCAATAAATAATTAAAACAATAATAAAAACATTAGACTAAAATTGCCATCAGGGCCCACAATCTATATTATGTCAATTAAAAAAAAATTCTGGAACAGGAAGGTTTTTAACCTGGCGCCAAAAAGTCATCAATGTTGGTGCCCGGTGGATCTCACTCGGGAGGGCATTCCACAGCCTGGGGACAGCTGCCAAGAAGGCCCTGTGTCTATAAGCCATCCCTCTCACCTCCTTGAGGAATGGCCCTTTCAAGAGGGCCCCCTGGCTCGATCTTAATTGCTGGGTAGGTTCATATGGAAGGAGGCGGTCCTTCAGGTATCTAGGTCCTAAGCCATTGAGGACTTCATATGTCAAAACAAGCACTTTGAATTGGGACCGGGCAGCAACTGGTAACCAATGCAGTTTATGCAGAATCGGCATGATGTGATCCCTGGTGCCACCATCACTTACCAGCCATGCCGCACAATCCTGAACCAGTTGCAATTGCCGAACCATCTTCAAAGGCTGCCCCACATAGAGCACATTGCAGGCAAACTTCCACCCTAGCCTCAGGTGTAAACAATGGTGCATTTACTGGCTCAAATCCTGTGGCATACTTCTACAAGCAAAAAGGAAATGGTCTAACTCACAAGAGCATTTCACTGCTAATTAATGTAAGTTATCGCTTTGATCCCTGGTCACATGCCAAGCCTCCTGGCTGGCAGGTAAGACTTCCAAGCGGGAACTCTTTAATTAGTGGCACGTTTCCATTGTGAGTAACACCAACCCCCTTCTGCTGGCATTACTAGGCAGTTGTGTTTTGCCCATTACGGTTTAACTTATCGGGGAACAGATCTGGTGGTGGATGGATTTTAGAATTGCTTTCTTCTGTTACTTCAAATGCACAACCTCTTAAATATTAGTTTGTAACCTAAAGAACATTTAAGAGGTTATGCATCTTAAAGTCTCGGAATACAGAAATATGAGGCCCCTTATTGGGCGAAAAGTAGCTTATAATTAAGAGAAACAAACAAACAAGCAAGCAAACAAGCAAACAAACCAATGTTAATAGGACATTTAATGTTTTGACAATGGTTTTCCCTCAGCTTTATGGGAAAACAAGAAAAAGAATGGAAGTGGGGGGAAATGAACGCTGCCTTGAGCTCACTAAAAGGACGGTGGAATGCATAATATAATTATAATTAAGCAGCTTCCTTGAATGGCAAACCGGGAAATAATTAGATTCCCAGCCCTGAAGCCATTTCAACTGTTTTAAGATGCCTTTCTCCTAATAGGTTTCAGGATGATATACAATTACCTCCCTTCCTGGGGCACACAGTGGGATGAAGTCCTGAGGGAAGGGTGAGTTGTAGCAAGGGAGCCTTTAAATCCCCATTAAATTCTTTTGGTATATCTTTCTCTTTCATTACCCCGGATGCTCAAACATGATGCCCATGTTTTACGCTATGATTGGCCAACCTGCTTTTTCAAAGGTTTTCCTGCTATTTGGATAGCTGCTATCTCACCTGGGATTCGATCCTGATCTTCTGAAGGTCCGGTTTTTCCTCTTCGTCCCATCACGTGATTGAATATGCGGGACATGAGTTCCCATGTCCAAAACTGTTTTTTGTTTTTTTTAAAGTGCAGTTCAGCCACCTTGGCCAGCAGGTGGCGCTAGCATTTTTTAAAAAATGGCTCACTTGGCTGGGGGGAAATTAAAACCCAGGGCACTGCATGGAGGTTCCTGTTGCTCCCATGCTGCAGAGAAATTTTAAAAAACAGTGCTGATCGGCCCCTGGAACAGTCGGTCGGTGCTATGAGAAAAAAAGAACAAGAAACACGGATCATCTGTGTAGTCCCACGGCGTCTGCTTCCTTAAAAGGTGGATTATAAAAACGAGGCAAAAAATTCCCTACCTCTTGGGTAAGTCAAAAAACCTCGCTTAAAGGGCCATTACCTGGTTTTCTTTTCTTTTCTTTGTCAAAAATCCCGGTGGCCATGGGGATGACATTTTTAGACACGGTTTATCTAATAATTTAAACTGCTTTTAAAGGGATGTGGGACCGAGGCCGATGTGTGTCAAAACAAGTGCACAATTGCACCATCCCTGGTCAGGAGAGAAGCAATGCAGGAGAGATAGCGCAGAGACATTGCTCTGCTTATAAAACCAGCAAAATCATTTTTATTTTGTTTTTTTAGTGCTCAAGTGATATAAAGGGTGATTTGAATCCGTCCGGCTCTTTTTGGTCCCGAGGCAGCATTCTGCCCCTCCCCCTGCCCTGGGGGCTTCAACTTTTCAAATACAGAATGATTCAAGCAGGTCCCCCTCCCTCGTGTCGTTGTTCTTGTAAAGACCAGGTGTTTCTGTACCAGGGAAGAGAGTGCAAGTCGTGAGACCCGCTGTCAAGTCAGATTTAAGTCACACCAGTGACTCAACACGGACTGGACTCGGTCCCCCCCCCCTTTTCCGGTGACTCAACTTGCAACTCAGGACCCACTCAACCCTCACCCTTATTTTTGAAGAAAAAGAAAGCTTATTTTTAATAGGGACTCAGACTTGGGACTCAGGACTCAATCCCAAAGACTTGGACTTGAGGACTTGGTCCTAAAGACATGGACTTGGGACCAGAGACTAGAACCCACCCTTGGGACTCAGACCTAAAGACGTGCCAACATCCCTGGTCTGTAGGTGGTGTTTCGGTGACTCCGGGGGGTGGGGTGGGGGTTGGCGGCACTATTCAAAACAGGGGCAGGACATGCCCCTCAGTTGAACCTCCACGTTCCTGAGAAGCCCCTTTTAGACTGCGGTCATACCCGCGTTTTCTGCGTAGTTTCCCATCGGCGAACTACACAGTAAAGGATCGCATTCTAACCAGGAAGAGAAGCAAATTCTGCTCCTGGCCAACCACGCCCCTCGAACAGCAGTTTCAGCAAAGTTTTCAAAACCACCACCACGGGCTGGATTTAGAAACTTCGCTTGAAAATGCTTACTTGTTTGCTTCTGTTGCAACGACACGACACTGAAAATACACAGTAAATTCAGTTTCTCCCCTTTCTCCCTGGCTCAAAAGACAGAGCCTTGGAAACTGGAGCCGGAGAGTAGGACAAAATGCGTAGTACACAGGTTAGGACAGAACCAGAATAGGAAGGTACGACGCAGAGGAGAGGACACCAACTGCTCATTAAAAACCACGTGACCACTCCTGAAAAAAATACGCAGGAAATTTAAATACGAAGGAAACCCAGGTATGACCGCAGTCTTAATCCCTTACAGCCCTGCGATTGAGTGTGTTTCTGGCACCGCTGCCCATCCTTCTCTCATTCCCTTCCTTCGTCACTGGAACTCCTTTTTCAAACAACAAGATTCTGAAGAAAAACAACAATAGGAATAAACACAGCCCCGCTTCTGGCAGGCTGTCCCAGAACACAGGACATCATAAGGCCACAAAGGAAGCTAAACACCCTGATACCGATCAAAACATGTTGCTTTCTGGCCGAGGCCTGTCCCGAATATGCTCAACAATGATTGATGTCAAGGTCCCATTGCCCCTTTAATGATCTCTGTCTCTCTTCTCTGCTCTTCTCTTTTTTTCTCAGTCCTGGGCCAGGACTGTGGTAAAAATAAAATGTCCTGCCAGGCAGCCTTTTCTGAAAGCATGTGGAGACGTTTTAGAAAAGATATAAACTTGGATTCGCCCCCCCCCCCCATCTCCTCTCTTGGTTTCTCTTCAGTCACTAGTGTCATTGGTTCCGTGCCTCGCTTTGCAGAAAATGCCATGTGCGCCGAGATGCCAAAGCACTTAATTGGGTTTCAGCAAAACACGCCGGGGGATTAGATTTCCCGCCCTCCGCGTCTGGATAGGAACCAACTCTTTGCCATGTTTCAGGGCCATCAGGACTGGCTCCAGTCCCCAGTTGCTGAACTTTTGGACGGTTCGGGGTTCTGAAACAGGAGATCAAGACCAAAGGCTGCTGTCATTCCCCCCCCCCCGTCCATTTGGGGCCGTTTGTGGTGGCCCATGAAATAGATTAAATCTCGTTAACGGGATCTTACATTCAGGATTGCACTGAAGTCAGTTCACAGAGGTTTTTTTTAAAGCTCCAAACCACACAGTGATGCGGCATTCGTGTTTACATAGATGGTGTGCTTGAGCAAACTATGAAAAATGCTTGACATGCTGGTCTTGTTTAATATCGTGTTCCATAAATTAGCATTTCTGCTTTGCCACTGGGTGAGAGAAAAAGTACTGTAGTAAGGAGCTACAGACACACACACGCTAAACCTCCTTACCATGCTGGTAATTTGAGGTCCTGGTGCTAGAATTTCAGCCATGAAATGTAGGCTTTCTCGGTGGTTTACTAGACATCTTTCTCCCAGCAGTCTCCAGACAGATGTCTAATTGGACATACGAACGTTTATACTGAACCAGGCATCTCCTAATGGCATTTGGAATGTCCTCTCTCCCTCCCTAACCCTCACTTTAAAAGAAGCTGGCTGGATAGTTCAGTGGTTTAAGTTTGCAGCTGCAGAGACAGAGTTTGGGAGTTCAGTGCCCCCACTTTGCTTTCTAGGAGGAGAGCCAGCCTGCATAACCTTGGGCCAGCTGCAGAGCTAAGAAGCACCCCTGAAAGAAAGGAATGGAAACCACTTAAGTACAGTGGTACCTTGTATAAAGGAATTAATTTGTTCCAAATGAAATTATGTTAAGCAAACTTTCCTTTATACAAATTCCCCACAGGAATGCAATGAAAACAGAGTACAGTAGGACCCCCGTATCCACTGATTCAGTTATCCATGGTTGGCAAAGGAAAAAAATTACATAATTCAGCAGCCACAAAGCAAGCTATTGTCACAAACAGCAGTCACAAAGCAAGCTACTGTCAGGAAACAGCAGTTTGGGGGTGGGTGGGCAGGTGTTCTCTCTTATCCACAGTTTTCATTATCCACGGGAAGGCCTGGAATCAATCTCCAGCAGATAACGGGGTCCTACTGTAATCCCTACTCACAACCATTTTTATGGATTCGCCCCATAGATGGTTCTGTTAAGCAAATTTCCCCTGTCTCCAGAATTTTTTATGTTGTACAGATTTTATGTTATACAAACCATTAGTTATACGAGGGTCCACTGTACTCCTTTTCTAGAAAACCCCGGAAAGCGCCGCCATCGGTCGGAATTGACTTGACAGCATGCAATTACATGGCTCCCTTCAACAATGCTCGGGTTTACGGGCGCCGCCTCCCCCCATGTAGTTCGAAATCTGTGTATAACTCTTGTGCTTTCAAAAAACGTCACTACAAACATAAATGGTTGATTAAGGGCGCTTTTACACGACCCCTAAAATCCGAGGCAAAGGGCTCCCAGATCCAGAGCTTAAAAATGTTTTCCCACCAGCTCCGGACTTTTAAAAAAATTAAGTACGACCATGCCCACCTAAGCGCATCCCAGCGCACTTTTCAAGTACCTGGCCTCCAGGAGGTAAAAAAATCTTCCAATGGGGATTGTAAAGCTGTGAATGCCGGGCTCCCTCGCCTTCTGTTTGGTTTTTTTGTCCCCACCACCCCTTTAAGAGACAGGAATCACAACGACGGGGCTGCTCGGGGCTGCTTCGACCGGCAGACGGAGGTGAGTCTGCATTTTTTCTCCCTTTTTTTCTCCCTCCCCTCATGCAGACAGGAACAATGGAGTGCGGAGGGGTGGGAACACAGCAAGAGGAACAAACCCCCACGATCTCTGGTCTGAATTTAAGTTGCCTCCGGATTTTAGAGGTCCTGTAAAAGCGCACTAAAACACACATCGCCAGATCTCCCCTGAGGAAGTGGAGATGTGGGGGAGGAAGTGTACTGCTGCTACTTTACCCAATGCAAAAATATACATGAAATGGTCATTGTGGAAGAAGCCAACTTTCAGCAAAGAAGCCAACTTTGAGCAAACAACAGACTTACTTGTTAATACCCGACGAAGATGATGTGGAAGACGACGAAGGAGGAAGACAACGACAATAATAGTGTGCCGTCCCAAGTCAATTCCAATTTATGGCAACCTTTTATGCCAATTAGTGATTTGAAAAGGGGTGGAATACATGGGGGGGGGGCTTGAATCTATTCTGCACAGTAAATCATCTTTCAGCTGCTCAGCTAGACAAACTTAAGCAAAACTCAAAACTTTCCAACAGAGAGAAAGGTCTCGAACCATAGGCAAGAGGCATGCAACAGCTTCTCAAGTAAAGGGTTTTTTTCTCTCTCAAGTGGACAACGGTATCAAGCACCGCAACAGGTGTGCCAAGCAGGCTGTGCTCATCTCTAGCAAGTCTCTGCAGCTCTGGATCCCACCCACATACCCGGATACCCTTTCCCACCCCTTGCAGTGCTTACTCGTCTGAACATCCTGGCCGATTGATGGAATGCTTCTGCACCACCCAGTGACGTCGCTGCCTTTTTCTGCCGCCCAACATGTGTGTGTGTGTGTGTGTGTTGTGTGTGTCTGTGTCTGTGTCTGTCTGTCTGTCTGTCTGTCTCTCTCTCTCTCTCTCTCTCTCTCTCTCTCTCTCTCTGTGTGTGGTGTTGTTACAGTTGCGACCAACTCTTTGTGACCCCATGACCATGGAGTTTTCTTGGCAGGAATACTGGAGTGGTTTGCCTGTTCCTACTCCAGGCGCCTACAGTACCTCGTATTCCCTGGTGGTCTCCCATCCAAGTACTAACCAGGCCCGACCCTGCTTAGCTTCCTAAATCGGGCGAGATCGGATTTGCTCAGGGCATCTAGACAGCTAACACGGGATACAGATATTTTATTTATTTATTTATTTATTTATTTATTTATTTATTTATTTATGCAAGCATGCTGGTTGCTATTCAGCGGCTGTCTCTTTCCAGGAGGGAGCAGCCTCGTGGGTCAAGGCAAACACAGCTGCCAGGAAGCCTTCTGTGCAAGGTGAGAAGGTAACACCGGGGAGGGGAAAGTGACGAGGCTCTCAATGACCCACAGCACTCAAGTTCCAAACAAAGCTAGACCTTGGAAAAGCCGATTCTGGGACTCCAACACCCAGTCTCCACTGCACCACATCCAGTAAACAGTTCAAGGTTTCTGGCAGATAATAAGGCAACCATTTGTGCTTTTGGCTTCCTCGTTTGCATCAAAGAAGGAATGTGAACACAACAGTTCCACTCTTCAAGGATGGCTGGAAAGTTCTGGGGTTTAGGCATCTGGCTGCGGAGCCAGAGGTTTGGGGTTCAATTCCCCACAGCTGCACCCCCCCACACACACTGATAGCCTGCTGAAGGCAGGCAGTCTGTTTTGTTTGCTGCTGATCTGTTCACAACGGTAAGTAATGGGACGCTTTGATTCTTGCGGCTACCAATGTCTCAGAGTCAGCTACTAAGACCTTAAGCGCCAGTTCATTTTTTAAAAAGAGGCACTCTGGAAAACCTGGAGTTATTGTCCCACATGAGGAACTCTGTTAGAAACTCAAAACTCTGCGACAGCTTGTGCTTCCTTTTCCCCTTGGAGGCAAGGGTGCTGGAAACATCAAATATTGGGTGCCCTGTTCGTAAAAAGCCTTTCCTTTCCACAAAACCTCTGTGGCCTTTGGAGTGCACGGGCAATCTCTCCGTCCCACGGCAAGGAGAAAGGAAAAGAAAAGGGTAGCAATTGCCCCCCCTCCCCGCCCGCCCGCCCGCCCACCCGGCACCTCCACCTCTGTCCCCAGGAGCATAATCAACGTATTTGTCCGGAGATGGGAGTGGGTAGCCAAATTCCAAGGTGATGGACTAATATGAAGCCTAGACAAAGACCCCAAGAGCCTCCGCTGCGGCCACCTTCAGGGAGCCTTTTAACAGAGGCCGTTTTCATGGAATAACAAATTGGATCATCCGAGGGAAGGAAACCGCGGAACAGCCTCAGCCCAAAGAGGCCCCGCTACAAAGGGTCTCTTGTCTAAGAAGTCTGCCGAGCGGCTCTCTCTCGTTCTCCCCTCCCTCCCGCCCTCCCTCCCTTCCTGGTCCTGAGTAGCTGACGTAGCTGATCTACCATTTCACCTCCAGCACCACAGCCGGCATCCTGACCGAGGCTCTGGAGGTTCCTGGGCGCAAGCCACGAGGGAGCGTTCCCTAACAGGCCTCTCTCGTTCACCGAGTCTGGCCGGGTGGGTCCTAATACATCTCCCTGGATGTTAAGTGTTCCACAGGCTCTCGAGGTCTTTCCAGACCCTTGCCGAGACAAACAACGGCTCTGTGCAATTTGTCCATTTTTATCTCCTCTCCTTAAAGGATCTTGAAGAGAAGAGAAGTGGTGGGAGCATGTTTTTACCCAGTAAATGCAGTTAAACAAAGAAACACACTAACCTGAGATGTGTGACAACCAACATCTTAAAGCATGTTAAAGGACAAGCCCTCATCAAACTATCAATATCTACTAGACCAGTGGTTCTCACCCTGTGGCTCCTCAGATGTTCCTGGACTACAACTCCCAGAAACCCCTTCCAGCACAGCGAGGGGTGGAGGCTTCTAGGAGTTATTTTCCAGGAACATCTGGGGGAACCACAGGTTGAGAACCACTGCACTAGACATTGCCCTACACTGCCCCCATAACACAGGCATCACTTCGGCCCCTCCAGAAAACCGGAGGCTAGACCAATCACCCTTTGGCCTGATCCACTCCAGCCCATTATAGTCTTGTCAACATCAATGCTCAGATGGAAACCGCAAAGCCAACGTGGATTGCCTGGGCTCTAAACATCCTCTGGCCCAAGCAGACGGGAACACCTGTCTGGCTTGGTCTCCAGAATCAAGATGGGCACGAACTGGAAAACCATGAACCAAAAGTTGTTTGTGGTTCACTTTCCTGGTTTGCGCTGAGGGTGGTCCTCCCTGGTCCTCCTGCCCCAATGTGGAAATGCCCAGAAGCAGCTGCCAACTCCTGGTAGAGAAGCCTCTGAAGATGGCAAATACCAGTTCAATTGGAGATGATACTACCTATAGTGGTAGAGGCGGTGGCAGCAGAAATACAGTAGGTAGGTGGAGGTGTCAGAGTAATTGGGAACGGGTGGGTAGTAGAGATGGGCATGAAACGCCAAAATGGCATTTCATTTCATTATTTTGTTTTGTTTTTTATGGTTTTGTTTTTTTTAAAAAATCATTTCATTTTTTGTTTGTTTTGTTTTTCAATTTTTTTTTAATGTTACAGGTGACCAGCCAGCTGGTAGGCACTTTTTTAAAAAAAAAATATATATTTTTTACCTATCGCCACCCAGATGGCCTGTGGGCCGGTCGGCGCTTTATTTTTAGAATCTGGCACTGACCAGCTGGCCCACGGGGCAGTTGGTGCTTATTTTTATTATTTGTTTTGACAATCACTAAGATCAGTGCTTGTAAAAATAAATAATAAACAAAAACAAAATGGAAAGGAACAAACATTTCTGTTTCATCTCATTTCATTTTTTTAAAGGGCACTTCATTTTTCATTTCGTTCTGTAACGAAACAAAAAATGAAATGAATTGTTTTTTGTTCCATGCCCATCTCTAGTGGATAGGCATCCCCTTTTGCCGGAGCGAACGAAACGCCAAAGGGACAAAACATTCATCATTTCCTTTTGCTTTGATCCCAAAACTGGCTGACAAAACAAACCACGAACCAGCCCACTTCACCAGCGTTTTTTGGTTCGCGGTTCGTCTCATGACCATCTCTATTCCAGAGCCTTTGCTGGCCAGACACTGCACAGCTTAGGCCAGTTTTGGCGAACCCATGGCACGGGTGCCAAAGGTGGCATTCAAAGCCCTTTCTTGTGGGCACCCGACATTAGCCCTTCACAGCCACCTGTATTCAGGTAAAATTGCTGTATCGGCACTTTGAGAAAAATTAGTAGGTTTTGAATCGCAGTTTGGGCACCCGGTCTCTAAAAGGTTCGCCATCACTGCTGTTGTAGGCCCATTATCCTCCAACGGCTTTCAAATCTTCCTCCATTGCTTCAGAGCAGCAGCAGCAGCAGCTCTTACCATTGGACATAAATCACAGTCGTAAATGGAAAAAAGTTTCAAAAACTCACTAACTCCTCCTGGCAATTAGAAAAAGGATGCAAGATCCAGCTAAGAACTCCTGAAGAGACTCCCAAAGCAAACTCAGGCCAACATGAGCTGCCATCCAGGTTTCTCTGAGGGCAAAATCTGCTGATCGCTCATTTTCAAGAGCTTAATCATACTCGGTGAGATGTTTGAAGCCAAGGATCCAAAAATGTTGGACTGCATTAAGGTGGTGTGAGGGAATAAGCCACTAAGCAGTGCCTTTAGACTTTTTAATCGCGGCATCTATTATTGCTGGGGCTACGTATAATCGCTGTTCTGTTATGGTCCTCTTTCTTTTAGAAATCAATGCTCTCCTTGGTTAATCACGGTGGGTCTTGGATCCATGTGAGAAGCCCAGAGGGCCACTTGGTTTTAGGACAGCTTGTAAAGCTCACCTTATGGAGTCATCCCCTTTACAAAGACTTGCACAGACAGAAAAAGTACCCTTCAACAAGCACAACAATTCAATCTCAGCAGACAGTCAAAACATCATGCAATAAAAGTCAAAACGGAGTTCCAGTGGTACCTTGTATAAAGGAATTAATTCGTTCCAAATGAAATTATGCTAAACAAATGTTCCTTTATACGAATTTCCCATAGGAATGCATTGGAAGCAGAGTAATCCTTAATTGCGATCATTTTCATGTTGTATGGACTCGCCCCATAGGTGATTCTGTTAAGCAGATTTCCCCTATCTCTGGAATTTTTTATGTTGTACAGATTTCATCTTATACAAACCGTTTGTTATACGAGGGCCCACTGTATTCCAGAAAGAAAGGTCTCTAGGACAGTTTTCAGAGTTCAGTTTTCAGAGTTTTAACGAGAGGCTCGATGGGGGAATTTTGTTACCCTTTGTTAGGGAGATAAGAGTAATGATGAGAGAAGGTGCTGCTGGCTTGCAGAACATCTGGACAGTTGTTTATGTGAACTCTAGATGGAGCAAGACTTACAGCGTCCTAAAAGGGCTTTCAAACCAAGTGAGCTATTTAAGGAGTGTCTTGACCAATGTCAGTGCGCTGCCATTGGCTCAGTGGAGATTCGAACCCAGGCGCCCCGAGTGCTCGTCCTCATCCCTCACTCTACCCTCTGCACCACACCAGGGGTCCAGTTCAAGGTTTCTGGCAAATAATAAGGCAACTATTTGTGCTTCTGGCTTCCCCATTTGCAACGAAGAAGAAATGTAAGAAGATAAGAACATAAGAGGAGCCATGCTGGATTAGGCCAAGGGCCCATCTCGTCCAGCTTCCTGTATCTCACAGTGGCCCCACCAGATGCCTCTGGGAGCTCACGAGACTAGATCTCTGTCTCCTGATACCACTCCCCTGCATCTGGCCCTTGAAGGACCCCGGTTCTAAGCCTGGAGATGACACATCTCCATCATGGTTTGTAACCTGTGATGGTCTTCTCCTCCAAGAATCTGTCCAATTCCCTTTTGAAGGCATCCAGGACAGAGGCCATCAAACAGCAAGCCCTCGGAGGGAAAACCTCAAGAACTTTTTGGCCTTGAGAAAAGGAGAAGGAGGAGAGATAGGAGAGCCCTCTTCAATTACTTGAAAGGATGTCCTACAGAGGAGGGCCAGGATCTGTTCTCAATCGTCCCAGAGTGCAGGACACGTAATAAGAGGGCCTTTCAAGTATTAAATAGGCTCAAGCCAGATTTAGGCTGAATACCAGGAAAAACTTCTTAACTGTTAGAGTAGTACAACAATGCACCCAATGACCTTGCCGGGGGTGGGGTGGGGAGTGAGTGCTGCAAAGCTGGAGGCACTCAAAAGAAAATAGGACAACCATCTGTCAGATCTGCTCTGGCTTGGATTCCTAACTTGAGCCAGAGGTTGGACTCAATTACCTTGTGGGCTCCTCCTAGTCCCATTGCGCTACAATTCTGTGCTCTCTGGAAAACTAGCTGTTTTCTGAGGAACATGACTGCCACAACACAGATATGCACTGTCCCCCTTTCCTGGGCACTGCAATATGTCCACTGGGAGTGCTGAGCAGGGTTCGGCTTCCTTTGGAAGGAGCCGTTGCTTTAAAAAAAAAAGGCACACAACACTTTTATAACACTTGATCATCACCACTGGCAGTTATAAACCCTGGCTCACATTCACGGTGCATCAGGTTCAGACATGGCATGGCAGTGCAGAATAAGTGGAGACAAAGGGTGCACACACCTAATCCTAACAGGCCAGCGACCCGGTGCCCTACATCGGCATCTGCAGGAAGACATGCCAAGATGACCTTGGTCCTTTTGACCGCCAAAAAATATATATACTGCATATCCACCCTCTTGCCCTGCCAACCCCAAATCTGCTGCTCAAACACAGACAGAGCTCACATTGGCCCCCTGTTCTTAGCTGCGGGTGAGTGAGAGGATGAGTCAGCCACCCACAGCTCTCATGATCCAGGAATAACTAATGAACCATCGCTTGAAACAATTAGTTCCCATCAAGAGGTTCACTGTCCAACCTGGGCCTCCATCCAGTCACTTCCTTGACAAAAGATGTTATTGGAGTGGCTGCCCTCGGACAATTACAATGCAACCAGACAGACGTTTTGGCTCATGAAAATACTTAAGGCCACTCGTCCTCTGGGTCTTTGGCTGCGCTTCTGTGTTTCATCCATCATCGCGCGGTAGGTGCTCAAACTAATCATAATATCCAGGCCACTTTAGGAAGGCACCAAACAACGCTTCTCTTTTGTCTGTCTTGCAAAAAAACAACATCACGGGGTGTGTTTCTGGTTGCAATGCACTTGTCTCAAAGTTCTCTAACATGTGTAGAATCGCCATGTCTCATGGCGTCACCAGCCTTACAGGGCATAGATGCACCAACAAGATTGCAGGCAATGAGTTTATGTTTAAGGGGCCACCAGAGTCTTTTACAGTAACCCCCCCTCCATTTCGCGGTTCAGATACTACGGTCCCGCTATACCGCAGAATTGCAGTACCTGCCCAACGCCACCATCCCGCGCTCCCCTGAGAAGGCTTTGGGTGCGCGCGCTGTGGCAACACAGGATTAAATCCCCCAACGCCGCCCACCCGCGCTGCTCTGAGAAGTTTTGGAGCAGCCCGAGCAAGTGCCGTGGGGATCTGATTGCCCCTGCCCCCACCTGACTCGCATCCACATATTGCGGATTTTCAGTCATCGCAGGTCGGGTGGGTCCCTAACCCCCCGTGATAGTCGTTACTGTACTGCAACAGGCTAACATATAACTCATCCAGAAATGCATTTTCTGAACACCATAAATGACCCCTGTATCCATGGGGGAATCTGTTCCATTGCCTTACATGGATGCCTGAAATCACAGATACAAGGAATGCTTGTTGACAAGGCTTGCTCCTGATATTATATACCAGGGATGCTGACATGTCTTTGAGTCCAAGCCTTTGATACCAAGTCTGAGTCCGTATTCATAATGAGGCCCCCCACCAAAAAAAGGGGAGGAGTGGGTGGGTTCCTCACCTTGAGTTCCCATCCCTATCGTACACACACTGTTCGGCCTCTAGCACACAGACACTAAATGCGCAAGTTGATTTGATGCGTACTTTCTCCAAAACTGGTCACATGATATATGATGCACACTTTCAGTCCCCACGGTTGCATTTTTAATGCTCTATTCATGCTTCCCCATGGGCAGAAAGTGCATCAAAGTGCTGTTTTGAAAAATAAATTGAGCAGAATAACCAAAAATGTGCACTAACGATGCCCCCACTTACTTTTGATGTGCACTTCTGTTCTTCGAAAATGCGGATCGAAAAATTACAACTGGAGGGATGTAATTGTTTCAAGGATCAGGAAAATGCGGGGGGTCGCCCTTCAGGAGGCATGGCAGAAGCATGTATTTTTTTGAACCCGATCATGGTGGGGACCAGTACTCCAGATGCGTATTTAAAAAATAAAAAATGCACTTTTTAAGTGCAGTGTGACAGAGGCCTTTATTCACAAATATATACACTGTCTGTGGAACTCCGTGCCACAAGATGTGGTGATGGCACCTGGTCTGGATGCCTACAAAAGGGGATTGGACCGATTCCTGGAGGAAAAGTCCATCACAGGCTACAAGCCATGATGGAGATGATATGTCATCTCCAGGCTTAAAACCGGGGTCCTTCAAGGGCCAGATGCAGGGGAGTGGTACCAGGAGACAGAGATCTAGTCTCATGCGCTCCCAGAGGCATCTGGTGGGGCCACTGTGAGATACAGGAAGCTGGACTAGATGGGCCTTTGTCCTGATCCAGCATGGCTCTTCTTATGTTCTTATGTATGTTACTTATTTGATGCCCTGGTCATCAAGTACTTGAGGATTTGCATATCTGAATGGGCCACCCAGATCCAATCTGTTGCGAAGTTCGTGTTTGTGTCTTTAAGTTCACATCACTTCACAATGCTTTTCAAGGAACTCACCTTCCACCCTCAGATGCCATTCATCGAAAGTAAACTTAAACGATGCACATGTTGGCCCAGTAAAACACGGACATTTATGCCACACTGCGTTACACTTATTAATGCCTTTTTTCCCCTGTTTTGCTGATGCCTGCTCTTTGCTTTGGCGAGGTATATGAGTAGACAGATGGTGTGGGTGGGGAAAATAATGCTTTCGAGCTATAGAGAATGACTGGAACTAAGTAGCTGGGAGTGGGAGAAAGAATATATAGCAATGCTTTCAAAGGCAGAAGGAAAGACCAAATCTGTCAAGATCGTGTCCCCCCAAAATCCTGTGTTTGTACAATAGTTATTGGGGTCTTTGGACATGGTTCAGAATCCATCAGGCTAAACCCTATTTGCGAGACACATGCTCAGCATTTACAGAAAAATCTGTTAATGCATTGGTAAGTGAAAGCTCTTCCCCCAGCGCAACACAAACACATTTAAAATTCTTGGAACCGCTTGTTTTGGAAAGCGGATCGCATCCAGTAAAACAACGCTATAAAAAGAACCCTGCACAAAGACAATCCTAGCAATTAACTTTTCCAAACGAGAATGGATGGCCAAGGGAGCAGAGGAAGGAAAGGTAGACCCAACTATTTTCTTTTTTTTTCAGGGCCTGAAATTGTTCCAAAATCCCCCTGGGGCCCTTTTCACCACAACAGACACCCAACGGTGGCCCCGATTCAGGAGCCTCACACACCTCCAAGTCAACACTTCACCAGCTATTCCACTTTTGGCAGCGAAGGCAAGGAAAAGCAGGACTTTTGTGAAACTTATAAAGAATCTGCCTGGGGAGGCGCCAAGAGCAGCATTAGTTAACCGTTCTAAAAATCAACACCTTCAACAAGTCCTTTCTAGGCTGCCGAGATGCCTATTCATCAGCCCTAATGCAAACTGTGTATCAAGTGGCAAAACACACACACACACACACACACCACATAAATAAAGCTTTATACATTATACTTTTGTTGGGAGTCTGGAGTCAATCAAGTCACTCTGGCCTTTCCAAATGAGCCGCTACCATTTGGGCGCAGCAAAAAAGAACCACCTTCCTCAACTCTCGTTTACTTTATTAGGCCAACGGATTTAATTGAGGGATAGGGAGACCTCCCCCATGTTCAAGACTTGCCCACCCATTGTGCATTGCCATTGCTCGTAGACGCAGAGAGCTACCCTCCAGGAAATGCAACCCATTTTTACACAAAACGATCCCACCCCCCTCTTCTGCTGGATAATACAGGAGTGAGGACTTGAGGGCCACACAAGAATAACAAACAGCCTCCTAGAATCAGCTTCAAGTTCCAAATGCTGAGATCCCAAGGAGCTCATCCCCATTTGAGATGTTCTAAGCAGGTGACAGAAGCGTCAGGAAATTCACAATCCTGCTCATCTCAGGATATCACAAGTTTATTCAAGGATCAGCTGAATGTAAGTCTGGGATCGGAACGAATCAGATACAAGACCTTCATGGACTATAGCTCACTTGCTCCAGGCCATGGAAGCTGCAGGTTTAGATGCAAACTGGTTAGCAGGATGGAGAGAAGAACAGAAAGAAATGTGATACGGGAAACAGCAGCCATATTAATTAGCAGGGGACAAAATTCTCAGGACACTGTTGAGCACAAATATCTCAGCAATACCAAGGTCCACGTATAAATCCTTTGGGAGAAATTATTTATGCTACACACATTAGCAGCAATACAGGAGGGGGGGAAACATACAAGAGAGTGAACTGGTAATGTAGCAAACAGCCCATGTATTTGTTCAATCTAAGACAGATAAAATCCAACCTATTTAAGGGGATCTACTCCCCTTTGGAAATTGTCCTGTTGCCTTTCCATGTCGTTCCTGTCTCTACTAAAAATCATTCCACTTCCCAAAGAGTGAAACATCCAATTCGTGGTGTCTGAAGCCTGCTGTTCAGAATAAGGACTGTTGGAATCCATTTATTCTTCTACCTCAACAGATTATTAGGGTGCCTGCTACTTGCTGCAAAACAACATCAATAAAGCCTGGTCTTCTGTGGGTTTTCCTGGCTTCTTGTTTTAAAAGCTGGAGACCGTTTTCAAATGCATTTGCACCAACTACCCAGCAAACATTAACCCAGGCCTCGAGCTGCTTGCTGACCCAGCTCTACTGCCAAAATAAGATAAGTTAAATCTTATTTCATTCCACCACACCAACATGTGTCGGCTCCTGTGCCCCCACATCATCAAGGAGCCCATGCAGTTCAAATTCTAATTTGCTAGAGGGCATCGCAAGGGGAACAAATCTCAAATCTCATTTGGAAAAACATATACCTCTGGCCGTATACAACAGAACCCACACGTTTCTTCAATCGTTCATTTAATGGGTCATTCGTTAAAAGCTTATTAGCATCTGGACTGGGGTTAGCAAGCGGGAGCTGGGTCAAAAAATAACATGGCAAGCCCACCTCCCCTGAGAACCGCCATTCCTGCGCTATTAAAATGTGTACCAAGAAAAAGAGGTACTGAAAGGCAGAACCAACCACTTCAATTTATTGGGTGGGATAAACAAAAATTAAAATGTTCTGTTTAGAGAAAAACAACAAAAAACATTGGGTTGGTGAAGTCCAATGAAACAAAATCACTTTAAAACAAAATATGCAGAGATTTTTTAAAATGCCATCAGAACTAAGAGAGAAACCAGACCTTCTCCTGTTGTGCTGAGATTAGCAGCTAAACCAGGTTTAGGAATGGCCACACCTCATGTGGTTAGCACCAGAAGGACACCATTTGATGCCTGTGGAGGATGCTGCAACACCCTGAGGCACCATCAAACCCAGCCAGGGCGCTAGAGAATCCAGGGAAGTACTTCTGCACCGTCCGGGGAAGTAACTCTACACAATCCGGGCAAGTAATTCTGCAGAATCCACAGAAACACTTCTGCAGAATCCACGGAAATACTTTTGCAGAATCCAAGGAAATACTTTGGCAGAATCTGCGGAAGTACTTCTGCGGAATCTGGGGAGGTTATTCTACACAATCCGGGGAAGTAATTCTACAGAATCCAGGAAAGTAGTTCTGCAGAATCCACAGAAAATTATTGGACAGAATCTGCAGGAGTACTTCTGCAGAATCTGGGGGAGTAATTTGGTAAAATCCGGGGAAGTAATTCTGCAGAATCCATGGAAGTACTTTTGTAGAAGCCACGGAAATACTTCTGCAAAATCTGTGGCAGTACTTTGCCAGAATCTGTGGAAGTACTTCTGCCGAATACTCAGTTTTACTAAGGCTCGCCTTTCCTCCTCCTTTCTCCCCAGCCCAAGTATTATATTGGGGGAGCCATAGCCAATGGCCAATAAGCCAAGAGACCCATGAGTGAAAACGTTTGGGTGACCAGTGAGAAAGGCCGTCACTTCACGAGGCTCTTCGCTTCGCAGCGTGATTGCCTTCGCTTTGAATGCGAAGGCGATCACGTGGTCTCCCTTCGCCCCCACCCCTTTTTCCCTGTACTCACGCGGGCCACTTTTCCGTTCGAATCGAGAATGACCTCACGAGCTCCATTCGCATTAAAACACTGATGTTCTTCCCCCGTTTCCCGCGTTCTTTGATTTTTTTTTTTAAAAAGGGACCGGTGTATCGATGCATCAATGCTTGGCTGTCATTCACGACAGAGCGTGGTTACTGTACGATCCTGTGTTTTGTTTCCTGGCATCATTGGCAGCCCCCCGCCCCCGCCGCCGCCGCTACTCGGGGGGAGCCCCGCATGGCACAGCCGCCTGCCCTCCGCCGCTTGCACGCTGCCTGCCCCGGGTGCCCTGCTCTGGCCGGGCGAGGCAGCAGCGGCTCCTCCTGCGCCCGCCGCCGCCGCCGCCGCCGCTGCTACTTGAGCGAGGAAGTAACAGCGCAAAGCGATGAAACAATATAGCGATGCATCGATATCCCTGTTTGAATATTTTTTTAAAAAACTTGAAATAAAAGCCAAAAACTGAGACCACACGTGGCGCTGGGTGCGAAGCGAGATGCGAAGCGAAGAGATTCCCGTCCTCCGCCAGGGGCATCACTTGCCCCGGTTGGAGCACGCTAAAGGGGGCGTGGTCGGGGTGACGTCGCAGCCAAAAGGGAGGAGCGTGCGGACTGAAGCGGTCGGTTCGCACGCAAATGACGGCTTACCGCGAAGCGAGCGGCTCGTGAAGTAACGGCCATAGTCTTTTGGCTCACACAAAGAACTACTGCTTCTCTTACATTTCACCTCAGTTTCCTGCTGACTATCTGTTTTCCTTCTTTCTCAGGTGATTTAATCCCTGAAAGGGTTATCAACTCTCAGGCCGGCCAAGATTTTAAGGACAGGTGCAGGTTGAGAAGATTTAGATTTTGAAAGAGATGGCCGCTGACAAGGATAAACCGAAGCTGTGCTGAAAATAAATGTGGATGCTCTTTAATTTAAAGCAAGAAGATTTAACTTGACTCTAGCCTCTGGGAGTTTGGGCTGTGTGTGCAGAGCCGGTACAACACACAAGACCACCACAGGAATGTGGAAACACTATGGGGGGAGACCTCCAAACTAAATTTGGCTCTGGGTTTAAGCTAGGATTTCAGGAGGGGCCTCCAGAAATGAAGACAATAAGACCACTGATCAGTAGAGCTTTTGCATTTACGATTAACTTTAAAGCACATGGTTATAAATTGTCTGAACGCGACAAAAGAAAAAGAGGAATGTCCTACTTAAGAGATTTGCTGAATTGTGGTGCATACATATAACTGCTCATACACAACCCCACCCCCACCCCCACCCGCAATGCTTTAACTAGTGATGCCTATGAAATGTAACCCAAACCAGAAGGGGTGAATAAACTGATCAGTGAGTTTCCAACTGGCCATGCTATCCTTCCCAAGTCACAAAGTACTCATTGTGGGCTCCAACGAGACCTGAGCTAAGAGCACAGTTACACTGGGACAGGCCTAGCGAACGGTTCAAAAGCAGCCCGCCAGCCATCAATTTAAAAAAGTGAAGGGATAAGTTCTCCACCCCTCCCTCCCCCATCCCAAGGACCACCACTGCCCCAGCAAAGCTCTGGGTCTGCCAGCTCACTGTCTCAACTGAGCAGGGCAGTTTCAAGGGCCATGGCACATTGAAATCTGTTCTCTCCATAATGGATTAATTGGTTTTCAATGCATTCCTGTGGGAAAGTGCTTCTCTACTTACAAAAGTTTTTACTTATGAGCATGTGCTCGGAACGGATAAAATTTGTAAGTAGAGGTTTTAGCATACTCCATCCCCTCTGTCTGTCTGTCTGTCTGTCTCTGTCTGTCTGTCTGTCTGTCTGTGCAAGCCTGTTTTGATTTTTTTTCAACTTGTCATTCTATTCTGATGCTATTTCAGTTTGCAAGAAATAAAGAAATCAGTTTTTTTTAAATAACATCACAGCAGCAGTGGCTAAGGGACGATGTGAGAGGCAGCCAACATTGACAATGCCTCAAAGGAAACAATTCTAAAAGTCCATGTAGCCCCCTTGTCCAATATACAACACAGTTTAAAAAAACAGATTAAAAGTTTTCCAAAGAGGAGGCACACAATGACCCCCCCCAAAAAAAACCCACTTGACTACCACGTGACCTAGAACCAAATTCAAAAACCCAGACGGCTCACCCAATTGATTTAATTAGTGTAACCGTACCCTGAGAGTCATTTGGAGAAATGGTCTGGAAAGAAGGAACTGAAAACAGATTCAGAGGCTCCGACCATAGGAGGGTGTTGATATATTTGACAAGGATCTAGATCACTCGGACAGATCTGACCAAAGCTGCAGCCAACCCTATTATTAGGATGAGGAGCAAAACCAGAGGCTCAATCAATGACGTATTTCTAGGCAGGCCTATCTGTCTTCTGGGCACCTAATTGTGCAGATCTTGCAAAACTCACACCAGCTAAAAACAGAGCCCAGGTTAGACCAGAGCAAGAAATATTTTGAACAAGGATTTCTTGGCCCCATGGCCCTCTTGAGCACACAGAGAAAACAGTTCTTGTAGTTTGAGACAGAGCAGTCTGTGCTTCTCTGTCTGGCTTTTTCAGGAAGTATCAGTCCCAGAATTTTTGTGGCTGGGCAAGAGAGAGAGAGAGAGAGAGAGAGAGACTGCAGGATAGATGTTTCAACTTGAAAACACTATAAGTGTTCCTATGGAAAATGGGATAGAGATTTATACGTACATCAAACAATAGGCCAGTAACCTGTTAAGCAGCGGCACCTGTGTAAGCTTGATTCCTGGTGGCAAGGATCACGTGCCCAAAACAGAAAGAAAAGTTAAGCAAAAGGAACTAAAAAGATGTTGGCGGACATTCGATCGGTTTGGCTTCACAGGGGAGCCTTTATCCAAGTCTGGTTCCCCAAGTGCAGGGCAGATGATGAATGGGCACAGGATGAACACAGTTCTGGTAGAATTATTCATTGCATTGTTCATTACAAGGCTCTGCACCTTCCATTTATTGCTATAAATCTCTCTCTCTCTCTCTCTAGTTGCACCTGTTATTTTTAAAAACACTTTTGATACAAGCACAGCCTAAACCGTGACACAACTCCACTGAAAAAGCCTCTGGACATCCCTAAACATCTCCTGAAATAAAAGCAGAGAAAGACAAAAATGAGACTCCCACATTTTAGAATGTACTTGAAATGTAATGTTGTTGCATTTATGTGCCCTCAAGTCCGAATAACATTACAGTGATTCTAAATTGGGTTTTCAAGGTAAGAGTTAGGGTTAGGGTTAGAGTTAGGGTTAGGGTTAGGATTAGGGTCAGGGTTCTACATCCCCCCCCCCATCCCCTGGTGAGTTTCCAGGGAAGAGACAGAAATTGAACCCTGGTTTTCTGAGTCCTGGTCCATTACTTTATCCACTACAACCCACTAGCTACTTGTACCGTCTTTATACCTGCCAAAACAGCCAATAGCTGTGAAAATGTTAGTTAAATTGCTCTATATCAAAACTCTGCTATAAAAAACAACACACAAAGAATTTATGATTCTAACAAAGAATTCATGATTTTGGCCTCAAAAGGGTCAGAACAAGCAAAGCACTGAAGTAAACTGTTTGCAGCTGAGTTGGTTCAATCAAATAATGATAATAATAGCAATATGTAAACCTCAGTTGGAAAGCTGAACGTGTTTATTAGGAACCATGAAAGAGATACATAATCGTCACTTAAGAGTTACAAAAGACGTTACAAAATTTGCAAAACTCTTCTTCAAAGCGGATGTTTTCCTAACATGTCATTCTCTCATCTTCAAACACACACTAAAAACAAAAACAACAAAAAAGCAGCTCTCTTTTCCTTGTGTGTTAATTGCCTTTCGCCACACCCCACTCAGAACCCCTTGGAGGAAGGGTGGGGTTTTTTAAAAATTACATGTGTGCCGCTTTGCCGGGCGTCTCTGCCCGAGAGAAACCTAAAACTGCCGGTCTCATTGCAAAAGGTGTGAGGAACTTGCCTGGGCAACTTCGTGCTTCAACCGTTCCCCCACTCAGGGACGACAAGCGCGCAATCGCAAGAGATCAGAGGAAAATGGCCGCTGGTGGTGGGGTAGTCTCACCTTTCACTCAGGATGACATCACAGGCAGTAGCCGTCCTTCACAGTCCTTATGGCGATTACAGTAGGACCCCTGCATCCACTGATTCATTATCCGCTGATTCAGTTATCCACGGTTGGCAGAGGGAAAAAGTAAGTAATTCACCAACTGCAAAGAAAGCTACTGTCACAAACAGCAGCTGTAAAGGAAGATACTGTAGTAAAACAGAAACCATAAAGCAAACTACTGCCACAAACAGAAGCTGTAAAGCAAGCTACTGTTGCAAAACAGCGGTCATAAAGCAAGCCACTGTCACAAAACAGCAGTTTTGGGGGGATTTGGTGTTCTCTCTTATCTACGGTTTTCATTATCCAAGGGAAGGCCTGGAACCAATCCCCAGTGGATACTGGGGTCCTGCTGTACGGTATAATCTTCCAAATGCATTAGAGAACTACATTTACAACCCCCGGTCTTTGCCAAAGAAGGGATAGAACTAGATAGTGGCGGGCAAAACGGTGATCCTTCCGATAGCATTTGGACCCAAATCAGCCTTAGCCAGCATAGGGAAAGGTGAGGAGAACAGAGAACTGCAGTCCAGCAACACCTGGAGAGCAACAGGCTCCCCCTCACCCCCACAGATGGTACGTTTATCGCTTCTTCTTTATTTGCAGGGGTGCTCTTGTATATGGTAAAAGTGGTCAGTTTGTCACAGCATGCAATTTCTTTCACTTGGGTATGTGGAATTTAGCACGCTGTGTTTTGCGATTGCTTATTGGAAAGTAAACATGAGCTTAATTTGCAAGTTTTAAGGCAGGTGTCAGCTATGAAATCCTATTATTTATCACTCATTCACTCCTGCATCCATGCATGCATTCAAAATCATTTATAATATAATCAATCTACCATCCATTCTGACTTCCAGCTACCCTTTTCATGCTTTCCTAGATAGAGAGTACTCAGAAGTAATTTAACCATCCCTTCTTGTGGGGGTGTCCTGGGCCTGTGCAGTTTTCCCAAGGCTATGCCGAATGGCTCTCTTTTTCAGGAGGGACCTTGAGAAACAAAGTTCCCAGTCACTGTCTCTGCAGCCAGATTCCTAAACCAGTAAACTGCAGCCTGCGTAATGTCCCAGGAACTCAAAACAGAAATATGCCAAGGTCAAATTTGACCCAAGGTATATCTACGACAGAAATCTAACCCAGGAGGCCATGTTTTCCCCTGCAGGAATGAGCATGTAACGAACATGCACTGCAATTAGCTTGTACAAAAAAACAAGGGGTGGGGTGTGTGATGTGGAAATATTGAAAAGTACCATACACCTTGCAGAGAAGGCACAGCTTTGGCTAGAAAAATAGGGAACAACAGAAGCCAGATTCCTGTGAAGATTATCAGTCATCCAGGTGAGTTTATCCGGAAACAAATCAAATAAATAAATAAATAAATCTGGAAGGTGAGTCATGGCAACTGGACTTCTTTTCTCAAGAGATTGAAACGTTTCGCTGCTCATCCTTCGTCGGTCTGAGGAAAGCAAATTGCGAATCCTCCATTTTATAGTTCACTTTGACCTCAGGTCATCCTAGTCTGAATTAGGCTCATATGATGAACAATGGCCTGAACAGGCTCGTTAGGTAGACAATAATCTCAATAGGCCTTTAGGTGAACAATGGCCTACGGTGCTGAAGCCCATAAAGTATGGGTCGTTAGCTATGGCCTTGGTGGTGGAGGCGTGAAGTATTTTCGATTTGACTGGTTATCATTGAAATCACTGCCTGATAAGTAGCAGACAGACTGTGCCTGAGGCCCCCACCTCTGTTGAGAGAGGGGTTTTCAATACACGCATGAATGGCTTTCCTGACCCCTCTCTCAAACCACCTATCCTCTCTGTCTAATATGTGTACATCTTCATCTTTGTCTACCTAACGAGCCTATTCAGGCCAGGGTGACCTGAGGTCAAAGTGAACTATTAAATGGAGGATCCGCAACTAGCTTTCCTCAGACAGTCGAAGCTGTTTGGATGAGGAGTGAAATGTTTCAATCTCTCAAGAAAAAGAAGTCCAGTTGCCATGGCTCAACTTCAAAACAGAAGCCGGATTTATTTATTTATTTATTTTGACAAGACTGAAGGAGAGGGAAGGAAAAAGAAAGTTACCAGATGCCAAAAGAGGAAGCTGGAGCACTTTTCATAGGTCACGTCAGTTCCAACGCCGGGGACCAAGGAGAACCTCGAAGGAAGGGATCTCAAAGGCCATCAAGTCCCCCCCCCCCCGCTCAAGACAGGAATCCAATTCAAAGCAGAGCTGATAGCTGGTGGTCCAATTTTCTCTTGAAGGCCTCCAGTGCTGGAGCACTCACCACCTACCCGAGGTGATGTGTTCTGTTGTCATACTCCTCTAACAGTTAAGAGTTTTTTCCCCTGATATATGGCCACATCTCGCTTCCTATAGCTTGAGCCCATTATCCTGCTCAATGTGATTATCAAAACCAGATCCTTCCTCAAGTATTTGAAGAATGCTCTCCTATCTGCTCCTCATCATCTTTTCTCAAGGCGAAACCGGACTGGTTTTTAATCACCAGATACATGTCTATGAGTAAATGACTCTACCCCGTGTTCCAATCTTCCCAGTTCATTCTGGGAAACTGGGTGAGGCAGTTAGCTCCTGCTAACTCGACTCAACTCTCAAATGAACCAAACCACTTCCCCACCGACAACCCCCCTCCCGATATTCCATATATCACAGTTAATACACTGTCTACCCACCACATTCTTGGTACATTCCTGCCGTAAGCGCTGTGGATTTGCTGCACTTTATGAAAAAATGAGAAGAATGTTTTAAATGAAATTAATTCTTAGGAACCCAACTTTTCATTTAAAAACCAGCTCAGCCAAGGAAAAGCTTTTGAGTGGATGGGGGAGAAAGGGAAAGGCGGCACTTCAGTACATTATGTATATTAAATTCTACATGTGGTTCTCTTTTGATCTGTGGAGGATGTCTTTGGTGGAATGAGAGAATTTCTGTGGTTCAACTCATATACGGTGTCACTTTTTGGGACCTCTTTGTCAGTCCTACCCATTTAATTGCTTTACAAAGACTGATGTCACGCACAACCACTCAGAGCGATAAACCAACCATGATGATGGAGGTGACAAGAACTTGCTAGCATAGATTGAGTAGATCTTTCTACCACATTTACTAGGAATTTTGCTGTGCATTGCTTGACTCATCACAACTTAGATATATGTCTCCCAGGCAGGGCCTCTAAGTTCACTCTGATACCTTGTTTTTATTTTGAATTATGTTGCACATGTGCTCACTTGCGTCAGAGTGACTTGTATGTGTGGTGTTGGTTTGACCATGGGGTTCAAGCTGCAGATAAACCTTACTGTCCCATCAGTTGTTTTGTTTTTCTGTCTGCAATACTGAACTAGCACCATCCCAGTTTGAAAGAAATTTTTAAACTAAAACAAACTTTAAAAATAACGCCACTGGTGGCGGAGGCAAGTGGTTTTGAGAAGCAGCCAGTGCAAGAGCAGGTGGACTCAGAGAACAAAGCCTTAAATGCAACCATTTTAAAAGCCTGACCACTGTACAACAGTTTCAACATGGATTAAAAGTTTCCCTGAGAGGATGCACACACCAAACCCAAGACATCCTGACTACCAACTGATTTCAGAACCCGGATCCATCACTCAATTTATTTCAATAGTGTAACCACACCCTCAAGATTTACACTCTTTCCTTGGACTTTTTGACCAGCAAAGGTCTGCAAACTGACCTAAACATTTTAGTGCGGACTCGCAATGAATAACCAAGTTATTCAGGCACTATGTTGTGAAGCACCCAGAGTGGCCTTGGGTTAGATGGGCAGTATATAAATCGAAGAAATGAAATGAACAAATAATTCACAAATAAGTCCCTCTTTCCGCCCCAAGAACAGAGCTGCAACAAAATTAAATAAATAACTTTTTCCTGCCTTTCAATAGATCACAAGCACAACAGGACACACAAATACACCCTTATCGTTGGATTATTATCCATTCATTCACTCATCAAGTGCCTGAAAACAGTAAATTAAAAACCCCAGAAATTTTATATGTCTATCAGGGATGCATTTACCAGAACTGACCACTGCAGGGCACCAGAGACCATGTGTTTAATTCTTCTGCATTTCCCAATATTGCTTTATTACAGGATACTGAAAAGCGGAGAGAAACGTTATGTATTTAATTCAATAAACAGATGCACCTGCCCCCTTTCATCTAATGGTATGTCCAACCTTCCTCAAGGACTTTCCCCTTGAGTTCACAGCACTATTTCATTTGTAAAAGGTTTACAGTAAATGGTGGCGTCTGGCCAATTCTTTCCTGCAAAAAAGGATGAACTAGAAGCGCTACTACTGTTTCTCTCTTGATATTTCTTTGGCAGGCAGTCTTTATTGTTCTTCTGCAGGCGATTACAGCCTGCTTCAATGACTGGGCTACATGCAGTGAAATATTTTGCAAATGTATGGGATTGAAGCATCATAATTTATTGAAACAGATATATTTGCAAAATAACTACAAATGCAAATTATCTAAAATTGACAACAGCTGCACAATGCCCAACAAGATAATTGACAAGATAACTGACAAATTGACAAATAACAACTACAGAATCTCAGGAGAAGAAGGGAAGGACCAACCACCTCTTGAGTATTCTCTACCTAGCAAACCATGAAAAATGGTCAACCAAAGTCAAAATTCATCAGCTTTAAAGAAAGCTTTCTTTGCCGATGCTACCTTTGTATTAAGCGAAGAGTCCTTTGTTTGTTCACATTTGTTTCGTACACATTTAGGCCACTGGAACGGACGTCTGGTGAAACTCCGGCCAAGTCCAGCTCATAACAAAAATTCACTGGCCAGCATACAAAATCATTTAGGGCAGCCTGATATTGGAATTGCCAACACCAGCTCCCCTGCCTCATTCAAAACACGTTGACTCGATCCCCCATCGCTGCTAGCTGATATGACCAGGGTAACCAAGGATGATGGAGGTTGACCCAACACCAGGTAGAGAAAGATGAGCCATAACCAGGCTTTCGAAGACGATAAATTTGCTGCCAGGCTAAGCGGTGGATTAATTTGGAAGATAATGGTGCCATCTGGTGGCATGTGCCATAAAACGGGATCTGCTTTGCACACACTTAAAGCTAAACTGCCCTTCTTTCCTGGCCAAAGAGCTGCAGGGCTTTATTTTATACTGTGATGAGTTTTGAATCATGACCAGGCAAGGACACGGGGCTTAGAAGACAGACTGTCAGCCAGATATCCCTGGTCTAGACTTGTTTGCCAGGAACACACCCACCCATTAGGGTGGCTCCTACTGCCAATGAACATGTGTGACTGGCAGATCTTGCAGAGACAGGGAGGTCTCAGACTGGGACAGACTTCGTGAACACAACATGGTACCTCCCCCCCCCCAACATTTGGGCTCCAGATGCCAGAAGGAAAAACTAACCAACAAATGGGGAGTCGCCATCACCGTCGAAAACAGAGGTTCTGCAACAGGTAAAACCCAGCAGAAATGAAGGCACGCACCCGGAGTTCTTTCTTCTATCAGGAGCAGGCCACACGTCGGCAAGTCTTGGGGTGTGAGAATCCTAAGCCCGAAACCCAAGACCCAAGTCTGAGTCCCTTTCAAAAATAAACTTCCACCCCCCCCCAAAAAAAAAAAACAGGGAGGGGTGGATCCAAGTCATGCGTCATTGAAAAAAAAGTAATAATACTGATAACACTGGTGTGACATAAGTCTGACTTGCTTGACAGCAAGTCCCACACCTTGAGTCCTCACTTGGCCCTTTGGCAGATTTACTTCGAATTTACAAAGGTCTGCACTGACTCCTCCTCCTCCTCCTCCTCCTCTTTCAAGGGCCATGTCCTTGTTGAACGTTGGCGATCACTAGCCTGAACTGGTTTCTATCTAAAGCAGGGGTGTCCAAACTTTTTGCAAGGAGGGCCAAATTTGTTGAGGTGAAAATGTGTGGAGGCTGACCATTCAGCCACATTTGGCCCCTGGGGCTGGACAAGCCTCTAGGACATGCAAGGAGAAGGGGAGAATGCTGTAGCAATAGAGCCAGGGTCAGGTAGGCTTGGCAAGTGGCTGGGGGACAGACAGAGGCAGAGAAGGCAGGCAAACTGTAAAACTGCAAGCTGATGTCTCCATCCGGTATGGGGAGGTGCCAGCTGGTGGGGATGCATGACAGGCTGAGCCATAGGGGAGAAGAGGCTGTGGGCCTCTCAAAAGTGAAAACGGGCTGCATTTGGCCCCTGGGCCTGACTTTGGGCATGAGTGATCTAAACTTATTCTAAACAGAGCAGCTGTGCTCATTGCAGACCATTGGCTTAAGCTCGCCTTGCTTCCGAAAAATGCTCATGCCATGCCCATTTTTGGCTTAGAGGGGAAACTCAAAGAATAGATGCCTCCGAAGCGCAAAGGAGAACCCAATATGGTATAGCGGATAGAACGACAGACTAGGATTATGAAGAAGAGTGTTCGAATCCTCACTCAGTGGGTAGAGAAAGGGAGGTGCAGGTGAAACAACTTAAACATCTCATCTTCAAAGCCCTGTTAGGGTTGCTATGCTGCATGTTGATTCCAACCTGACAGCAGATCAAAACAACAACAACAGCAACCCAAGTGCAAGACTTAAAGGCGGTTACTTCATGTCCTGCACGTCCTGCCTTGTTCCGCGATTACGTTTGGAACCGTGACAGCATTGTTTGCGGTCATGTGGTTTTGTCCCTGTTCAGTCCCTGTTTCCATTTACTCATGGGTATGATTACTTGTCTCGTGACTACTGTATCTTCATGGTCTTGTTCCACAACAAATTCTGAATTTGTCTTGCTTTCTTAACTCTTTTTAAAAATATCGTAAATAAAACTTTTTCAAAATTTCGATTTACTGGTCTTCCAGGATTTACACGTCAATTCTACAGAATTTTCAGTACTTTCATTAATAAACATTTGCACTGCATGGTGTTTCCCATAAGGAAACTAATGTTGAATGCCACTTCAGCCGCTGATCACTAGGTGGACACTGGTTGTTGCGTGGCAGTTGTTACCCCATGGTCCCTTGTCTCGGAACAGGAACCGGGAATGAACCGTGACAAGAGAATTCCCCAGCCCAGGGGCAGGTACGGCTTGTCACGCTCTGTTCCCGGTTCTGGGGGTGTGGTCGAGACAACTTTTTGCTGTCACGCTATGGACATGAAGTAAGATTTTTTTTTGTACCAGTCCCAAGCGGGACAGCAAGGAGGGACAAACAGGATGTGAAGTAACTACCTAGTGTTTGATGGCTGGCTCTACCATTAGGAAGAGCCAGACAACCACATTGAGGTCACAGATGTTGGAAGTTAGGAAGCAATTGCACCGATTCCCCTGGCATGGAGAAGGCAGGATTCCCCAGAAAAGACAGCAGGAAAGGAGGATGAACAAACACAGGGCGGAGAGAATCTCTAAAGGAAGCCACCGGGTTGAATTTACAAGAATTGAACGGGGCAATTTGAAGGCACTGAAGATGACCTCACAGCATGCAATTGGCAACCTCACTATGTGCTTCTAGGTGGTTATAGACACAGCTAACACAAGAAGATGATGATGGAGAGGAGGAGAAGAATAGGGAGGAGGAGGAGGAGGAGGAGGAGGATAAAACTACCCCAAAAGTCTTTCTTTCTTTTTTTTTTAACGGCAGGCTTTAAGATACCAAATGTTGGTTGTATAAAGGAATCAGGCCGGTGCCCCCAGGGGTCTGCACAGACGGGCACAAAAAAGAGGCTTGCATCACATTCCTTAAGAAAGAAGGTCAAGATGCTGGTAAAAAAAAAAAAGCTCTGCTAGGAAATGAGATCAGAAGCAAACAGCTGCTGTGATTCCCCTCCTTGCTGCAATTTGGAAACGCATCCTATAAAGAGCCGGCTCAAGATGTGGAAGAAAAGATGGACTTGATCCTTGCACTTTGCTGGGCGGCGGCAACAGCAGAATGGAGTGTCTTAGAAAACACCTCGAGTTCGACAAGGTTCAGCGTGGTGAACACACACACACACACACACACACACACACACACACACACACACACA
>JAHTLZ010000008.1:19790501-19821259 GCA_023846285.1 Phrynocephalus versicolor | reverse complement strand
TATTTATTTATTTATTTATTTATTTATTTATTTATTTATTTATTTATTTATTTATTATTTTGAATAGTTTTACCCCACCTTTCTCGTTGGAAAAGGACCCAGGGTGGCTTACAATAATGAGAGACAACCTACATCCCAGAAGCTAAGCATGTGAAAATCGGCTCATTGGATCCAGAGCAGTTGAACTGTATGCACTAAAACCCACAAAATACTGCATTTAATATTTAAGAGCTGTGTCCAGTAGGAGGCACTCTATCTGTGGGATCCACTTCTGCGCTGATTCACTTATCTGCTTCCTAAAAATGTTAAATATCACAAACACACACACACACACACACACAAAATGTTATGTCTACTTATTTCCAGGGTGTGTTTATCACCAGAACTGGGAGAAGAGGGAGGCAGAGACCATGCAACTTGGGTGTTCTGTACTTCCACTTTCCTCAGCATCCACTGAGGGCTCAGAGCTGATCCCCCAAAGCATACTGTGGTACTACAGTCAAGTAAGCCGTGCTGTAGCTGTGATGGTGCCATCAGGCACAGAAGGAGCCCCTTACACCTTTGACACCAGATGGCAATGTGGAATGACAGCCAGTGAGGAGGCACGCAGTGTGATGGGCTCTGTCGGTGGGCTGCTCCGTTTCCTCTGGAGAGTCCCCTTAGGAGTGAATTCTCTTCATCATATGTCATAGGTTTTAAGACATGTGTTCATTAAATGGTAAAAACAAGGCTTGGACTGGGGGGTGGGGGGACACATACCTTTACTGGACCAGCATGACTCTTCTTATGGTATCGGGCTGTGGAGCCAAAGGTTGGGAATTCGGATTCCCCCATGGGGCCTCCTGGGGAAAATGTTGGCTTTTGGAGCTTTGAACGCACTGCACAGTCCCAGGGTGGCCCCGGAAGAAGGAAGACCACCTCTGAGTACTCTCTACCTAGGGATCCATTGTAATAGAGTTCCTGTAATTCAAAATTGACTTGATGGAGTCTTATTCCTATTATCCAAAGATTCCTGGCACCGTGAATCCCATTTATAAAAAGCATTGTTGTTATATAACAGACACAAGTTGTTGTTGTTTATTTGTTTGCTTGTCTGTTGTTAAAGTTCCACACACTCTTGTATTAACCTAGGTGGACGTACCAAGCAGCTTTCCCCTTCTTTTTCATATCATGGGTGTTCAATTTGATGGAAAAGCTCCAGAAGAATGGAAGAGGAAGAGCAGAAGTAATTTATGATGATGATGATATACCTCTTCTCTAGGAGACAGTCTCTTCCATCATCCGCTTTGATCCAGGAAAGAAACAGCAGGGGGCATTATAAGATAGGGTATGTGTGATCCTTCCGACCAAGAGGTATTTCATTTCAGTCCATTTTAAATCAGAAACACCCCAAATTTGGCCAATTCCTTCCTGTTCTGGGTGGAAAGAACTTGAAATGGGGAAAAAAGATTTTAAAAAAGAAAAAAGAAACTGAAAATACCTGGCATCTATCCAGGTGGAGACAATTTGAGCCACTCCATGGTAGCAATTGCTGAACCGCTTTGAATTTGGTTGCAATTTGGTTGGTGTCACTTCTTGACGAATTTATCAACATTTCCGAACATATTCACTGGCCGGATGGAAATAACTCAGTCTTTCAAAAAGGTCAGGCTGGAGAAGATGGAACTCACTTGTTTCCCCGGCGCTGGCAGAAGCAGGCAGTGAGAGGATGGAGGGACGGGAGTAACTGTCTTGGAGTGGATCCGGGTTCTGGGCACAAGCGTCGGTGTGATGCAAAGGGCCAGCGGGTGTCTAAGGAGCCATGGTTGGCGCAAGAGGGTCCTTGGAGGAATGAAGTCCTTAAAAGGAACCACCTGGCACCCTCTGACACAACCAGAGGACGGGGAGGTGGAGGCCAGTGAAGAAGGATGATGGGACTCCCCAACCAACAACTGGGAAGGTCAGACTGTGCCCCTCCCTTCTTCACCAAGAGGATGGGGCAATGTTTGCATTCTCCGCCAGATGGTTGGAGTGCCTTGGTGGCTTTTAGTCCAGACACTAGTTCCATATTTAAAAAAGTGTTCCCTTAGGACAGGCATGTCCAAACTTTGGCCCTCCAGATGTTTTGGACCACAACTCCCACAGTCCTTTGCCATTGGAAATACAGGCTTGGAATTATGGGAGTTGTGGTCCAAAACATCAGGAGGGCGGAAGTTTGGACATGTCTGCCTTAGGAGGAAAAGGCTTTAACGTGAATCAGCGTTGGTCCACACATTTGGCAGATGACTGACCAGCTTTGTTTGGAGGGCTCAGACATGCTGCACTGAAAGATTGGTGTGCCTTAAAGGATGAAGTTATGAGAGGAGGAGGTTTGCCCCTGCCTTAATGCTGAGGTGGGCAAAGAGCAGGCTGCAGGTCGCAGCAGCCCCAACCACGCCTTCTTCAGCGCTACTGGCCCCTTCAAGGAGGTTGGGAGTTCGATTCCCGGACTGTGCCACCTTCAGAGGAGCTGGACTTGATGCTCCTTAGGGTCCCTTCCAGCCCTGTGGTTTAAAAATTAGTTGTTGTGCTGTGCTTGCTCTCAGAGGTTGTCTCCAGCTAATCCCTGGATTTACCCGAAGCTAAGATCTAACATGTATTACTGTACCTGTTCTTGAATAGGACGTTATACCTGATTGCTTCTGCAAAAGCTTGCCTCCCTGGCACAACCACAACCACAACCACAACCACAACCACAACCACAACAACAACAACAACAACAACAACAACAACAACAACAACAACAACAACAACAAAGTGGGTAGTTCCAGCCATGAGGCTCAGGAGGAGGCGAGCAAAATGGAACTTGTTACCAAGTCAACACAAGCAGCTTCATTTTGGGTGGTGTCTTTAAAAAAACTGGCTTGTGATAGTGGAAGGAAGATTAATCCTTACTGTATGTCCAGTGTCTCCTGTTCAAAGTGGGAGAGCTGGCGAGTGCTGGTTCCTGCTGGAAGGAGTGCTCTCTCTCTCTCTCTCTCTCTCTCTCTCTCTCTCTCTGTCTGTCTGGCTTTATTAGAGTCTCGCTTAGGTGGGAAGGACAGCCAAGCCCGTCCTATGCACTGATGTGCCTGACTTGAACCTCCCTTCCTGGCTCCAACCTCTCGCCTGCCCTGACCTTTCCTCTGCCCTTGCTCCATCGTTGGCCACTGGCCAAACTGGATCCTTTTTTAACAGGCATTCTGGCTGGGATGGGTCCTAATTCTGCCAGGATGAATCCATGCACCCCAACTTCTGTCGGCCGCGCCACTTCTTTGGCTCTGGAGTTGTTGGCAGGTATGATGCGGGAGGGATGGAGTCCAGCCTGGCTCGCTGGTTTGTTTCTCACCGTGGAACAAAACAGAAAGCTTGACACTCGCATCCTAATTCCATCACATGCCAAGCACAGGCAGCAGGGAGAAGATTAAGGGTGGGCTTTGGAGGAGCCTTTTAAGAGAAGATGCAGGATTAACATGCATTTACGAGTGGGGCTACTGTCCCTTGCCAGTGGGCAGTTGATCCTAAGCCAGAGGCATTGTCTGCTTCTTCCAAAGAAATGTTACAAGGGGGCTTGTCCTTTGTGTTTGTTTTTTCTGGAAAGGAGGGAGACATCTGGCTCCTTTGGGTGATGTGCAGACCATCCATCCCCATGTTTACCTTTTAAAAAGCATAGCTGTGGGTCCCACATTTGGGATGCTAAAATATCCTTATTTATTTTATTTATTTATTGTTGGATTTATATCCCGCCCATCTTCCCTAAGGGAACTCTTGCTACCTCTTTTTTTTCTTTTCCCCTCTGTCCTAACCCATGGCTCTTTTGAACACCCGTATGACATCCAGAGATGGCAGATTGTCTCCATTTTGGGGTGAGCACTGCCAATGAATTTGGCCACTGCAAAGGAAGAAGCAATTCAGCTAGGTTCCTTTCTGATATGAACTTCTTCAAATCTGCAAATGTCTGCATACATTTGATGGAAAGAACCAGGGTGGTGTGTGTGTGCGTGTGCGTGTGCGTGCGTGTGTGCATATGTGTTTAAAAGCACAGTTTTTGCAATGTTCAGTGGCTCACACAGCCCATCAAAGGCAGGAAATTGCAACCAGAAAAACAGCTGCCCCAGACTTTTGGGCAGGGCTTTGACAGATGTAGGGGTGTTAGCCACCAAGGTTTTATGTAAGGTTGAGGTGTGGTTGAACAGGTGTTTCTGTTGCCTCAGTGCCATTTTTACCAGTGACACATGACTGATGCATCCTTGTGACTTTTGGCAGAAGGAAGGAAGCTAGAACCTTGCCAAAGCCTCTGCTGAGGACAAGCGATGTCAGCAAAACCTACACCGTCCAGTTCTCCCAAGAAAAGACATCATACAAATGTTTCTGCCAACTTTTCAGGAGGTGGTCTGAACCCATCCAGCAACGCTCAGCCACAACCATCCTATACGGCAGGCATGTCCAAACTTCGGCCCTCAGGTTTGGACATGCCTGCTATACGGTCTGGAGCCAACAATAGCAGGCACCAAATGTGAATATTTTCTTTAAAAACAACAACCCGTGCCGAGTTCAGATCCCAGAATCCCCAGCCAGCATGGCCGCTTGGCATTGTAACCCCAAGTGGCGAGAGTTCGAACCCGGAAAAAGGAGCAGCCTTCGCCACAGCGAGAATGTCAATGTTGGATTATTGGATGTCACTGGAGGTGGCTTGCCGAGACGTCCATCGTGGATGTTTTCCCAGCTAGGCCTAGGAAGGGTGAGGACTGACCCTTTTGTCACCTCGCCTGCATTCCAAGTCAGTTACTTCATGTCCACTCTCATTCCGGGAGGAAGTTCGTTGCGGGTTGATGTCGGTTGCAGTCACGTGGTCTTCTTCCGGTTCTGTCCCTGTTCCCATGTACGCATGGGCATGACTGATGATACCGACATGACTGTTTCCGCACGTCCTCGTTCCGTGATGAGATGTGAAATTCCATGCCTTTGTTCTCCGTTTTTTTTCCAGCCCAACCTTCCGTTTTTCAGTGTTTCGATTCTCCGAAGCCTTGCCTTCAATGCATTACGGAGCTAAGTTTGAGGCATTTGTCTTTTAATCTCTCTGCACTGCGTTGCTGACTCCATAGGGAATGTACTGGTGAAGGGCACTTCACACTCCTGCCACTAGATGGAGAATGGTACATTGCGTGATGAGCCTTACCTCACAGTCACTCATCTCAGGATGAGAAGCATGACAAGCAGATTCCAGAGGCCAGGGAGGGGAATCTCTCATCCCGCTTAGATCGCAGTTCAGGGGGCGTGGTCAGAATGAACTCCCCTTGTCCCGCAATGGACGTGTGGTTAGATTTCTTCTTACCGGTCCCCAGCGGGACCGGGAACAGCGATGAGATGGACATGAAGTATCAAGTTCATCCTGTACTTCTCTGTGGCTTGCTGCTTCAATCACCTGCTGTTGAGAGGTGTGCTTTAATGTAAATAGGGCCAGTGGTGGTGAACCTTCAGCACTCCAGATGTTTTGGAAAATAGCTCCCAGCATTCTGAGCCTGTATTGCCAGTGACAAAGGACTGTGGGAGTTGTGGTCCCAAACATCTGGAATGCCGAATGTTCGTCACCACTGTAGTAGAAGTAGGGCATTTGTTATTGAAAATGTTGATTTTATCATACTTTTACTCCAAGGAGAGCAGATAACAGTTACCAATTACAGGAGCAACACTTCTGTGTGTTATTCTGTGCTGGACTTAGGAAAAAATATGACTGGTTCAGAAAGTCTCTAAAATATCTTCGCCCTGAGATTGGATCTATGTCCTCTAAATGGTAGGAAGGAGACACAAAGGAACAGATGAGCTGTCTCCCAGCGCATTAATTTTGACATAGAGGTGCTGTAAGAACCATCGCAAGCATTGCTGTCAGGGCTGCAGGGGTAATATATTTAGAGAATGATTGATAAAATGATTCGGTTTTCTACTGGGTTCTGCTGGAAGGCACAGAACTCTGGACGTTTGGACTTTCATTCAGGCAAGCATTGCCATTTGTAATAGGCTTTCCACAATAAGCAAAGATGAAAAACATTTGAAATGTGGCTTTCTTGAAGAATGCCTTGGATCGAGAGGGTGGCCATCAAAGAAGGACTAAGACAAATTAAATCAAACAGTCCTACAACGCATGGAAATGCGGAAAGCTGGAAGGCATGGGTGAGTTTTTCCAGACAACCCCTGGATTGCCAAGGGATTTTCAGAAGGATGGAGAAGATAACTATATTTTATCTCTCTAATTCGCCAGGATTCTTGGATGTATAGCTACAAAAAAAAGTTTGTGTTCTGGGCTAGAAACCCTTTTTCAGAGTAAGGGACCTCTCCTCTTGTGCTCTATCCCACGGCTGTTCAACTTTGAACAGGCCGAGGTCTACTTTTTCCGGCCCAAAGTGCCTGAGGGCTTCTACACTAAAACCTCTACTTATGAATTTTATCTGTTCTGAGCAGATGCTCATAAGTAAAAAAAAAAAAACCCTGTTAAGTAGAGCAGCGGTTTCTCATAGGAAGCCTCCGACCCAAAATGGGAGAACTTGAACATTTGGCAGCTAGGGATAACATTGATATAATAGCCATAACAGAAACCTGGTGGAATGTAGATAACCAGTGGGATACAGCAATCCCAGGCTATAAACTCTATAGAAGGGATAGAGAGGGGCGGGTTGGAGGGCGAGTGGCCATCTATGTTAAAGAAGGGGTAAAATCCAGCAGAATGGAGATTGACAGAGGGTCTGACTCCACCATAGAATCACTGTGGGTTAAACTACCAGGTGCAAGGAGTGATGTGATAGTTGGGGTATTCTATCGTCCACCAGATCAAAAACTTGAGGGGGACCTTGAAATGAGGAGACAAATCATGGAGGTGTCTCAGAAGGATAGGATAGTAATCATGGGGGACTTCAATTATCCCCACATTGACTGGGCCAATGCGAGCTCTGGGCAAGAAAGAGAAACTGGGTTTCTCGACTTGTTGAATGACTGTGCCTTAGAGCAACTTGTCATGGAGCCCACCCGAGAACAGGCTACTCTGGATCTAATACTGTGTGATACTCAGGACCTGGTCAGGGATGTGAATGTCACTGAGCCTCTGGGGAACAGTGACCATGCGGCAATCTCCTTTGCCATGCATGTTGGAGGAAGAGTGTCAAGCAAATCAGACATAAAAACCCTTGATTTTCGAAGGGCAAACTTCCCTCAGATGATGAAACTAGTTAGAAAGAAATTGAAGGGGAAGGTTGGAAGAATCCAATCTCTTCAGAATGCATGGAACCTGTTTAAAACAATGGTAACAGAGGCCCAGCACAAGTGCATACCACAAAGAAAGAAGAACTCATTAAAGTCCAAGAGGGCACCGGCATGGTTAACGAGTGGAGTTAGAGATGCTCTAAAGTGCAAGGAGAGGTCTTTCTGTAAATGGAAATCCTCCCCAAATGAGGAAAATAAAAAGGAACACAAACTCTGGCAAAAGAAATGTAAGAAGATGATAAGAGAGGCAAAGAAACATTTTGAGGAACGCATGGCTAGCAATATAAAGGGTAATAATAAAAGCTTCTTTAAATATGTTAGAAGTAGAAAGCCTGCCAGAGAACCAGTTGGCCCTCTGGATGGTGAGGGAGGAAAAGGGGAGATTAAGGAGGACTTGGAAATTGCAGAGAAATTAAATGAGTTCTTTGCATCTGTCTTCATGACAGAAGACCTTGAGCAGATTCCGCTGCCTGAACGGCCCCTCTTGACTAAAGAATTAAATCAAATTCAGGTTAAAAGAGAGGATGTTTTAGGACTAATTGATAAATTGAATATTAACAAGTCACCGGGCCCAGATGGCATCCACCCAAGGGTTATTAAGGAACTGAGAAATGAAATTGCAGATCTCTTAACGGTAATATGCAACTTGTCTCTTAAAACAGCCACAGTGCCGGGGGATTGGAGGATAGCAGATGTCACACCAATTTTTAAAAAAGGAAGGAGGGGGGACCCAGGAAACTACAGGCCAGTTAGCCTTACATCTGTCGCAGGGAACATGGTGGAAAGCCTCATCCAAGAGAAAATCTTAAAACACATAGAAGAACAAACCTTGCTGAGAGAAAATCAGCATGGCTTCTGCAAGGGAAAGTCTTGACATAATAATGCCATTATACAAAACAATAGTAAGGCCACACCTGGAGTATTGTGTACAATTCTGGTCACCGCATCTCAAGAAAGACATAGTGGAACTAGAAAAGGTGCAGAAGAGAGCGACTAAAATGATTACTGGGCTGGGGCACCTCCCTTATGAGGAAAGGCTGAAACATTTGGGCCTCTTTAGTCTGAAAAAAAGGCGCCTGAGGAGGGATATGATTGAAACATACAAAATAATGCAGGGCATGAGTCAAGTGGATAGAGGGACTCTCTTCTCCCTCTCACAAAATACCAGAACTAAGGGACATCCACTCAAATTGAGGGCTGGGAAAGTAAGACCAAACAAAAGAAAATATTTTTTCACCCAGCACGTTGTTAGTCTATGGAACTCCCTGCCACAGGATGTGGTGATGGCATCTGGCCTGGATGCCTTCAAAAGGGGATTGGACAGATTCCTGGAGGAAAAGTCCATCACAGGTTACAAACCATGATGGATATGTGTAATCTCCAGGATTAAAACCAGGGTACTTCAAGGGCCAGATGCAGGGGAGTAGTATCAGGAGACAGATATCTAGTCTCATGCGCTCCCAAACGCATCTGGTGGGGCCGCTGTGAGATACAGGAAGCTGGACTAGATGGGTCTTTGGCCTGATCCAGCATGGCTCTTCTTATGTTCTTATGTTCTTAATGCATTGAAAACCAATTAATCTGTTCTGGAGGGAACAGATTTGAATGCGCCGTGGCCCTTGAACTGCCCTGCTCAGCTGAGACAGTGGGCTGGCAGATCCAGAACTTTGCTGGGCTAGTGGTGGTCCTTGGGATGGGGGAAGGATGGGTGGAAAACTTATCTCCTCACTATTTTTTATGGCCGGCGGGCTACTTTTGAACCCAGTAGCCCATGGTCTACCTATTGTGCAGGCCTGCTCTATCCCAACAACTTACTAATCCTAAACAGGACTCTGAGGTCCTGTGTGGATTTGGTTACAGCCTTGTGACTGCAGTGCCTGCCTGCAGTAGCTGGGGAAGTACTGCAAGACTGAATTGTGTTTCCCCTCTGTTAGTTAGGACCCAAGAGCATCTTCTCCACTGCAACAGGCAATGAAAAAGACCCGTCATCCTCGAAGAAACTCAATTCTGAGGGCCGATGAGACTTGGCTGGCCCAGGTGGACCTTGCAGGCGGCGATCGGTCGGAGGATGTTTAATTTACAAGGAAGTGTGGCGTTCTGCTCTGTTTTGGGAACGTCGGGTCTATCAGGCTGGCCAGTAAGGCAGGAAACGGTGCTCCGGCCCTTTCCTTCCTTGATCACTGCCATGCCGACAGACGCTTCCTTCCTGGATAGGGTCAGGACAGGGCAGCTCTTGCAGAAGTCAGCGCAGGAGCTAAGGGGTGACGGATGCTGCTTTTTGCTTTCTTGTCCAGTGTTTCAGGGCTGAGTGCAAGACCGTTATGGGGAGATGCAGCCGTTATAGTGTGGGAACCCCAAAAGCTACAGTTATAATGTCATATATAATCCCTGGTATTCAGAAAGTGCTGGAAAGTCAGCCCTGTGAGTTCTGGCTCCGCTACACTACTTAATATTATTTGTCCACTGGTTTTAGGGAGCCGTGTGAAGCACCATGATGTTCTTTCTAATTGTATAGCTTTGTGGGCTGGATAACCCATTGAGTTAGATGTTGGGAGTTTGATTTCCCCAACGTGCGTCTCCTGGAAAAAGAGCCAGCCTGGGTGGCCTTGGCCAAGCGGCACAGACCCAACACACACACACACACACCCAGAAGAAGGGAATACAGTGGAACCTTGACTTACATGCTGCTTGACTTGCATCATATTTGACTTGCATCAAGAAGGGGCCTGTTTGACTTGAGTCGCAGGCTTTGACTTACATCTCGGAGCCCCGGCGCAAGGCACCGGAATCGGGCGGCAGCCACAACCCAGCATCACGGCTGCCGCCTCCAAACTGCTCCTGCCTTCTTCTCCTCCTCTGGCAGCGGCAGCTTTGGCGAGGCCAGCTCTGAGCACCTGGAGCTGGTCCTCGGCCTCACCGAATCCGCCGCTGCTGCCGGAGGAGGAGAAGGGCCGGGAGCTCGGGGCTGGCCTCGCTGGTTAGACAGTCGGCTCAGTTTTGTAAAAAATCTGGCTGCAGAAGTCTGGTCCACAATGGAAGCATTTTAGTTGGGGAGCTGTACAGTTGTGCGACTCTAATGGTAAGCATAGAATTGTTCAGAACTTGGAACGTCAGGTTAAAAATCAGTAAAACTTAAATGTTAGACATTGTTGCTATGAACATTAAAAAGTGGAGGCATATAACTTGTGGACTATAATTCCACTGCCTCCTCCTCTCTTTGAAGAGACATTTCATTTACATCCCCAGAAGGAATCTCCTATCCCAGTCAAATTTGTGTTAAATTGCTGTTTTCAGGGGTCTTTTTCATCATCTGGAACGGATTAATCTGCTTTCCCATTACTTTCTATGGGAAATGTCCATTTGACTTAAGTCATGTTTGACTTAAGTCTAGACCACTGGAACGGATTAATGACGTAAGTCAGGGTTCCACTGTAATAGGGAACTGGTGACCACTTCTGCTTTTTCCCTGCTGAGAAAACCCTGGTAAGAGTCACTATACATCAGAATTGCCTTGACGGTATACAATTATCATGATTATTATTAAGCTTATAGCTTATCTCTTAGTTTAGGGGCAAATCCCAAATCATGTAAGAAACATGTGAGGAGTCCCTTGGTGTGTGGTGTGGTGTGTATATGCTTCTGAAACAAAACTACTGGGGTCTACTGGAGTAAAAGATCAGTGCGAGGAAACAATATTTATAACATTAGTAATAATGATTTTAGAATGATCCTGCTGGAAAAGACCCCATGGACGACCATATCAAGGAGACCTAGTGAGGAATGGAACACCTAAACTCCAGCCTAAACTGCTATTTAACCTAGATCATTATCCCCCTAACTACTTGTGGCAGAGCAGGGGGTGGGGGGCTGGGCACCAGCTTTTGTGCCAGAGAATAGCGGAGGGAGAGGTAGGCTGAAGCACCCCCAAGCTCACCTTTCCTCTTAAGCGTGGCTGTTTCCCACAGATGCTTTTTATTTAACAGAATAATAATAACATCTTCTCCACGTCCACCGGTCTGGAGATTCTTTATATGTAATCCTTGTGTAACATTTATTTTGGTCCGTTCTCCTTGGCCTGGCGTTTGGCCTGGCTGGGAGACAGGACAGGGCTGAATAGCTGAAGGCGGAGGCTGGGGACATTTTATGCCAATTGCAAACATGAAGCTGAGACGCTCTCCAAGGCATCATTCCAGTCTGCGGAGGCTGCCAGGAAAGCAACCCACCCGCAGAAGCTTTAGAAACCAAAGGATGTCTTTGCTGAGTTTTCCCTTGGGTCCTACTTTGAGGTGTTTTGACAGAACACATCCTTCGACAAGCTGCAAAGAGACTACCAGCTCTGAACCCTAATTTGGACTCCATAATCATGTACTGGCTTCCTGTGGGAATAGGCTTCTGGGTATGACATAACTGGAGCCGTTTGCCATTTCAGAGGCAACAGCTACCTGGTGGCAAAGGTCCGAGTTTGTCTGCAACAGCAGACGGTTTATGTCACCTCACTAGCCCTTCCTCTTCCCTCGTCATTTTTCCTTAGTTAAGCTTGTCAATAAGAGATCTCTTTGTCTTCTCCTGTTACTCAGTTAAGTTTGCCAATTAGAGCAATACCTCTTATCACTAAAGCTAAAGCTTACCAATTAAAGCAATACACATAGTTATAGCTGTACACGTAGAAATGCATATTAATGTAGCTTTCTTATGCAATGCCTCTTTAACTTTGGGGAATTTCTCGCTGCGCCACAAAGAAATGATGCAATCAGTTATGTTAGAGGAGTTAATAAAGGGAGTCCTCTGTAGACAAAAAAATAATAATAATTAACAGAGGCTCCGCTGGTTCGGACATCTGTCTGTGTGTCTGTGTCTGTTGTCTTCAAAGCACTTTCCCGTTACTACACCATCTAGCTGCCCCGGTTAATGCAACAGCTCCCACACTGATCCCCCATTGGTCTTCCCCCCCACCCTCAACATCCATACAATGTCATTCGTGTTTTGCTTAGTCCTTTTCCTGCATTTTCCCCATGCTTTTGGGTCCTTCCGAATGCATGGTTTATTTTTTAGTCTTCCTTTGTTCTTGGTTGGTTGGAGGACTGGCAGCTCCCATTAAAACAGAGGTCTGCAATCAGAGTCTCCAGTTGGAAGCTTTCACTGACCACTCCAGCAAATACAAAAAGAGACCTCCAGAAGAGAAATGCTGGTGGGGAAGTTGATTTCTTTCATGTTGGGAAAAGTTACTTTTAAAAGAGTTTTAAGGAACTGGTTTCCTAATGAAAAGCAGTTTTCGTACATGGAAGATAAATTGGTTTTAAAAGGAAGTGTGGATCGGAGTAAGACTCGGTCAAAACCAAGCAAACAAAAGGAGTGTGAAACTTTTGCTACATCTGGAAAAGTCCCTGTTGTGTACAATGGCATTACTATTCCACAACAAGACATGTTTATTGATCGATTCCTTCCTATGGCTGCAGTGATGTTATCAATAAATATCAACTCTCCTAGAGACGTGTCATATGATGTTCTGTGATTTTTGTTGGTGATGTGCCATTCCGTCAAGTTGCCTCTGACTTCTGGCAGCCCCATAAATGAGCCGTCTCCAAAGGGCGCCTCCTCAGTTGCCATTTTCTACTCTTGTAAAATCAACCCTGTGGCTTCTTTTAGGGAGTCAGCCCATCTTGTGTTTTTTCTTCCACTCTGTGATCCTAATTCTTTGCAATTTCCTCTAAAGGAGCTTTTCTTCAAGTACATAAAGAATAAACCCTTTCAACATTTAAAAAGAAAAACACCTCTTTAAAATGATACCAACATAAAAAGTGTTGTGTGGCATCATGCCAAGTTCAACTTACCAAGTTGGCAAGGTGTTCCAACCAATAGACGTAAAAGACAATGGAGTTTATATACTAGATTCAGACAACCTCCAAGCCAAGAATCGTAATGCCAAATTTTTAAAATGTGTGTGGAAAGTAGAAGAATTGTGTTCCCAACAAATAATCTATGAGGGAGGTGTGTGTGTGTGTGTGTGTGTGAGAGAGAGAGAGAGAGAGAGGGGGGGAGGGAGGGAGGGAGGGAGGGAGTGTAAGGAAGGACCTGGCTGTAATCGGGCTCTGTGTAACTCCTTGGCATGCTATTTTCTCCCTTCTTATGAGTCCCTGTGGGCCTCAGCTATTAGTTCCTGGCAAAATCTGAAAAACGGAGAGGTTGTTTATCCAGTGGCAGGATTGGGTGGGAAGGAAGGAAGGGGTAGACAAAACACCCACTGGCTTTGCCAAAAATCCCGCCTCACATGCTCTGGGGAGGGTCTCCCTATTACCTGCAAACACCTGCCATCTGATAACCCCATCAGCAGAGCTCCCAGACCCTTGGTAGAACTGGGTGGGGCTTAGGGGACCCCAACGCTGGCCTTTCCCCATCTTTTGTCAGCTGCTCCTTCAAGGACTCCAAGTTCCTGGGATAACAAGGCCAGTATGACCGGTGGCTGTGCCGGTCGGGAGATTCTGGGAGTCTCTGGTGGTTACTTCAAGTCCCTCTCATTGCGGTTTGCTGTACCGCTTGGGACCGGTATGAAGAAATGTTACCGCACGTCCATTGCGTGACGACGGGAGTTTGTCCCGACCATGCCCCCTGAACTGGGATTTAAGCGTGATGAGCCATACCTCTCCCTGGCCTCGGGAATCCTCTTGTCTCGGTTCTCGTTTCGAGACAAGAGCCCATGAAGTAAGGCTCGTCATGCAACGAGTGCTGGTTTTTGCTCATTGCGGCATTACAATCCTTTTTTTTCTCCGAAACCAGGCCCATGAAAGCCAGTGTAGCAGATCACATATTTAAAAACCTTTGAAGCTGGCCATTCTAAAGAATAAACCTGCTCCCTCCCCACTGGGTGTAAATCTCAGGACGTGTTGCCTCAAATCGGCCCGACCCTTACCAAAACTTGAGCTGAGGCAACCCAATCAAGCATGCGCTCAAGGCTGACCGTACCTCCTTTGATACCAGCTTCCAAAGCAGTGCAAGAAATATTATGATAGCATAGGCTGGCTTCCAACAGCTCTCGTCTGTGAGTTCTAGGCCTGCCCTGCGGATTTCTTTAAGCGCTTGTAATAATAACTCATAAGTCCTGGGAACAATTTACATTCTTTCAACTTGGCACGGAAGCTGCATCTGAGGCCATGCTCGCCCAAACGAGTGACCTGACCCCCATTGATCCTCTCCATCGGTTTGCTAAGACTGGAGGTCCGAGGAAGCCTCAATTCACTCAAATTTGAGGCGCACCCTTTTGTGGGAGTCAAAGGAGAATGCTTTATGATGCTCTGCGATTTCTGTTTCCTCTCGGGTTTAATTTGATCTGTCCAGGGCGAATAATCCAACATCAATAACGCTCTTATTATTCTCCTGCTTGGCGGGGCCTCAGCTTTCTGCCATTCCTTGCGTATCAAATGTTAATCAGCTGTCCACTTTCTCCCCACCAGAAAGACGTGTCCAATCTTGATATTTTTTCTGGAATATTGCTAGGCTGATCCTTATCCCTTCAAACATACATAATACCCGATTAATCTGAAGAACATTCCCCCACTTTGTTTTCGCTTGCTGTTTTCAGTGCAACAAGCTTTAAGAATTATGGGACCCACCAAAAAAAAAAATATTCCTCCACATTTTTTCTTAACCACCTCGCTTTGCTCTCTGCAGATTCTTGAGCCTTTACATTTCTCTGGCAAAACAATGTTTTATTGAGGTCACGAGGACATTCCAAGTCAGATTTTGTTTTTGAAATCTTTATTAAGTAGGGCTTTTTTAAAGGGTGGAGGTCTGCCGTATACACACGAACACACACCCATGTTCTAGAAACATGTTCTAAAATAAACAAACTGTGTCTGCTTTAAAGCTGAAAGCTGTGCTGCCACTGTATCCCATAAAAAACTTAAAAACCATATAGAAAAGATCAGAATCGTATTGAAATTAGGGATGGGCACCTTACGAAAAATGACACGCTATTTCATTGTTTGTAAGCTTATGAAACATTATGAAACGAAATGCTTCTTTTTCCCCTTTGCAGAACAAAATTTGCTGGGTAGCTCCCTTAGACTCTTCCCTTTAAACCCATTTGGAGGGATTAAACTAAAGGGAAGAGTCCAAAGAAGCTACCCATGAAATTTGGTGCCTCTAGGACCCAGGGGAGCCGTTTTATAGGGTAACGAATCGTTTCATTATTTTTTCATTTTGTTACAATTTTTTTAAAAAATCATTTAAAAATGAAACAAAACAAAACGCAAGGAGAAACAAAACGAATCAAAACACTGTTTTTTCATTTCGTGCCCATCTCTAACTGAAATACATAATAATAGAGACTGAAAACAATTCCAGTTGATAAATCAAACAGGACTGCAGCTGTTCTTTGGTTGTGAACACGAATCTTTTGAGGTTTTTTTCACCCTGCTTTCTGCTGCTTCGAAAGCAACAGGGCCTTTGGTGCAATTATATATCCGCCCATCAAAATAGCCCAGATCTTCTGACAACATTTCCAAAGTGGCCTAATAAGTGTTCCAAAAGTTTCATTGATATTCCATAACCTATAATCTTTCCAGCATATAAATTTTCCAATAATTTGTGGTGCGTTTGGAATTCCAGAAACAAAAGGATTCAATCTCTCTCTCTCCCTCCCTCCCTCCAGGACCCTATCCAGGAATTGACCCAAATACTTGAGTACAAAGACTTTAAACACTTTTGCCATTCTAGGATTCAGACAAGGCTTTTGGATCCAAGGAGCTCATGATATGACAAGTGTGGGATCAGGCCATCCAGTTTTGCTGCCTCAAAACACCAGATGCACCTTCTTCCATTTCAGCTATAGATGCTGATTTGAATCAGGAACTTTCACCTTATAGCTGTTGTGAGTTTTTTCGGGCTGTTTGGCCATGTTCTGGAAGTTTTTCTTCCTGACGTTTCACCAGACTCTGTGGCCGACATCTTCAGAGGGCAAGGCGCTCAGGGAACTAGGAGTTCTCTCTGTGCTCTGGGGTAGAGAGTGAGTGAGACTGTGGGATTTTAAAGTTGTGGGAAAGGGGAAACTTGTCCTATGTAGGAGAAGAGGTGCTAGACATTGTATTGTGATGGAGGGATTAAGAAGTGTCACTGCAATCAGGGGTGGCAGGGATCCTTCTCTGTGGTTGATGGGTGTCCTTAACTGTTCTGTTGTGTGAACTGGTGCTTGTTGTGCCCAGGTGGGAATCATTGAACTTTGACCCTTTGCAGACTGTAGTTTTCAATAGTGGAAGCCAAGGCTTTGTTGATTTTCATACTTTCTTCTTTTTTGTTGAAACTTTCCTGGTGTTTGTGGATTTCAATGGCTTCCCTGTGTAGTCTGGCATAATGATTGTTAGTGTTGTCCAGTACCTCTGTGTCCTGGAAGAGGATTTCACCTTCTCAGCCATGCAGTCTGGGGGATTTAGGAAGTCGTGGTCACCATAGCGCATTTGTCTCCTCAACATATTAGCTTTGACCTCCAAGTAAGTTTCACCTTGTCTGGCAAATTCCAGCCCGAGAGCTTTGAAACATCTCTGTTGTGAGAAAGTAATGAATCAGGCTTTATTAATAATAACCACCGCTCTGGAATTCTAGCTTGAAACATGAGGAAACCTGAGCTGAAATGAGTGGCCCACACAGCTAATTTGACCTAGCTCTCTGCCCTCTTGAAAACTGCCAGCGTGCAATTCCCAGGTTTCTCAACATGTTGGTTTGAGAGGACCGCAGGGTTCCTTGTATCTCGGAGGGTGTCTGTGTTTTTCCTCTGCTGGACTGAATAAATATCAAAACACTGGCATGGAAACAGATCTGACAGAATTGCAGATCAAATAAATAAGCACATTTTTTATTCTGAGGAGCTCAGTGCTGGCCATCCAAAGCTTAGGAGGAAGAATGGCCAATGAGAGGAGAATTTTATTTTTTAGAGTATTTTTACCCTGCCTTTCCCCTTGGAAAAGGACCCAAGGCGGCTTACAGTAATGAGGGATAATATACAGTCCAGTACAATTAAGAATCAATCCTCCATGTGGCTCCTTCAGCTCAAATTAAGCCAAGAGCTTCCAAATGTGAGGCTTTGGATTCTGAACTCCAGAAGCCCCAGAATTCCTCAGTCATCATAGCTGATGAGACGTGAGGCTTCTGGGGTTTCAGAGATGCAGAGGACTTGGTTTCGAAAATGCCGGGCTATCAAAATGGTTCATAAATCTGCCTTCTACTTTCATAGTGTAGAGTAGTTAGAGATCTTGTGCAACCTTGGTTCAATCATCCATCTAAATGGAGACTGTGCAGCCAAGAAATCAGAACAAGGAGGAGACTCAAGAAGGTCAGCAATGAAAGAACTAGAAAAGACCATCAAGTGTAAGGGTCATATTTCCAATCACCGTGTGTGAAGCTGGCCAATAAAGAAAGCCAACAGGGAAAAATAATTATTTGTTTGTAATGTGCTGTTTGTTTGTTTGTAATGTGTTTGTAATTATTTGTAGACACTCGGGATGGCCAGAAAGACAAAGCAGTGGATCCTAGATGAAATCAAACCTGAACTGTCTGCAATCCCATGTGGAGACTAGTTTCTCAACACAGGACTTGTATGGGCTCAGTTCTCTCTGGGCAATCAACAGTTGCTGTGAATTCCCCCCCCACACACACACACAAACACACACACAGGTGTGTGTCATTTCAGCCCCAGTGGTCCCTCCAGCTCCACTCATGGTCCCAAGACAAGCATTTCCTACCAGAGGTAAGCAGGTTCATCAGGCACAGCAAGGCATAAGGATCACAGGGCAGCTGCACGGAAAGATTTGGAAATAGCTATCAAGATAGAGCGCTGCAGTTCGTTAGCGCTCAGGACTTGTGCCCCATATGGGAAACGAATGACCTGGTGGTGACAATTCATGGGTGCAACAAATGTGATATAATGTGGGGTTTGGTGGAGCGTGTGCTTCTTCCTTATGGGATCTTGGCTGGAATAGTCGTACTCATCACAATAAGTCTCCCCACTAAGCTTCCTCCTTTGAGGGGAGTCCAAAAATGTAAGCAGCTGTATTGGGCTTAGAGTTTTGAAATGATTAAGCAGGACTCAAGTGGTGGCTTAGGGAGGAATGGCTGAGCAGGATGTGGGCATTTAGCTTTCCTTAAGTGCTGGTATGCATGTTGGGAGGTGTCTGTATGGTTTCAAAGTCCTGCTGTTTGGACAGAGGCAGTAAAGGACAAGATAAAGAAATATATGCACATACCATGAAATGAATATAGTAGGAGCCCCAGATCCATAGGGGATTGGCTCCAAGCTCCCAGGCAGGTGCTGGAAAATGCAGATTATAGCCAAAACTAATATAAAAGTGAACCCTGACGATACCATGGTCTCTGTTTCCCTCTAGTGGCCAGTTCTGGTAACAACATTGTGGAAATATATGTTTTCTGGGGTGTTTTTTTTTTCCTTTTAATATTTTTACTATTTTTCAGATCATGGGTAAGTAATTCTACGGATAAGGTGGGTTCCTCCTGTAGTTTCCTCAACCAAACCGTCACAAAATGTCAAAGGTATTGTGGCAGCTTTATGATGCTCAAAATGTTGCAGTGTGAGTGGTTTATGGATTGCGTGATTCCCCCTTTTCAGGCACTTCTTCACATGGTATTGGTGAACAGATAAACAGGGAAGCCTTCTCAGACAAGATTCACTCCTTTTTAAAGCTCATGCATGTTTTCATCTCCGACTCAAACTAGGCAGAAAGGGAAATGCACATTCCCTGTTAGTAACATGCTGGTTGTCAGCCATCATCCAACTTGCTATGTTATCTTCTAAGGATCAGTCACACAACAAAGTACGGCTCAATACAAAACACAGAGGTAAGGAAAATATGTATTATTGCAATCAGATGTCACTTATCATGTGAAGAAGCACCACTTCAAAATATGTGGTGAACTTATTGGCTGAAAGCTAGCATTACGTGCTTACTTGAGTAGATCCCTGGAACGAATGGAGATTTAGTGATCCGACTCTGTAAGTTCTATTGATTCCAATGGAACTACAGTAATACCTCGGATAACGAATGCCCCTGATAATGATTTTTTCATTTACGAATTGCAATTTCCAGTTATAGGGCTGCCTCAGATAATGAATTTTCCCTATGGACTGCCTCGGATAACGAATTTCCAGCATGCATCGGTAAAAAAAGAGTTATCCCAGGTGGCATTGCATCTGTACCTTTAAAGTGCACTTTATAAAGAGTTTTGAGGAAAAAAACAGGTGTCTGTGTCATTTTCCTAGGCTCTGAATGGATTAATTGGTTTCCCATTCATTCCTATACGAAACCGTATTTAGGATAACAATTATTTTCATATAACGAATTGCCTCAGAAAACAAATTAAATTCATTATCCAAGGTACCACTGTACTCTGTTTGCAACTTATTTTAGCATAGTAAGACAGAACAACAGCCATACGATTTGAATCAATGGAACCTAAGAAGAACTTGACTCAATATATTCTCATTGATTGCACAGAGCTACTCTATTGCAATCTGCAATGCTTCCACCAATGGAACCTGCAGATCCATTGATTCACTCAGTGATTCAATAGGCCTAATCTAATTACAACTTTTCACTCTCTTTCAGCCAAGACACATTTCCTGCAACCAGGATGCTAAAGGCTCTCAGCCAGAACCTCAGACATTTTCTCTAACCATGATAACCTGTTGAAATCAATGGTCAGCATGGCTGAGGTATTATGACTGATGTGTTGCTAGGTTTATCTGTGCATCCCGTATTTATTTGAAAGTTCATGTACTAATCCACAGTTTTCAAACTCGCAACATTAAAACCAATTGCATCACCAATGTTTCAGAACATCATGAAACAGGAAGGCACCACAGAATTAAAACATCCAGGGAAGCCAGTGAAATTGTCAATTGAAGCCACGTTTAAAGAACATTGCAGATGGAACAGTATGAGCAAATTTTCTTCACGGCTAGAGGGTTATTTATTGTTGTATCGAGGAAGCTTTCTTGCAAATCAGTTTGCTGGAAGGAAGCAACAGCTGAGACACTTCTCTCTGTAATCATCAGCTGCCTAAAAGCAAAACAAAGCTGGAAAAATTAGGTGATTTTTTTCCAATGACAACTCCTAACCAGGACAGGAATTCTGGAAGTAATTTCCCCACGTGCTCTGTTGGGATGAGAAAAGATCCAGACCGTGATGCAATGGAAAATTTTGAAGTGTGGGCACTCTTCAGGACAATCCCACACTCTTATAAGGAAGATGTAAAAATGCAAACTGTTGGGTTGATCCAAAGTGAGGAGGCAGTCTTGTGTAAGGTTAGTGGCTCCTGATTGCCCCTTCAAGAGCAATCCTCACCCAAATGATTTGAATCACAGCAGGGGTAGCTTGCAATATCCTACTGCTCCTGAGGCCAATCTCTTTTCTGTCTCCTCTTCTTCTGTGATTGTGAACCTACTGTAAACTCAGACGGGGAAACCGTAGGAAAAGGTGAGTAGTTGTCATAGAAACTGCTCCCCTGAAAGATTTGAGATGTGAACCCCATGAGCCTTGGAGCCAAAACACCACTGGACTCGGAGGAGGTTCTGGTTTCTGATTCTGTACTGCGAGCCTGGCTCAGGGTTAAAGGGGGTGTGGACCCTTGGAGCCTCACTCTTCTGTGCTAGGGATTGCAAATCGCCATAATCAGAGCTGCAGCGCTGGAAGGGACCCTATGGAACATCCAGTCCAGCTGTTGTCAAGCGGCCCAGTGGGGGAATCGAAGTCCCAACCTCTGGCTCCGCGGCCTGAGACCTAACCCCCCCCCCCGTGCTATCCAGCAGTTCCAGAGGACTTGTGTACGTAGCTATCCTTTACTCATGCCTGGCACGGCACAAGTAAAATGGACAGAGGGACACTCTTCTCCCTCTCCCAAAATGCCAGAACTAGGGGACATCCACTCAAATTGAGGGCTGGGAGAGTGAGAACAGACAAAAGAAAATACTTCTTTACCCAGCGTGTTGTTTGTCTGTGGAACTCCCTGCCACAGGATGTGGTGAGGGCATCTGGCTTGGATGCCTTCAAAAGGGGATTGGACAGATTCCTGAAGGAAAAGTCCATCGCAGGTGACAAACCATGATGGAGATGTGTCATCTCCATGCTTAATCCCGGGGCCCTACAAGGGCCAGATGCAGGGGAGTGGTATCAGGAGAGAGATACCTAGTCTTGTGCACTCCCAGACACATCTGGTGGGGCCACTGTGAGATACAGGAAGCTGGACTAGATGGGCCTTTGGCCTTGATCCAGCATGGCTCTTCTTATGTCCTTATGGTTTATGAAGGTCAAGGAAACATGAGGGCCTGGCTTGTCCTCCTCTTTCTCCAAGGAGCCCCAAGTCTGGAAGAAAGGTTTGCTTGCGTAGCTTGGCCTCTTATCACCATGAGCACACGCAATGAAAAGGGCAAGCCGCTCTTGTCATTGCTGCACCAGAAGGCTTCCTTCCACCACCTCACTCTACTAAAAGGTGTAGATGTTCTTCTGAGAATATAGGAGATGTAGCCCTGTGGGACTGGTATGATATCTCCACCTTAAATGGTGTTCGTGCGGACACAGAATCTGTCTGGCAGCCGCTCAGCACAACATGGTAAATGGCAATAACCCACATCCCCCTTCAAGATGTCTTATTGCAGCAAGGAGGATCTTCCTTAACTACCCATATATAATTCTCAAAAAGAACTGGTTGTCCCTCCGTCAAGAGCATAATAGGGAAGGATGGAGGATGGAGGACCACCTCGCCTGGCCTCCTTTCCCACCGTGAACCAAGAGGTGGTGGTGAGCGGCCCAACGTGGGAGGTGTTCAAGAGAAATCCAGACAACCACCTGGCAGATCTGCCTAGTAGGCTCCTTCCAACCCCGTGTCCTATGGTTCTATTCATGCCCACTCTGTGATCTTCAGGGCTCGACACCCCTCTTTGTAAGATGACTCCTTGGGGAAACAGACAAGTTTTGGATGATGCTGGTGAAGGCAGGTGGATGCAACCCAAACTCTGGTGGATCGGTCCCCAGCCAGGTCCAAGCGACATGGAGAGTAGAACAGCTGTCTCCAGGAAACTCACACAAGCAGGATAGGAGAGCATCCCTTTCCCGCCAGCGGGCGCTGAGCGACCACTGAACCCAACAGAGCAGTTTTTAGGCAAAGAAATCACATTTCCTTAGTGATGAACCACAGAACTGAGAGGCGGGCAGGCGGGCAGGCATGCAAGATGCCCATGCTTTTCTGATTTAATTTTAGCATATTTGCTTCATTGTTTGTTCTGGTTTTTAATGCCCTTAAGGTTCCTGTTTTGGAAAAAGGGACGCTGGCTGGATGAGACTGGAGACGAGCGATTTGCCCGAGGTCTCAAACTGAGAACAGGACAGAGCTGGGGTCTGCGGACTGAACCGCACCCTTCTCTGATCAAACCTCCCTCGGTCGTAATTTCACTCCTTCATAAAATAAATAAGTTTAAAATAAATAGCGTTTGATCAGAGCCGTTGCTGAATTGCAACTGAAATCTAGTAAGAGTTTCGTCCTTTTTTTCCGGCTGCTTCAAGTTTCACCCTGTGGGACTAAAAAATAAAGTATAAATTGTGGATTGTATATCATTCAACGAAGGGGTTCCTTAATGAGAGAAAGACGTTTAATTATTGCGACGGGAGCATTCCATACCTTTGGTACGTTGCAGGTGAGTTCAAATTGTCCTGTCAGATGATAAACCCAAGCTGTGTTTGCAGGTCAGATTGTCCGGCCTCAAAAGCCTGCTGGAATCACGTCTCTAGAACACTAAAAGATTTCAGCTCCTAATGATGGGCTGGGGATGTACAGCTGGGCCTTTGAGGGCTGAAGCACGAATGGAATTTAGATAAGACATGGTTTCTGCCTTGTTGGACTCCACCTGAAATGTTAGCCAGCCATTGTTGCCCAGTTTTCCTAACCTTGCTAGGCCCCTCTGTCTGCTGATTCTGCAAAAGTCTGGAAGTTGAGTCATGGCAACTGGACTTCTTTTTCTTGAGCGATAGAAACGTTTCGCTGTTCATCCAAACAGCTTCCTCAGTCTGAAGCAAGCTAGCTGTGATTCCTCCATCTTATAGCCTGCTTTGACCTCTTGTCACCCTGGTCTATAAGTGGACTATAAGATGGAGGACTCGCACTAGCTTTATCCAGACTCATTAAGGTGTTTGGATGAACAGCGAAAAAGGAGTCCAGTTGCCATAACTCAACTTCCAGATCAACTCACCTGGATGACTGAGAATCTTCACAGACAGATTTGGCCAGTGATCCCAATGTCGCCTGGGTTTGCCTCGGAAGGGTCAGGCAGTCAATTTCTGACGGTCAACCCTGTCCTCTTGAGTTCTTCAGTCTTGCATCCAGTTTGCCTCCGAGTCCGCGATACGTGACTCTTTTAACGCAGTTTCGTGCACGTGCGTAGATATGCAAGCTGGCTTTCCCCACGGGGCCTCCTGGGAGAACAGCCAGCCTTGGTGGCCTTGGCCAAGCTGCACTGTCCCAGGATGGCCCCACGAGGAAGGGGGTGGCAAACCACTTGGGAGCGCTTCCTACCTGGAAAACCCTGGGGAGGGCCGTCTTGAGGGCCTAAGACCAAGGCGGAGCATGCACTGGCTTTGCCCCTCTGCAGCCTCATCACCCCCTGGATGCTTCTGTGCCCAGGTAGGGATCGCAGACCTGACCCCCCACGAGATATTTCTGTTGCTTTCTCCCATTCCTATGATCATCATTAGCCGGCTTGTTAATTCAACGGCCATGTGTCCCTGGCAAGGCGCAGAGCCCGGCTTAGGTCTTTTCCAGCACAGCCTGAAAGCCGGCCAACCTCCAGAGTCACTGCACATCTGGACGGCAGCTGAAATATTAGAGACGGAGACACAAGAAGAGCTTGGCCCCCAGATGGAGGATCGTCTCCCCCCTACGGAAGGGAAGAAGCGGTCCTCGGCCTACATTACCACGGACGAGGCCAGGATCCAGCAAGACAGCGAGAGTGCGTTTCCCCATCCTTTACGCTGGGTCCAACGTGCCCAACATGGTAGACCTCACTGTTTCCCAAGGCTAACCGTCTACACCCAAATCTGCCTGCCTGCCTGCTCTGTAGATTTGGGGGAGGCTCACAGACGTTTCCTCTTTCGTAAGGAAGTCTTACCGCTCAAAAACGCCACCGGGTGACCCGCTTTATCTCTTTAAAGAAAACAAGGCAATAAAAAACAAGATGGAAACGGTCTTTCCAAAAAGACGACAAGATTCACAACAATGGAGAAACAGGGGTGTTTGTGAGTGTGTGTGTTTTAGCACAAGAAATCTGACAATCTCACGTCGATTGCCAACTGCTGAGCCCTCGTGTGTATTTTAATGCGGAAGCAGGCAACTTTGGTGTCCTATCGGTGAAGCACAGATCATACAGGATTGGCTTATCTGGGATGAAGATGGAAGAACAGGCCATGGGTCTGAGTTCACAATGGCTGCAGTTGCCAGGGATTAGTTAGTGAAGCTACGTACTAGACAGGTGTATAAATGTGTGATCTGTATGTATCTAATTGATTTCTAAGGGCCTTTTTACACAACCCCTCAGATCCGCTGGTCCCTTAAATTCGGACCAGAGATCTTGAGGGTTCGTTGCTGTTCCTCCGTCCCCACCTGCTCTGCACTTCCTTGTTCTGTCTGCGTGAGGGGAGGGAGGGAAAAAAAGCCTTAAACAGGGACAAAAGAAGAAAGCCTTACCTCCGCTTGCTCCGAGCCCCGGTCGGAGCCCCCGGTTACTTCCTGGTTCCTCTTTAAGGGGTGGAGGCAAAAGAAAAACAACAAAAAGAAGCGAGGAGAGCTCAGGCACTCTCCGCATCAAATATTTTTCACCTCCCAAAAGCACGTACGGGGTCGCACTTAATTGTCTGCAAACTCCGGACCTGGTGGGGAAACATTTTTAAGGTCCGGAGCTTGCAGCCCTTTGCTGCGGAGCTTAGGGGTCGTGTATAAACGCCCTAAGATGGAGTCTGCAATTGTGCAAAGTCACATGAGTCAGTCTAAAGGTTTTTTTTTCCTGTTAGACTAAAGGTGAAACAAATGGGCTTAAATGGGTTTGGCTGATGCAAGGTGCTGCAATAGCCATGATGCAAAGTGTTACCTGACTGGACAGACAAATGTATATAAGTGCTCTGTTAATCAGTGTTCAATGGGCCTTTGTGAGTAAGGCACCCACCATTCTTGTCTCTCTATGCCATGTGCTAATTATGTATGCCATGTATGATGAAATGCTGTTACGCTGTTGATTTGTCTCCATGTAACTTATCTGTGTATATTTGTAATATAGCTGTTTGATGTTTTAAGTAAGCTCTGACTTTGTCTGATTCTGCTTCTGTCTATGTAATTGTTCAACAAGTACAGTGGTACCTCAACTTGGGAATTTAATCCGTTCCGAATGCATGCTCTTAAGTCAAACTACTCTTAAGTCGGGGTACCTATCTAAAAATTGAAAAAATAAGTTAAAACATCAAAAAAATAAAAAAAAAATTACACGCCGAGCAGACCATATATAACATTTGTAAGGCGACAGTTAAAATGCCAACAGTTTTCCGCTCTTAAGTCGAATTGCTCTTTAGTCGAGCTGCTCTTAAGTTGGGGTACCACTGTATTTGCTTTCGCTGGCAGAACAAATTGCAAAATACTGATAGTAATAAGAGGTTTTTCACATCAAGCCTCCCTAACCATTGTTCATGCCCTCTGAACTTCAACTTGACCTTTATCTCTGAATGCTTTCCACCACCTGCCGTAGAATCTAGCCCAGAATATTATTTATTTACTGTATATACTCGAGTATAAGCCTAGTTTTTCAGCCCTAATTTTGGGCTGAAAAAAGGGGTCCTCGGCTTATATGCGGGTCAATGCTTTTAGCCACTGAGGCAAGTTTGGGTCAGTGGCTAAAAGTCATTTTAAACATTGTGCGACCCTTCTCCTGACCCCCCATGTTTAAAATCACTTTTTAAAAGGTCATTTTAAAACAATGTTTAAAATGACTTTTAGCCACCAACTCAAGCACTTGCCTCAGTGGCTAAAAGTCATTTTAAACATCACACACACACCTAGCTCACAAAGGAGGAGTTGCCAGGCCCTGCTGCATTTCCCACCCTAGGCTTATACTTGAGTCAATAAATTTTCCCAGTTTTGGGGGTTTAAATTAGGGGCCCCGGCTTATACTCGGGTCGACTTATACTCGAGTATATACGGTATTTTTATTTTTATACTTGTTGACTGCCCAACTTTCCCCCGGGGGAAATCTGGGGGTGCAAGAAGACTGATGGTGATGATGATGATGATGATGATGATGATGATGATGATGATGATGATGATGATGATGATGATGATGATGATGATGATGATGATGACAACGACAATGAGGATGGCAAAGACCGGCGATGACAACGATCACAGATCAGAGCTGTTGTGCTGTGAACTGAACCCTCCTGCTGCCCTTCCTCGCCTCAGCAAGTGGCCGACTGACTTACAGACACAAAGTGACAGTTGCGTGCTTTTTGTTTGGTTGGTTTTTCGCTAATGACTGGCAAAGCTGTTTGGATGAGCAGCGAAATGTTTCGATCTCTCAAGAAAAAGAAGTCCACTTGCCACGACTCAACTTCCAGATAACCTCACCTGGATGACTAAGAATCTTCACAGACATTTTGCAAATGATTATTTCAGAAAACACTTAGGAAGCCACGCACCCTCCCTAATTTATTTTCTGTCTGGGCTTCTGATATGAGATGGGGTCCTAGGGAAATGAAACCTTTTAAAACCATACCTGGCAGTGTTGCATGTGTCAGAGAGAACTGTCGCTGACTCTATTTCTAGGATTTTAAGAGGATTCCTGAGTTACGGGAGCTACTACGCTTTTCTGCCTTGGAAAAGTAACATGGGCTTGAGGTTACAATCTCTGTTGCAAGTGGAAGAAGGGGAACATAGCTACACTAGGAGCACCAGAAAACAGGTTGGCTACAAACGGCCATCAAGCCAAAAACTGCCAGCCAAGGCCAAAATGAAACAGTAACACTTGATTTAAAGCATAGCTCTGTTAAGGAGAAAAGACTGACACATAAGATTGCCTCAATCTGCATTTAATGATTCAGCTTGCTTTGGTTTCATAATTGGTCAGCTTGGATACAACACAGCTTTGTTTGCATGTCTGATATTTCAGCCATGGAGCACTGGAAGATTTGTGTGTCCAGAGGGACAACTTGGCAAGAGGAGATATGTATTTGCCTTAATGGACTGCCTGTCTCTGAGATATAACCTTTTTTTGTCTCTGATTTCACCTCCTCTGCTGAAACTATTTGCAAGTCTTTGCAGAAGTCTGGTTTGGTGCCCGTTCTGCATCTATTACTGCCCCTCTGAAGCTGGATTCACCAGACACCACTGCTGTAAATATCAAGGACCAGAACAAAGTTCTGTGTTCGGAGGACTACAACTCCCAGCCAGGGTCATCCTACCCAAAGAATTCTGGGAGATGGAGTCCAAACGTGTAACATTTGTAGGCTTTGTAGCTAAGCAATACCCATGCCTTAGAGTCAAACTGGACACTAAAGAGAATGTGTATTTCCTGCAATTAGTCTATTATATCATTTCTTCACACACATGCGCTTTATCAAACCACCTTCCACATCAGACCTGTGTTTCCCCTTCAAATAACCAACCCCAGGGGGAAAATCACTCTGGAATGCGAGATCAGGAGATACAGAAAATACCTCTGCAATAACGAGAGATCTTTATGAGTAAAAGGAGCACCACTTCTAAATACATGCTAAACATATTGTCCAAGGTTACGTAGGTATCAGCTGGCTGTCAGAACCCAAACTACTCATTTAGGCAAAGCTTTGATTTAGTAGCAGTGATGGCAAACTTTGGACCACAACTCCCAGCATTCCAAGCTTGTATTGCCAATGACAAAGGACTGTGGGTGTTGTGGTCCAAAAAATCTGGAGTGCCAAAGATTCGCCACCACTGTTATAAAGTAACTCTACTGATCTCTTCTAGACAGGGTGCTTCTATCCCTATGAGTTGACTTAGGACGCCCTTTATTGGCTCCATGGTAAGTAAATTCATGGCATTTACCATCACTTGGGTGGTCCAGCGCTGAACTGTGTCTCAGTTTCAATGCTGTGGTTCATCTGTACTTGCCAATCCCCATTAGGCAAATACTACACTCTTGTTCGGTCAAGTTCCCTGAGCTGACATTCTAACCACATCTTTCGAAATTACGAAAAAGGTCTGATGCTGGAAGCACTAGACTTTTCTGCTCCCCCGGTATGCACACAATAAATAAATAAATAAATAAATAAATAAATAAATAAATAAATAAATAAAAAAGAGTTTGGGTAAGATGCCAAAAGAAAAAAATCTGGGCGCTCTCGAGGCAGGAAATAGAAATGGCATTTGAACCTTGCAAAAATTACAGATATAATCAGTGTAGAACCCGGAACAAGTGTGGTATATATATGCCCCATCTGGAAGAGACCTTAATAAACGCAGCCTCCTTGGGAATTAAAATGGCAAGTAATGAGTCTGTAGAAACAACTGTTTTCCACGTTGCGGAGGACTGTTTCCTGGCTATCGGGAAGCGACAGACCCAAGCGGGGAACATTTCCATCTCTGCTCAGAGGGATGGAGCCGGTGATTTACTTGTTGCTGAGAATTGTTTGGCTTCTTCCCGGGGTTTCACTTTCCATTTCTTTGCATCTGATTACTGGGGAATTTAAACTGCAATAACTCATCGGGCCTGCCTCTAATTTCAGCTGACAATATGCAATTGGCTCCAAACCCCCCTCCAAAAACGTGGCTCTGCTCACTGGAGGGATTACTCCAGCTACTGAACCCGCTGAAACGGAGAGGAGGAAAAGGGGACAATTCCTCCCCCCCCCGATTATTCATGAATATACAGCAGTTAGAAAAGTTACTTTAAAAAGTGGTTGCTGGTAATATGTGATCCTAAACCTGCCAAAATAGCAACTTGGCTGTTATAGCTACAGTTGTTAAAAATGTTAGTGTTTCCAGAATAGTTACTTTATTGAAAAGTAACTTTTAAAAGTTACTTTAAGATAGTTACTTTAAGGGAAAGTAACTCAGGCAACACAACTTAAATGTCATTGCTGGGCAGTGGTATGAAAGAAAGAAAAGAATTCAGCCCTGGTTTAAAAAAAATACTGGTTTGGCAAGGGTGGGTGAAAGGACACAGTCTCATAGAATCATAGAATCATAGAATTGGAAGAGACCTCAAGGGCCATCTAGTCCAACCCCCTGCCATGCAGGATTTCCAACAGCCTCTGTTTAAAAACCTCCAAAGAAGGAAACTCCACCACCCTTTGTGGCAGCATATTCCACTGCCAAACAGCTCTAACTGTCATGAAGTTCTTCCTAAGGTTCAAATGGAATCTCTTTTGCTGTAGTTTGAAACCATTGCCCCAAGACCTAGTCTCTGAAGCCATGGAGAACAAACCTGTTCCCTCTTCAATATTACATCCTTTCAAATATTTAAACATAGCCATCATATCCCCCCTCAGCCTTCTTTTTGAAAGGCTAAACATTCCCAGTTCCCTAAGCCGTTCCTCGTAAGATATTTCTTCCAGATCTTCAACCATCCTGGTCACCCTCCTCTGCACCCTCTCGAGGTTGTCAACATCCTTTTTAAATTGAGGCGCACAGAACTGGACACAGTACTCCAGGTGGGGTCTGACAAGAGCTGAATAGAGTGGTACTATCACTTCCCTTGATCTAAATAAACACTATGGTTCTGTTGATACAACCAAGAATCGAATTGGCTTTCCTGGCCGCCGCATCACACTGCTGACTCCTGTTCAATTTGTGGTCCACCAAGACTCCCAGATCCCTTTTACAGGTACTGTCCTCCAGCCAAGTATCCCCCATCTTATATTTGTGCAATTCATTTTTTTACCTAAATGTAGTACCCTACATTTCCCACTGTTGAAAGATCCATGCTTATAATGAAGAATTTATAAGGACACAAAATGTCCCTTTTGTGGAAGCATTCACCAGAAATGTGAGCCTTTGTCCCTACTGGGGACTAGTTGTGGAACAGATTGTGTGGAATTGATTGGTGCACTCTGTTGTTTTTAAATGTGCTGATTTTATTGACCATTTTAAATACTTGTTTAGTTCTTAAATATAGTACAGTGCTTGTTTAATATTTGTATACTCACTGTTTTTAGATTTTAAATCTTGTCTTTAATGGTTGTAAGCTGCCTGACTTCCTTTTAAGAAGAAAAGTTGGAGGTGGGGGTTAGAAATATTTTAAAATAAATAAATAAACCCATCTCTCGCCCAGTCGATAAGTGGATTGGTATCGGGTTTAACCAGTGAAGAATAGATCAGATTTTGCAGCTGGATGCCAAGAAGACCTAGTGCAGTGGTGGCAAACCTTTTAGAGACCGAGTGCCCAAACTGCGATTCAAAACCCACTAATTTTTCACAAAGTGCCAATACAGCCATTTAAC
>JAHTLZ010000008.1:19748945-19776874 GCA_023846285.1 Phrynocephalus versicolor | reverse complement strand
CACCCTTTCCTTGGAGAGGCAGATGCGGGAAAGGAGGGACACTCTTCTCCCTCTCACAAAATACCAACCTAGGGGACATCCACTCAAATTGAGGGTTGGGAGAATGAGAACAGACAAAAGAATTTTTCTTTACCCAGCATGTTGTTAGCCTGTGGATCTCCCTGCCACAGGAGGTGGTGATGGCATCTGGCCTGGATGAATTCAAAAGGGGATTGGACAGATTCATGGAGGAAAAATCCATCACAGGTGACAGACCAGGATGGAGATGTGTCATCTCCAGGCTTAGTAACAGGGTACTTCAAGGACCAGATGCAGCGGAGTGGTATCAGGAGACAGAGACATCTAGTCTTGTGCACTCCCAGACGCATTTGGTGGGGCCTGTGAGATACAGGAAGCTACACTAGATGGGCCTTTGGCCTGATCCAGCATGGCTCTTCTTATGTTCTTATGTTCAACGCTTTGACTGTGATTTGATTTTTCAGTATGAATTTCTTTGCTCCTTTTCTGTATCTGCATACTCACTGTTGTCTAAAAGCTTTAGTATTGTTTTTTTAATGATAGAAGCCACCTTGGGTCCTTTTTAAAGAGAAAGGCAGGGTAAAAATGTTTTAAATAAATAAATAAAATAAATTTACAAGAGAGAAAGCAACAAAGACCAATCAACTCCTTGCCTCCTTGCTGCCCAATGAGCTTATATATAGGGAAGGGAAGATCACACACTCTGAGATAAAGGCCATCACATCCAGTGCGTGCTCAAACCTGGCACCAGCTCTCGTTATATTTAGTGCATTGGACAAACTTCTATAAACGTCAGACGAACCCGAAATTGCTGCTCAGCATCATCTGGACTTGTGGGGCATTCAAAATTTAATTATCCTGAAAAATATTAAACCAGTTCTGCTCTTGGGGATCTTGATTTACTTCCCTGGGGGAGCTCCCTGGAAAATGACTCCATAAAATGAAACAGCAGCTGTGCAGAATAAAGTGGAAATATGTATATCTATTCTGCAATAAATTTATGACACAAGAGCTAGATTTGCGCGAAGTTTGAGTCATGTAGTTTTGCTTGCATTCCGCCCAGAATTTTTGGCCATCTGGACACTGAAGTTAAAAGGAAAGTCAATAGGAAGAGACTCTCTATCAGAAGTCACTTAGTCTAACCTGGTGCAGGGTCCCCAATGCACCAGGAGTTCTATGCACCAGAAAGAGAGAAATCCATCAATTCCAAGTTTTAGAGCTAATTATAGAAAAATATACTTTGCATCAGGAGAAATAATGTGTTCTTACTAAATAATTTTCTAACAGGCGAATTATCCACGAAAGTAATATGCAGCCTTATTTTGGAGACTGCCTCAGAGAACATATAGGGTCAAACCTAGACATTACATATGGTACACATACTTCAACGCTCAAGTCATATTCAGTGTGTTAGAGATGGGATGTGTACTCCCTGTAATCATCCTGAGCTTGTTGGATCCTTGGCAACCTTGCGTGCTACCTGGAGAAGTTGTACCTGACTTGACTATCAATTTATCCAGCACTAAACAATATTTCCTTCATTGCCTCTGTTTAAAGACATACCCACTTCTCTGCTCTATTATTCCCTCTATTGCCTGTTTGCAGTTTGTAGTTTGTTGGGGGCCCTGCTGCTGAAAGTAGTCATAGTTGTTATTTCTGTTGTTTGATCTGTTCACAAATGAAAACAAAGAAAACGTGTTTCTTTAATTCTTCCAACTCTTAATGTCCCAAAAGTAAGTTATTAAGCCTGTAGGTGCCAGTCAATGAGAAAGTAAAAGGGGTGGGCTACTCTGGGGAACTTGAAACTATTCTGCTGCATGAATTCCCTACACCTCCACTGTGCAGCTAAAGGAATTTGGCCAGCACATCAAAGCTCTGAAACACAGGCTTCATCGCAGACCCATACACATTGCAGTTTATGAAGGCAATTGGTACCTGAAAACAGAGCAGAAATAGGTGATTGTGGAACGCAGGAATAGGCCGGCTCCAATAAGGAGCCTGCCTTCTCTACCCAGCCATTGGAGTCAGATTTAAAGGCAGCTCACCAACGATGTTTACGGGTGGGTGGATAGGGCTCCCTTGGGCCTGCGGTGGATTTACAATGTGACAATAAAGTGGATTTATTTCCAGCTTTGCTGTCTCTTAGCAGACCAGCTGGGATTTGAAGGGTAATCCCTGCAAACCTCAGAAGCTGTCCTTGAAGAACTCTTGAGGATGGAATGGGGTGGGAGGGAATGGCAGGGCTGGAGGAAATATAACAGAAACACATGAATCTTTCTCAGTTCCAAAAAATAAAAACAATAAAAACAATAAAAGTTGCAAAACACACTTCTCTACCTATTGTCTGCCTTCCCGTGGGAAGTACAGACACATACATGGTTTGGAATTCTGGTAGTCTTTGCTGCATCTTTCCCACTCATGTGGTCCTTCAGGGATCAAGGCTGGTTTGAATTAGGTGAAATTAGTCAATTGAAAAGGAAGGAGAAAGATCTACCCCCCTTCCAGTCTACTTCATACCTCCTTTCCTTTTGACAGTTGACTTCATCTCTCTCCTTCTATGGAACTCAAGCCTTCTGCTTTCCCGTTGGTCTCGGCCATCCATTCCCATGGGAAATCACCACTCTACTTACTGCCCCCGTATCTCCTTCTCTTTAGAAGTCATCGGAGAACTGCAAGTAATTTATGCTCAAATAAAGGTCTTGGCTATTGCTTTTCCAGAAGTGAAGTACGTTTATTGGATTTCCCAAGTCCTATTTGTGGCCGAATAAAGTTGATGTAACCTACTGAGGCTAATTGCGACTAATCAAGGAAGAGCTGGGGAGCCTTTCGGCTGCGTAACTGAATACAGTAGGACCCCGGAATCTGCTGGGGATTGGTTCCAGGCCTTCCCATGGATAATGAAAACCATGGATAAGAGAGAACGCCTGCCCACCCACCCTCAAACTGCTGTTTCCTGACAGTAGCTTGCTTTATGACTGCTGTTTTGAAACAGTAGCTTGCTTTATAGATGCTGTTTGTGAGAGTAGGTTGCTTTACAGCTGTTGTTTGTGACAATAGCTTGCTTTGCGGCTGATGAATTATTTAACCCCCCCCCGCCAACTGTGGATAACTGAACCAGTGGATATGGGGGTCCTACTGTATATGATACAGTAAAATGTGCCCTGCCACCTGGTCAGTGAGTCACAGTTGATCATGGCAAGTTACACCAACCTTGAGTAACAACACCAGCAGCAGTCTGGCCAATACTGAACAAGTATGCTACACAGCAAGTTTTTTTTAATTATTATTATTGGCTATGGTCTTGAAGCCACCAAGGATTCTGGTTTAACAAATGTTGGATGAACTTCTCAATCCAGTTCCTGCTCATTGTGGCTTAGAATTTTGTGACTGATGATGGAGAGGAAACGTCAGACACTTCTACTGCCTGTTCTCTTATTTCTAGGTAAGTCTGACTCTATAATTTGAAATTCACCCATTTGGGAGATAGGAGATCCACATGAATCAAGGGTAGACCGACACACTTTGCATGCTTAATACTCCAAGTTTAATTCCCGACATCTCAAGCCACTGAAATGGGGCAAGACGATGCCAGGAACAAGTTAATTTGAGAGTCTCCGGCTACTGGAAAACACTGGCCAAGCTCACTGGAGGTATAAAACTAGCTTTGCAAAGTTCAGCATGTGGCCCTGTGACCTGAGCAAAGGGTAACATCCACCTCACTGCCAAGAAGTAATAAATAACACACTCCTCTTAAAATGCAACATTCCAAGTTCCGTGGTGATCCTCAGGATGCAACTTCAACACTGATAATGAATGACATCTTCCAAAGCCTGTAAGAATCTCTTAATACGGGTACTAGTCTAGCAAAGTTCTGGTCTTTATTTTAAGGGCAGCCTTTCAAAGTGGGAAGAAATCCTTAAGTAAGAATAAAGATTTCAGCGTGATCTTCTGTCCACGCCAGGGAACACATGCTTGGGTTTTAACTCCCCCCCCCTTTTTTTTGCTTGCCTTCTTGCCAAAGAAGTCAATTAACTGACTTAATTTTTTAAAAATACGCCTACATTTTTCATGTGTTCCAAATGGGTTCCCATGGGAAAATATGGTTCAAAGTTCCCCTGGCGGCATGAGAAACCAGGGGAATGTGTTCTATATTGCCCTCCCAGGTCATTGGGTCTCCTAGGCCTCGGAACGGAAGGAGGGCACCAAAAGTCCACAGATACCACGCTCAGGTTTTTGGCCTCTCCCCTTGCAGGGCGCTGCTGAATGCTTAAATGGTTGCCTTGGGGCTTATCAGAATACTGTGTTTTTAAACAAACGAGCAAGATTCTTTCTCAAAGCAACACATTTCCTAACGGGCGGACCTGCTTGGGACTGAACTGGACTGGAGATCTTTTAAACTGCCCGCACCCTGGCTTTTCAGATCAGCCACATCTCATTTCCCAGCCTTCCGGAGGCCAGGAGGTGAGCTCTTGTGATGTCACAGCAGCAGGGCAGGCAGACGGCGGAAATGGGAGGCTGGGTAAATGGGTCCAGAACTGGGCTACAAACCAGACAGGATGGATTGCTTGGGTCGTAGGGTCATACATGGCAAGAGAAGGACGAGGAGGAGAAGGAGGACGGGTAATGTATGGTTTTCAATGTAAATCGGCCAGAGTTCCCATTGGGAAAATCGGTTGCAGTACAGAAACAAACAAACAAACAAACAACCAGGCAGGTATAATATATGTGCCCAGCAGCTGCTGGGGTTGCCATTATTTATTCCCAATAAAGCTTGAACCCCAGCTTCTGGATCCATAACCAGAGATCTAACTCACCGTACTCTCTGCCAATGCAGATTATTTAAAGTTCAGTCTGAAACTCGGCAATGGGTCTATCAACCCCATGACATTGGCCTTGGTTGCTTTATAACGCTCTATGCGTATATGCTCAACCAGCCAGCTATAGACTTTTAAAATCATCCAGCAAAGGATGTGTGTGGTGACCAATATTGAGCCATGGGTCACAAGGTAGGAAACGTTACATTATTAAAATATGAAAGTTAGTCTTTAAGGTGGCACATGTTTTGGGTCTTTTGTTCTGGTTTTTCTTTGAGTTTTGCCTGGAATTCTTGCACAGACTAACGCGGCTGCCCTCTCCAAAGGGTATCCATGGTGGTGCAGAGACTGAGGCTGCTCCCTGGAGGGAGGTTTGGACCCTTGGAAGGCAGCCCTAAAAACTGCAGCGCTAGCAGCTGCAGGATTGAAAATGTGGCTCCATTGCTCACTCTGCTGTGTTTGCAAGTTTCTGGGGCTCGTTGACTTGGAGTTGACCTCTCCCGAAAGCCATCTCCATTTATATTTCTTTACTTTGGTCTTAGAAGGAGTTCGCTTTTGGGGATCTAAATTTGTAGAGGAATTTCTCTCTCCTTTGGCAGAACGGCTCAGACTCAGCCAAGCTTATTTTTCTTATCTTAAGTTGCAGAAAAGCCAGGGCCTCGATGCGGGGTTGGCGCTTTGATCGCCTTGGACAATTTCCTTCCCTTGCCAATAATATGGGCACGGGAACGCCGGAGAGAGAAGAAAAGTGTCGTTTTGACGCCAGGCTGTTGAAAACTAACACAGGCATCTCACCTGTGAGTTTTCCTTCGGTTGGGTTAACAGAAAAACAATCCCTTCTGTTTGGCATGTTGAGAGATCCAGGATGGAAGTGCCTCTTCAAGTTATTTATTGTTGCTAGGTTTCTCCGTTTTCTCCTTTTTCTTTTTAAACTAAGAAAGTTTAGTTTAAAACAACACATGTTGTTCTTTGCCAGCAGGTTAAATTTCACAGAATTACTGGAAATAGAACAGGGTTGCTCAAAGAATTAACTCTTTGCCCATTCTTTTATAAAACTGGTTGATCAACACTGGAGGTTCCAAAAGCTACTTTTTTCAGATTCCTATCCCAAACTTTCCCAAAGTTTAACCGCACTGGGTAGGGTCATGGGACTCAAGACAGCAGGAACAACCCCCCAATCCTGTTTAGTAAAGTTCCTAAGATGGTTTTGTAACACTCGCAGGCCTTGGCTACGTTACCAAGGCTGTTTGGAGGATAAAGGGGATCAATCTTGGGCTCCCTCAAAGAAGACTGGAATAACGGTGAGACGGATCTTAGCAACATCCTCTTGGTTGAAGGCTGAAACCTGAAATCAGGAGGCAGGTCCTTACGATGCTATAGGGCGAAACTTTGCCACTCCAGATGTTTTGGACCACAACTCCCACAGTCCTTTGTCATTGGCAATCTAGGCTCATAATTCTGGAACTTGTGATCTAAAACATCTGGCATGCTAAAGGTTTGCCACCACGGCTATAGGGGGTGCATCCTTGTGATGTCACAGAGACAGGGCAGGACAACGTTTACAGGGAAATGAATACGTTTGCCAATGCGCGCTGAGACCTGCTACAAAGGGAAATGTGGACAATTGCTGCAGACTTTCCCAAATCCTCATTGTCCTGCCTGCTGCCAGCCAGATTCAGCCCTGGCCAGACCCTCTGCCATGTCAAAAATAAAAAGGAAGAGGCCAAAGGGCAGATGGAAGGGAGAGAAGGGAAGGGTGCAGGGTTCACAGGGCAGGAGGCTGAGCTCCCGAGACGATTTCAGATGTGGCGGCCACTCTTGCAACACACCCTCTGGTGTGAGTGTCAGCAGTAATTCGAAATCTCAGATGCAGCCCAGAACATCGTAGTGCAGTGGCTACTGCAGTAAGGACTCATCTCATGACCTGAGTTCAATTCCGAAGGAATCGGGTAGCCAGCTTCGAGGCTGACTCAGTTGTTCCATCCTTCTGAGCTTAGTAAAATGGGTACCTAGTTTGCTGCGGCCGGGCTGGCTCAATGTGCACAATTAAATTGTAAGCTGCCCATAGCTTTAAGCTTCTGGAGTGGTAGATGAGCACTCTTTGCTTTGCTCTGGGAAGTCAGGCACTGATCTACCTTACAGGGCTAGCTGGACGATCTAATGGTGGCAAGCAAGGGGTGCTATCCTGGGCTCGCCGGAGAAGAATGGGGTAAATAGGACTTGCACCCCTCCGCCCTAATTAAAGTTGCAGTGAATTTCCACTCTCCCCCACAGATTCAGCCCAAGATTGAAAACAGGAGTTTGCACGGCTTAATTCTCCATACAGAAGCTGTTCCATGACCTTAATGGCTTTCTGCTATTCAGCTGCTGTAATGATATGTGAAGGGGGGGGATAACAAGAGAACGCTCCCCCTGCCTTGCCTTTTTTGTTTTTAAACTCCAGATTTGGCCCCCTTTCATTGACTCATTAATACCACTTGCCTTTTGAAAAAGCCAAGCGCTAACCTTCCGCGCGGCTCCAGCAGCCAGACTTCGCCAGGCCTTTTGGCGGTTGGCCTAGGTACACAAGAAGGTCGACACAATCTGTGTCCTGTCACACGGCCTGGAGCTCATTCCAGGCGGTGATTTACGGCGTGTCGGGGCACCGGCGCAGGTGGAACGGCTGGGCGGACAGAACATGTGCAGAGGTGTGGAGCCCCTCAGGGTTCTCTTCGCCACCAGAGCCACGCCAACCCCTTCTTGAGCAAAAGAGGGGTTCCTTGTCGATTCCTGGCACAGGTTGTACTAAGGGGCATCGGAGGGAACACAGGCCCCAAGCAGAGTGGAAAAGCTAAACCAGACAGAAGCCAAATAAAATCAGCCAAGCTGCTCTTGGCATGTGGGTTTTGGTTTTTATAAGATGCAATTTCCATGCTAGTTTAACAACAGAGGTGATCTTGCACTGAGATGATCTCCCTGACCCTCAAAAAACAGGGAGGACAGAAACTTGCCACATCGGAAACTCTTCGCATGCTCAGGATTCGAAGCAGCTTCTTAAGGCCATGGAGCGGCACAGTTAAATTTCAGGGTCAAAGACCACTGAACCTGGCAGTTTTATGGTACTGTTTTCTAACAGCACTGTTTTTCAGAAACCAACAGTATCATTTTCCTGGTGCTTTTCTCATCCTTTCCAGCAAGGAAAGGAAAAAAAGCTTGCAATAGGGAGAAGCTGCAGCACACCTCCCGAAGGAAGAGATTAAGCTGTGCAAATGTAAGTCTGCAAACTTGGCTGAACATGTGTGGCTGAGAGTGGGAATCCACTCCTGCTGGGAGCATATGGGTCCACCTTAGAAAAATCCCTTCACCTGTTTTCCATTTTCCCAAATCTCGACTTCTTGAATCTGAGCCCTTACTCCTGAGCCATATCCTTCACCTTTGCTTAGGTATGAAATTTTTATCTTTCAAGATCACTCCACGACACCAAGAAGAGATGCCCGCAGTGACCTCACCGACACCACTATCATCTTAGGAAGTGCGGAGCTGGGAGGGATCTTATGCATCAACCAATGTCTGCCCCCTGTCAAGGAGGCTCAGAGGAGAATCAAGCTTCCAACCTCTGGCTCTACTGCCAGATACCTCAACTGCTCAGCTCCTCCAGCCCCCCTAGAATCATCTTAGAACTGTCATTATGACCTCATTCCGCTCCCCTGCTTTCTTCACGTCTTAGATGCCATTATCATGGAACAGCCCGGTTTCAGGCTGAAGTAATCATGGCAAATGATTGCAATGGCAAACCTAGATAGCACCCTAAAGAGCAGAGACATCACTTTGCCAACTAAGGTCAGGATAGTCAAAGCTATGGTTTTTCCAGTAGTGATGTATGGAAGTGAAAGCTGGGCTATAAAGAAGGCTGATCACCGCAGAATCGATGCTTTTGAGCTGTGATGCTGGAGGAGAGTCTTGAGAGTCCCTTGGACTGCAAGATCAAACCTATCCATCCTGAAAGAAATCAACCCGGAATGTTCACTGGAAGGACAGATTTTGAAGCTGAGGCTCCAGTACTATGGCCACCTCATGAGGAGAGAGGAGTCCTTGGAAAAGTCCCTGATGTTGGGAAAGATGGAAGGCAAAAGGAAAAGAGGACGGCAGAGAATAAGATGGTTGGACAGTGTCATCGATGCAACCCATATGGATTTGACCAAACTCCGGGAGGCAGTGGAAGATAGGAAGGCCTTGTGAGCTCTGGTCCAGGGGGTCACAAAGAGTCGGACACGACTGAACGACTGAACAACAACAACAAGGTCTCAGGGTGCTGGTTGAGTCTCAGGGGGAAAAAACCTAGGTTCCCTTGGCTTTCTAATGAAAACGAGAAGTCTCACGCCAAGCACAGCTGGGCATGCAGGAGGAAAAACATTTGTTTTTATTGTGGAGGGGTGTGTGTGTTAACATCTCAGCACTGAATGTCTCCCTACTTCCAGCTGAGCTTACTGGGTATGTGTCTGAATCTTTGTAGTGCACATATTTATTTAGGGTTTACTGGAAGAAGTGCACACTCCCTCATTCTTGTGCACAACCACGATCATTCTGGAATTGTTGTCCAAAGGTCCACCACTGTTGAAATGAGCATGAGATTGCCAAGGGCTGCCTGCTAGTTGCAGGTTTTGACTCTCAGAGAACAGGAAAAAAGCCTGACTTAGCCAGCATCACCTTTAATACTGGGCCAAAAAATGATGGCCTCAAAATCCTATGTGTTTTGCTGGGGTGAAATACTCCCCAGAAATGGGGGCTGCACCCTGCATCCTCCCTGTCTCCTGCCCCCACGGGTCCAAGGTTGGCAAAACATGAAGGTGGCGCATATTTCAGAAACGTAAGCAATGGAAAAGCTTGCGCGTCCCAGCACTGAGGCATGCGAGGGGCTTTACGGAGTCAGACGCGTGCCTTTTGCCATTTGTTTCTGATCAAGAGCACATGGGACCGTTTAGCCCCTCCGCCAAATGGAGCTCAGAACGCAGCCTCCCTCGTCTGCAATAAAGCTACTTGTTAGAAGAGTTTAATTTACTTAATGCGCGCTTGGATTTTATTCTGTTTTGTTCTTCCAGGGCCATGTTTGACCCACAAACAGAGGACTCCAAATGACGGGAACAGAGGGCAGGGAGGGGTGGGGTGTGTGAGCTGGGGGGGGAGTTCTGGCAGCTACCCCCCACAACCTGCTTTTGCAAAGGATCGAAAGAAAAGATGGCAGAGGCTGAAGGAAAGGCGGCAGGGCTTTGAAGCAAACCTTCCTTCTAGGGGAGAGCGTGAGCAGATCAATCCTGTTGGACAAAATGCAAAGTAGGGAGACGTATGGAAGAAATGAGACCGATCTTTATAGACATCTTTACACACTCCAGTTTCCTCTCATACATTCCGCCTTCTGCCCGGCTACCAACACGGCGCTTGGTTCAGAACAGAAATAGTAGCCCAAGGGTTAGTTGAGGCAAAGCCTGCCTCTTCAATCTTGCACTGATTGTGTGGCAACCCAGAAGACCAGACATCTGGTCCTCCAGAGGCTGTTGGACTGGGACTCTTTCACCAGCCCAGGACAGCACTGGCAATGGCAAGGGGATGATGGGAACTGCAGTGCAACAGCCTCTAAGGGGAGGCATCTTTTTAACCCCAAAGCAGAATGACGGCAAGCCTTTAGGGAGCCTAAGCGTGCAACCAGACAGCAAAGCAGAATGACGGCGAGCCTTTTGCTGGATGCTAACTCATTTAAGTTGATCTTCCAGTTCAAAAACTCAGGAGTGGCTTGTCCTTCTTTTCTTCTGGGGCGGGGGGCGGGCGCCCCAGGAATGTGGCCCCTTGCCCCCGGTCACTCAGGCTGGCTCTTCTCCTTGGAGGCACACTGGGGAACTGAACGCCCAACTTCTAGCTCTGCAGCCAGAGACCTGTATCACCAAGCAACATGTCCAGCTAAAACAATGAACAGCCCAAGTGAAACGACGGGCTAAACCGAAATGCTGCTCGTTAGGACGTGTCTTGTTGCACACAATGACCAGAGATTCACTGCAGCCTGTCTTTATATCACATCCAGCTGCCTCCTAAAGGATGCGACATTCAGGAACAGTTCATTGTTGTCCGTACCTGAGAGAGATTATGATGTACCTCCTCTGTCTCTCCAGCTTCATGCTCTGTTGGAAATCGCTTTTTATTAGTATTTTTAAATCCAGATCTTTGGAACATTGCTTCTTTGGACCAGCAAGAGCACAACAATCCTGTTGCTCCTAGTCCAAGATCTGTTTTCCTCTGCCATGATTCGCTTTTCATGTCATTAATAACACCCAAAGGTATGCCAAATGATGGTTTAAACTGAAAACTACTTGCCGGTGTAACTTAATTTACTTGTTTTTCTGACACTTTGTTACTTCTTCCAAAGTGTCAGAAAAACAAACAAATTAAGTTACATCTGCAAGTACCATGCATACGGGATTCAGACAGTAATATATAGCAGCATTCCAGAGTGAAAGGAGAGATGGGCACGAATTGCTAGTTTCGTGGTTCGTGCCACTTCGTTTTTCCACTGAGCAGCCCTTCTTCCTTCAGCAAGCGCCCACTCAGAAACAGCACCCGGAGGAGGTGGGCTAGAGAAGCCGGTTCGCATCGAAAGGTTATGGAATACACAAAGGTCTTCCTCTGGTGTGCAAAGAACCACAGGGCAGGTCCCAGGCATTTCATTCCCAGGGCAGGCATTTAAGAAGTGAGGGGCCAACACCCAAAAGGGCTGCGGGGAGGCCATAATTAAACCACTGTTTCAAAAGCTCATGCAATAGCCTTATGCACAAACTAAGCCCTCTGGAACTCAGTGAGTTGGCTTCTGTGCAAATGACAACAGACTGCTTCTGTTTTTGAAAGCAGGTGAAGATCCTAAGATTATACTGTGTTCGCTAACGTGGAGGTTGCGGATTCCCATTTTGAGGAAGGGGCAGTAGGTTGGAAGCTGCTCCAGGTTTTTTTTCCCAGAGCTTCCAAGGAGCTCCCTGATGTGCTGAACTTATTTGGGGGCAGACATCAATTCAGCACCTTGGATGACACCTGCAAAATCAGGACAAAACCCCTGAGCGGATTCACCACCATGCAAAACAGGGGAGTCACCAGCCACCACTGGCTAATTCTAGTCTGACTCCATACTCCAGTTTCCCTTCTCTCCAGCCTACCAAATGCCAACAGAGAACTTCAATATTCTTCTCTGTATATAATGTTAATAGAAGAAGCTGCATTAACAGTAACCCAACCTTCTGAAAAGAGGAAATTTTAGACAGATGTATGAGTGTTGGTGTTACTCACATTCCAATTATTCTCGTGCACATTATTTACTAGGCTATTAAGAACTCCGGGCAGTTCTTGGGCCGAGTCTTGTTTCTTTCATTTTTAAGAAAGAAAAATGTGTATATTTCTCCTGTCTGATTTTACCTTTATTTTAAAGAAAGAAGTATGTTTTGACTGTAATTTCAGCTGTCTCTCCAAAGTCCTGTAACCCACCTGCAGAGAATCAGTGCTGAGTTATCTGCTGGGTATTTAAAAAACAGGATTGGATTTCTGCATTGTGTTGGATCTTGGAAGCCGTTCAGACATGTTGTCAACCCCAGAAGAGTGCCTGAATTATGGAGGGAAAGTAAGGCAGCCCATCCAGAAGCGGAGAAAGCTGGGTTTCATTACAGCTTCCCCGCTTTTCTGACCATAATTCAAGGGCAAGTCTCACACAACATGTATCAACCAACGCTTCAAAAACCGCCACACATTTTTTTTTTTTACAAATGTAAACATCAACTGGAATATCCACTGAAAGGAATAAAAATATGGTGATATTTCTAGATGGTGAACCTCAAACACTATCAGAGATCAGACCAGCCTGAGGTGGTAATTAAGGGAGTTATGATCTTGATTCAAATCTCCACGGGGTCGTGAAATTCTCCAGGTGATCTCCCACCATTAACACCTACAGGACACAGAGACCCTGTAGGTACCATCATTCGGGGTGTTTATGGAGCTTGCAATGAAAAAATTACAATCCAGAGATTTCATTCCTATTTTTCTCTTTAGTTCTGGCCCCCACGTTCTTCCGCCCTGAAAAAAAATGTCTAACACCATCAGAAAAGCATGCTCTGACCCTTGCAAGGTAACTTAGCATGGATCTTTCTAAAGTGTACCACGAAGAACAGCACCATTAAAGCTACAAAGGGAATTTACAGCAGAGGAGGGATTCAAACCAGGACACCCTGCTCTCTTGTTCTTCTACTGTGCAAGAAAAGCGCGACAGAGCCCCTGCAAAGTCAGAAACCATGGCCTCACCCATCTTCTTGCTTCAGCTCTAGAGAACAGAGACAGCAGGAAATTTAAGACTACAGGAATGGTTTCTAGAGCAATAAAGAGCTGCAGCCATCTCCCGGGGAACCCAAATGTCCCCAGCGACCGTCCAGCAAGGGCCCGGGCCCAATGAGTTGGCTTCTGGCATCCATGTGGCTTTCTCCATCCCAATGCGAACAGGAGCCCTCCCTTGCTGTCTGCTCTGATAAGGAGGACGGGAAAGCCTCCAAGCCAAGCAAGGAGTCCAGCCAGCAGGAAGCAGGGCTGGTGATTTAGGAGGTGGCTCCGGAGCCGAGCCAAACAGCGGAATGACTTTTATGGCTCCATCCTGCAAGCATGATGAAGTGGATTTGCTGGAGGGCCTTGAAAGCGCTTCTATAATGCAGGTAGCAAACGGAGGACTCTGTCCGGACCTTCCATTGGCAAAGAGGACCAAACTCTCTTTTGCGTCCGGCCCAAGAGCAAAGGGCGGCTGCTTTAGGCAGACGATCCCAGAGGGATGCCCTCCTTAACCTGGCGCCTCGCAAGTGCATCGTGACTGTAGCCAGGTGGGGATAATGGGAGCTGCAATTCCAACACATTTAGAGGGAGCTGCCTCTCACCGGTGGTGCACTGCACGGTGCTAAATCATCGGAGAAGATTGCAAGAGGTCCTCCTTTCAGGACATCCGTCTGCCTCTATGTTAAAGAAACAGAGGTTTATAAGCTCTAGAGGTTTATATTGACAATTTCATGGCAGGATTCCTTTTAGCAATTCATGCACATGTTGTTCTGAATTTCTCATAAAACTCCTTGTGCTCTACAGTAGAAGCTCAGAGACTCACAGAGTTGCCCAGACAGTCCACCCCTTTCTCATTAATTGGCATTTAATGTCTCAGTAATTCACCTAGAGGCATCTTGTAGGAGAGAGAATAAAAATGTTTCACTGCTTACAGTTGTGAAGTGTTCAACAGCAAACTAACAAACATTTATGCTTTCAACAGACTAAAGAGAGTGGAAAGAAACACTGAGTAGAGAGTCAGGGCTCTCTTTGAATTCAGTGGAAAGAAAATAATAGTTAGAGCTGACAAGTCACGCCAGCCTCGAAAGGTCCGTCCCAGAGGCATCATGAGAGGTCATTAAAAACTTCAACACATGTACAAAAAACATTTGAGGTTGCCGTAGTGGGTTGCTGTTCTTTTCTGAGATGGTAGCTGCATTTCTAGTGATGTGTCCATCACACAAACACTAATAGACCACAAGGTTAATTAGCAGCAGCTAACTAGCCACAACTTCCTCAATTTCACTTTTGTATATACAGTATAAATCTCCAACAAGATTTTGGCTCATGATTCTTTTGTTTTTCTTTGAGAAGATACTGATGTTTACATAGTAATTTTGGAACATGTTCCAAAGAAGACAGCAATTTGATTCTTCAATAAAGATAAAAATGATTAGGCTCTTAATGACTGTACAGAAACCAACACAAAGGGTTGTAATACAACATTACCTTTAGCAGTATATAATATTCTAAGCTTCATGGAATGAAAGACATCCTACCACCCTCAGTCTTATCTTGTAATGCAGGAGAATTGCAACAGGTTTTGCAGGGAATATGGAAGTGGGATAATTACTCATGGTCTCTATAATTCTAGTCTTTGATTCTGATAAAATAAATTTGGCAGATTTTGGCATTGTCTTATAAAACCTGATGCATCTGTTTGAGCAAAAGCAGTTAAATGTGAACAGCAAATAAAATTAAATAATCCGGAGCAGAGCCTGTTTTAAAAGATTTTCAATTCTAACACAGTGGTTGCTATGCTTCCATCTTCAGTCTTTTAAACTTCAAGCAAGCCTGCCTGATTTTAACAAACTTTATTCCTAAGTAACTCAGTACAAGATTGCACAGCTGAATCCAGCCATCTACAAAAAATTATGTTAATTGGATTTCCCCCCCTTAAAATACAGCTGGCTAGTCTATGGTCTTCTTTCTTGTAAGATACACTTTCAGGAATGCTCGTTTTTCATCTTGCTGCCCCAAATGCTTCTTAGTATTCAGGCTATTTTGAACATCTAGTTATGCAGAGGGAATTCCAACAGAAACAAGTTGCACCAGCCATATGCTCCTGAACTAGCGTCATCTTGCTGCCCAGACAGATGTCCTAATAGCACCCCCTTGTGTCCTCAGTAAAACACAGCAATCTCCCTGGCAGTGTCCAAACAGCATCTATCAAGATGCCGCAAGCACCACCACCCCCTTCCGTAGCATCTCCTTGTCTATAAACTACAACATTCAAATTTCTGTTTCCTCTCCAGTTTTCCAATGGTTCTTTCCTGACAGGATGCATTGAGAAGCTCATGCCTTCATCTGAGGCCATTAAGGAAACATCGCCTATTAGCTTTTCTAAAAGCCTACAGAACCATGACCTTTCAATGCAGGAAAAGAGATTAAATGTGAGACTGACTCTATAAAGGAATCCACAACATTGAATCTGTAAGCCCTTAACAGAGAAGTCAGTGACAGAACTGTCATGAGGCCACATCACCGGGAACTCAGAGGTATCAGAAGCAATTTGACAGCACATAATTGCAAATGAACGGATTATATTTCTAAAGAAAACAGGCCACATTACAAATCATCAAGCAATGGGGTGTACAAGAAAGTGTGAGAAAGTTCTGCTATCCCCCCCTTTCCCTTCTTTTCTTTTTTGCAGACAAGGAGCTAAGAGAATTCAGATTTGTTGCTTAAAGCAACTACTAAGCCAAAATTTAAATCCCTCAAAGTGAAAAAGAAAAGTTTGAAAACGTACAAAAGGGGCAATGGAACTGAGCCAAACGAAAATCAACAGTTGGAAGTTCAAGCCGGAAAACAAACAATCCAACTTAGGAGCCACCATTTTTGTTTCATATTAATTACTGAGACAGACAATGGGAGGAGGGAATTCCATTTCACTTTCAGATCAGGCTGCTGCGGGAAAAAAAAATCAATTTGGTAGGTACACAGCTGCAATTGGCAGGAAGCAGACTCACACAGGCTGCGGAGGCGACACCTCAACCAACCCAACTCAATGTGGGCTTTCAGAATGAAGCATTCTTGGGCTGCTCCAGATGTTACGGCCCTCCAGGATGACCCAGGATGTCAGAATCACGCGCCTCTGGAGCGTGCCGTGCCGTTCCATCATCAGCCTCAAACAGGGGAGTTTTCCAAAGGGTGGTGCTCAGTAGGCCAGATCTCACGGATTCTTGCCCATAATTCTCCCGATGAACAAACCATTGCACGAAGCAGCTGCCTAATGCTTCTTGCGGCTCAGACACGCTTGATTTTCCAATAGTTTTCAAACACATGGACTGGGAAGCAGACAGAACCACAGACCACATTTTGTTGGGAGGGAGTAATTCAGACCAAGCCTGCAAAGGTTATCAAGGAAAACTTTTCAAGGCCTTCAAGGCAAGTGCGTCAGTTGGTCATAGGAAGTTACCCAACGGCTTATTTGACATCCTAAGATAACCAGCTTGCTATGCTCTACAGTGAATAGCAGTGTTTCAGTAAGGAAGCCATTCTTATCATGGACCCTATGACCCTCCGGGGAGGGTCTGGTACATTTGAAGGGGAGCACAGACTAGAAAGAATTCTCCACACCTTACCTTCTCAAGTTTGTTATGCAACTTATACAATCTTGATCAGCCTGTTGTTATTTCTTTGGTTGTGGCCAAAAAAGGCTGAATTAAGCTCGGACCTCCAGAGGTTTTGGACCACAACTCCCACAGTCCTTTGTCACATTGGCAATACAGGCTTGAAATTCTGGGAGTTGTAGTCCAAAACTCTGGAGGGCTGAAGTTTGGTCACCCCTGGGCTAGGGTATCAGAAAAGGAGCCTCCCCCAGCCTATGTCTGAGATACAAAGTTTCAGCTGGGAGGGATATGAATGGACAGAATGTACTCTGGCAGTGAGTTGTAGGTCCTATCTTCAACTACCTTCTATGAAGTATATTCCGGTAGAAGGAACTTGGGAAACTTACTTTTTTGCAGGTGAGAAGCCTGGCCAGGCCTCCTAGTTTGTTTTGGGAACTGCAGGCCACATACGATAACACTGCCAGATTCTGTGTATGTCTAGTTCCAATGGCAAGGGCAAGGAGCATATAGAGCTGCCATATGTAAAGTCACTACCCAACTGTGGCCAATATTCCTCAAAAGACCACCCAAACATAAGACATTTGTTAGCTAGGCTGTAATGAAGGCTAAGTCAGTTACTCTCTGTCACAGTACTTTTTTTGCTCTTTCACCCAGCACCAGAGTGCCAGTTGTTGTTCTTACATACTGCATGTTCTCTATCATTCAGAGGGGTCCCTGTGCTAAAACATTTCAACAACTATTCCCCCAGCTCCACATGCAAATGTGACATAATGAGTGACAAAGTTGTTTTAATGGTCAAAATATCACATTACGATGGGGGGGGCGTACATATTCAAGTATCTCTACCTTTGTGGCATGGTGGCCTTCGCTGTGTGATTTTACTAATCACTACTTCTCAGCAGAAAATACTGCTTGGGCCTGGTGTCAAGTTAAAACTGCAGGGGGAACAGGGAGACGATAAACCTGGAAGAAAGGCGAGATAACATGTACTTCAATGCTCCTGCCACACATCTGTACCAGCACAATCAAAGTGAACGTCATTTTTATTTTTATTTTTTTAATATTTCAAAACGTTGCCTTCAAAAGCCTTACAAATGGAACACATGGGAATGACCCATTATACAACAAGAATGTTTAAATTATATACACCTAATAGCCACTCACCCATCTGGTATTACTCAGTGCAACAGTTGAAGTGTCAGAGAAGGAAGTATATAAAAAGGGTCTTTGGGGCACTAGTGGATCTGTCCTTCAGCAATAAGAATAAATTAAGTGGAAACATGGATGTTGAATTTGCACTGAAGATATGGGATTGGAAGACGAGGTGGCCAAACACCTCAACGAAAATGGTAGAAGTCAGATTGAACCCTTTTACGCCACTGGGGAAAAGTTGTCTTTATCTCGTCATGTTCCATTCTCCCATACTTCAGGTTTTGTCACATCACAGCAAACACAAAGGCATAGAATGTTTCTCCAGCCAGATCTGTCCCCAATTTGTCTTAGCTTGCAGATCTCAAGATGCAACTGGTGCACACAAGAATCTTAAAATCCACTCTTCACGTATGATTCCCAATTGGTTTAAAGATAAGCCTCTTCAAGTTAGTTGCAGAGCACATGCGACCTTGCAACCAACACTCTTCATTTCCCCAAAGGACCAGTTTTTACCCGTGAGTACGCTCTGCTCCTTGAAGCAAAGTAGAAATGTACAGTATACACATTGGCTACAGATTGCATGAACCAAACAAGACTGCTGCGGTGGAGAAGTATTTGCTAAGCTCAGCAAGTAACTGACGTGTCTGATGAGAAATTTAGAGCCTCTGTTTTTTTTAAAAAAAATTAACCCTCGAGGTACAGTACATGGATGGGGTTTCTATTTTAACCCATCCAACGGCATGAATCGTTGGCAGCCTACGTAATGCTGAGGCGGATTTTGATGTTGATTATCTCCCTATGGAAAATTCTAGTGTTTATCCCAGATTTCCGCCCTGAACCATCCAAATAAAAAATTAAGTATTTTTATATTTTTCCCCGCAACCCTGAGAAAGCACAGCGAAAGAAAGATGAAAGAGACAACCTATGTGGATAATTTTAGTAGGTGGATCGATCACAACACCTCTGAATCTTTCAGAAAGTGTGCATTTAACTATGCATCAATGGATTATTTCTAAATCAAGCCCACTGCAAGGAAGGACTCCTCAACATATGAACTGTTTCAGCAGTGGATCTGATTCTTTTTAAATATTGAAATCTTAAGGAAGGAATTCTCATAGTGTTGTATTGTGACTATTTTGCCCAGTGGGTTAGATGGCCAAAAAAAGACAGGTCCTGTAAGAAAGCAAGTGTCTGGGGGTCTGTTGTGAAGAGCTGAAATGATATGCTATAGTCAAGTCTCCTTGAGGCTCTCCAATGGACAGAAAGTGAAGGTGATGGTACCCCTACTTCTACACCAATCAGTACAATTATATCACAGTAAGCTATGCTGACAGAAATAAATAATTCAAACTAGGGCCATTGCTATGGGTTTAAAGGACAGGACTGTATTTGTATCTGAGTAGCCTGGCTGGAACAAGACAGTTGGGCAACGCTCCTTCTACCAGTAACCAGTTCAATTTACATTCTGCATCCCGCATCATCAGGAAACAGCTGCCTAATTCCCACAGGTATATACATATATGGATTCTGGCTCCCGTTTCAAAATTGCAAGATCATAATATCCTACATATTTGCATAAACCCAAAACAGGGAAAGGGAAATGGGTGCTTGTGCCTCTGATGAGTATGAAAAGTGTCCGAGGCCTTACAAAGTTCTTCAATATAAATCGGTGGAAATAACACGGGGGGGGGGGGGATTCAATGTTGCTTCCTAAGGAAATAAAGCAGGCTCCGTTTTCAACACTCAGAGCATCTGAATGTTAAAAGGGCACTGAGATGGAAATGAATCCCTGGTGGCATTTTATCACCCCTTCCAGTTCAGTGTGGACACCTGCTCTTGGGATTCACTCCTCTCCAACGGGGAGGTTGTCTTCAATCCGCTTGATAAATTTCATCCTTATTTCTGTGACTCCATCTCCTTTCAATGTGTCCTGGACAAATTTGACATCCACAGCCATCTGAACCTGTGATGCAGAGGAGACAAGCCCTTATTTCTCAGGCTGTTCTCAAGGATGGCACCAAAAACAACTTAGAGTGTTTATACACGACCCTAAGCTCCGCAGCAAATGGCTGCAAGCTCCGGAGCTTAAAAACGTTTCCCCACCAGCTCCGGAGCTAACAGAAAATTAAGTGCGACCCCGCCCACCTAAGCGCAACCCAGCGCACCTTTCAAGTACCTGCTTGAAAGAGTGAAAAATTTTGATGCACAGACTGCCGGGCTCTCCTCGCTTCTTTTTGTTGTTTTTCTTTTGCCTCTCGCCCCTTTAAGAGGAACCAGGAAGTGAACGGGGCTCGGAGCAATTTCCACCGGCACTCGGAGGTAAGAGTGCATTCTTTTCTCCCTTTTTTCTCCCTTTTTTTCTCCCTCCCCTCACGCAGACAGAACAAGGAAGTGCGGAGGGGGTGGGACCACAGGGAGAGCGACAAACCCTCAAGATCTCTGGTCCGAATTTAAGGGACCAACAGATCTTAGGGGTCGTGTAAAAAGGCCCATAGTGCTCCTCTCTGTGTTATAGCAAGGATAAAAACACCAGAGATTCCTCCCAACCCCATGCAATTTGACAGAATCGGACTCTATGAAATTTCGCTGTTCGTTCCCCTTCTCCATCACCCAATCGAAACAGCAACAAAGCCTTTGTCTGGTACAGGAGCATTCTTATAACCCCACATAATATTTTATTTTCTACTATTTTTTGCAAAGCACAGGCAAGACCCCTGGGACAGCAACAACTGTGCTAATTCTTACCGTTCTTTTCTTATGCTTCCAAGCAGCAGAAATTTAGCACACACCCAAAGCTACAAATTTCACTCTGAATTTTCACCTCAGAGCCTGTAGATGTTCGATATGCTGAACGTAAAAGAATTTCATTTAATGATTCATTGGGACAATGTCTCTCCCTTTTCTTTAAGAAGTTCAAGACAGTGGGAGTGTTATTTTATCTCATTTTATTTGTTTTATTGAAGTTTTCCAACTTAGAAAAGCAAATGAGGTAAGCTAGGTTGCAAAAGTGTAACTGGCCAATGAGTTTTTAATAGCCAGACAAAGATCTGAATATTCCCAGGACACTCCCTATTACCCTAACTCTCGTTCTCAAAATGTTCTCATTCCCTAACACCTGAAGAATGAAAGATTTCATCAAAACAAAGAAACAGATTGAGTGGGAAGGCTTGCAAAGAAGAATCTGAACACACTCGGCAAAGATTTAGCGTATGCTGCAAAACTAAAGCTGCAATAAAAGCTTTTCAACTGAGTAGGGTAACCTATAGAGCTGCCCAGATAAGCTCTCAGAAAGGGGACCAACAATGAGAACGGCTTTACCTGAAAGCTTTACCTGAAATTAAAGCATTTGCTTCATGAGATAAGGAGCAAACATCTAACCACTTGGTGACTGCCACACCTACAGAACCTGTTTAACCTGGATTAGGGCTGTGAACCTGAGTTTCCTCATCATCCAGCTCCCATCCATGGCTAACTGCTATCCCCAGTTCTTTTTAACAAGCTGATATGCACAAATTAATTTGTGTAATTAAATCACTGAGTTTGAACTGCCTACAAAATCTAGACGCCTCAGGCTTCAACCATTCTGCTGTTATCCCAGAATAGGAAAAAGCATGCCGACCAACGGGCTCTCCAGGAATCCCTTTCTCACCATTTCCAGGGCTCCCCGGAGAACGCCACACAAGAGGTTCGAGTAAATAAGAGAGGAATGGTTGTCCGGGAGCTCCACAAAGTCCACCAGGGGGTTGTTTTCCAGAATTAGTGAGAATTCGTCACCTGCTGGACTCCAGTTTGTGATGCTTGGTGTGATACCCAAGTACATTTTAAACGCCACCTGCCAAGTGAGGAAAAATAAAGTACAAAAGCTAGGTGGACATAGTATGATATTTAGTGACTTTTGTGAATCACTTAGCAATAGGGCCAGGGCAGATCTCTGCAGGAAGCCTTTTATGCAAGCTACTTAAAAAAAACTCTTTCAACACACTGATTAGGCGACACAAGATTGATCTCAAGAATTAAGATGATGTTAACTATTTTATATGCATGGCAGTCTCCCCTTAAAAACACCCCTGCAACATCTGAAATTAAATAAGATACAAGTGATTTATTCTGAACTCTATTTTTTATTGTCATGCTTCTTTGTTAATTATTATTACATTAATTTTGAGGCCAGTAGGATTTCTTTTAAAGAACTATAATTTGTACGGGGGCAAAAAAGAAATTTAAAAATAATTTAAAATTCCATGTAAAGCAATGCTTAATATTTTTATTATATTTCTAGATTTTTTTTCCAAATCTAAAGTCACTTTCTTATTTTAAATTTATACAAATTTACCATAGGAATGCATTGAAAACAGAGTAATCTCTAATTGTGACCATTTTATGTTGTACAGGTTCGCCCCATAGGCAATTCTGTTAAGCAAATTTCCCCTCTCTCCAGAATTTTTTATGTTGTACAGATTTTATGTTATACAAACTGCTAGTTATACAAGGGTCCACTGTAACTTCATTCACATTTGTTACATTACATAGCTTATTCAGGCAATGGCTACACATTTACTCATGGAATATACTTTCCTAGTTGTTGTTGTTTTTAATTGTTACAGTTGAACTATCCCTGCTATTGAAAAGGAAGGAGGGGCACAGAACAGACAGGGGAAATTAATCAAATAACCATCACCTTTGCAATGACATCTGCAGTTTCTCGAAAGTCATGGCACCTCCCTACATTGGATCGGGCCAGGAAGTCTTCAACCAGGCGAACACCAATGTTGTAGCCCCTGTCAAAGGAGTCAAACATCATCATAGTAGGAAACACGAACAGCACAAGAAAGGTCCAGCTTGAAGGTGATACGTCCAATAGTTGAAAACAGTGCAGAGAAATCTATTTCCTTCCTTCCTTCCTTCCTCCCTCCCTCCCTCCCTCCCACTAGTGATATTTGGGGTTGGTTCCCTTCTGCCTCCCACCTCTTACATTTTGTCCAGCTGTTTGTTGACATCTTCATCATTCTCATAGTCTTTACACAGCTGAGTAACCAGGGCTCCATAGGTCAGGGTGAAAAGCTCTGAGCTCTAGAAAAATTCAAAATATATTTAGCACAGGTAGACAGAATAATCTGCAAACATTCAGGCAATCAGTACAACTAGATCGGTCGGCAAGGAGGAGATATGAAACGGGCAAAAATGTTGCAGTGACTCCTGCAGGTGCCTTGAAGTTCCAAGTTGAAAGAGTAAACATCCATTAGGAAGGAAATAATAGTGGAACCACACTGTCTGCTGGTCTCCTTTGACAGACATGGGGAGAAAATGTAATATCCACAGATTATGAATAGGGAGCCTTTGCTTCCCCTAAATTTTTATAATAGCAGCACCTACAAGTCAATAGTGTGACCTGGTTGAAAACTGAAATAAAACCTGTTCACTCTTCATCCATCTCTTGGATAAACTGCAACACATTTTTACATCTGATATTATAGACTGGATTTTAACTGACAACTAAAGGATGGCTTCCCATACAATATCCATCCTAAAACAAACTGAAAAGCTGCCACGTATCACAACAAATTAAGTCAAACACTCCTGTCCTCTCCAGCAATTAAAATGACCATATATGGGCAACCTTTCATATATATGCATATACAACGAATGTTTTTACTTCAAAATATTTTGAGGGAATTTCTCAATTTATTTTACCTGGGAAGGGAAAGCACTGGATTTTGCAAAGCTCAACTCTTTGGCCTAGAGATGGAAAAGACCTGCCAATGGGAAGATAATTTGGACAGTCCCTAATGGCTCACCAACAGCATGTTTTCCACCTTGATCATTCAACATAATGTTCTGCTTAAACGTTCAAAGGAAGAGCAAAGCCAAAGCCAAATGAACATGCAGTGGAAATATGTGTAGTGTTAGTAAAACAAATAAAAGGAACAAACTGCTTCATCTACCTCACATTCCTCAAACTTGAAATGAAGGATATTCACAAACAAATTAAATCCACCAGTTCTCAAAACATAATCTTTCCCTTATTAAAAAATGAACCCTATCGGGTTTTTTAAAAGGTCTATGTATTAGCCATTCTGCTCAATGTTTTGTTAAAAGTTTAATTCATACAACAGACATGTCTAGTCTCTGATTAAGGAACCTATCACCTACCATGAGATGCATAGATGCAGAAGGTGAAATGAATGGCAAATACCAATACTACAGAATGAAAGCAGCAGGCAAGCAGAAAGGGGAGAAGAAAAAAGACATCAGAGTGAGACAACACAGATTACACCACGATCTCACAAGCTCACACAAAGCCAAAGTGCAAAAGAGGGAGACTTGGGTCACATTCGGAACTGTTTGTTAGACGTTCTCTAGGATTTCTGCATGTCTTTCTATCCAGCAGCAATTAACAAGATTAATGGGCAGAGAGGTTACACATTTAACACCACTCTCAGAAGGCTAAGGCAAGGAGGATTCATCATGTATGAAAAATATATCATTTTAGCAAAATCACCCAGAAAACAGTTGATGGGAACAGTGTATGAAGAAGTGGTGGAGAATGTTAGTCTGTTCCCAATCCAATGTACAAAATGCTTTGTGTATTAAATACTTTGAAGCTTAAGCATTCCCCCCATTTTGAATTTTTAAACAGAAACAGATTAAATTTAGACAGATGCAAGCTGATTATTTTGAGTTAACTGCCCAGTAATACTGTTACAAGAAGAGCCAACATGCAACTAAAACAAACTGAGTTTGATCTAGATGTACCGAAACCACTTCCAACAGCATTTTACAAAAACTACCATATAACAAGACTGCTGTAAGCGGAAAAGCTATCGTACTAGCCAGGTATTAATAGGAAAACATAATGGGAGGTAGCAAATTGCATCTGTTGTAGAGAATAATGTGGCTTTGTCAATATCATAATGGCATGACATTGTTGGGGGCGTATGAGGCACCTGTGCATTTCTTCAATGGAGAGAAAAAAAGTGATTATACAGTACAGTAGAGTGCAGCTGCAAACAGAAACTCTTCTCTTTCCCCAGTTGTTCAGCAGAAAGCAGGAAACACAGCAGGCAAAGGTACTACCCGATCAAAAAGATAACCATAGATTTCCCCTGCCCAGAACAGAACTTGCAACTCTTGTCATATCTGGGAACAGATAATTGCACAAGTGAGAAAAGGCAGTTGCTGCGTCTATCCTTCACCCAATCAAGTCCTCCTTCAAAATAAAAATGGTAGCTTTCAATGACCTCCCCCGCCCCACAAATGTTTAATGTAACACCAATTAAGCCCTGAACTGTATCAGCATGAAACAAGTTTGAGACTGGTTTTCAATGTGCTACCACCATCAGAGAATTTTAACAGCCTATAGCCCTATAAAAATCTTAGCTAGGGTAGAATTGTTTGTAGTTATGTGGCTTCTAACTTTTGGAGACCCTATGAGATAGTGACCTCCAAAAGGCCCTATCATGAACAGCCCCGCTCAGATCACGCCAACTCAAGGCCATTAAATCAATCCATCTCATTCATATTCTCTGTCTAAAACCTGAGTGAGGAGATATATAGAGAAAGATATTGACGTTAAAATAACTTTACCCAATTGATTTTTAAAGAAGATTTCTCACACAGCCCTTCTCCACACTGTCATTTTTCTTCTGCTTAAAAGACAGAATCAAAAGGAAATGTGATGAAAATAGACTCCCTCATGTACAACCTAAAAAAGGGAAAGTTGCAGCACACCGCACAATATATTTCTGCATGCCTTGGGTCCTTTGTAAGGAGAATGTTGGGATAAAAATATTTGAAATGTATAAACACAAGCAGGCAGATTACATGTGTGAGAGCAGAACCCTACTGAACTCTGCTTGAGCATCAATAATTTGCTGGCGAAGTTCCATGCAATTTCCAGCTTGCTTGCCCAAGTAGAGTCAATCCATTTAGCACAAGCGGGACACCCGCTTGGGCAAACAGGCACTGGATACCTCCTTGCACAAGCTCTGAAAACCTTGTGCTGCTCATGCAACATGACATTCCATGACCAAACTCCTTCCCAACAGGCCTCTGGCCTCAGTCCTTTAGGAACTATAATCTCTTTGTCGTCAAAGCTTAAATGAGTATCTCTGTAAAGAGTGCTTACGGCCATAAAGGATCACAGTTTGCAGTATTATCACACTATTGCTTACAAAATCAGACAACAAGCTGGAGTTTTTATAATGGTGTCTGCTGTTTTCTGAAGGATCTAGCATACACTAAAGCAGAGGCTTTCAAGCGGTGGTCTTCTACCCAACAATTATAAATTACTTCTCCTCAATGCCCCACAGCGTGATGTGATATCCACCCTCTCTGCCCTCATTATCCGTCCATGACCTTTTGGCACTTTAGTGTTAAATTCTGACACTCCATGTTCCTCCCACTCTGCATTCACATGGATCTGCTGTCCGGCCCAGCAGAAGCCTCAGCACAAAAACCGCCACGGTCAGCTCAGAAAGAAGGACTGCTTTGCTTCAACTGCCCGACCAGAGGTACAAGCATTCAAATCCAGCTGCCCATCTTGATGTAAGGTCTACCCAGTTTTTAGAGAGCACTGCACCTCATCAACTATCAACACAATACTTCTGTGAAGAGGACCAGTCTGATCCCTTGCATATATACCGTGTTTCCCCAAAAATAAGGCACTGTCTTATATTTATTTTTTCTCAAGAAAATACACTAGGGCTTATTATCAAGGGATGTCTTCTTTTCAGGCAATCTTCCCTGCGTCTCTCCCTCCCCCCCCCCCGTTGGGAGGTGGAGCACAGGTGTCAAGTTTTATCTGGCACTGCCTGGGACAGGAGGTGCAACATGCATGTGTGTGCTAGCGCGCAGGCATGCACAAAATAGAGCCAAACATGTACTCGCACACACGCCTCTTTCCACTCCCACTGTCAGCATCCAACTGGAATCACCGCTCAGCCACTGTCCTCAGCAGCAGCCGCCGCCACCATTTATTTATTTATTTATTTTGCGAAGAGCCCAGGTGGCAACACGCTGCCAGAGGTGGGTGGAGGGGACAGCAGCGGCTCGGTTCGCCCCACCACCACCTCCCAGAGTGGCGCTGGCTGAGAGGCAACACACCCGCACTCCCACTCACCGCACGACAGGGACAGGAGGACGGCAAGAGAAAGAGCCAGCAAGGCAGGCAACGTGCTGTCCTGGGTTTGAGGGGCGACCAAGGGGGCAGCGGTAAAGGAGCAAGCAACAGGCAAGTTCACCATGCGCATCACTAGGTCTTATTATCAGGGTAGGGCTTATATTTAACAAATGCAATAAAATCCTGCTAGGGCTTATTTTGGGGGTAGATCTTATTTTCAGAGAAACAGGGTAGTACTACTGAGATGGCTGAAAATCCAGGACCTAGCCTATAGGGGTGTGGGACAAATCAGATAGGGATTTATAAATAGGGATAATATATAGATAGGGATAATAAATCAACAACTGATGATCATGTTATCTGGTGATACCACACTATGTGCCTTGTTTCTGAGTGGGGGCGCATTGGTTTTGGAATATCACTGACTTAGTGATACCCCCTAACTGACCGAAGTTCCTGTTCCGGCACTGGTTCAACTATTACTCTCCATTCAGACATTTAAAACACTTCTTTATGCTGCTAAAAGCAGCTTCGCATTGTCCATTTCTGCTGTGAACTACAGATTTTGATGGAGATGACAGGAGTACCCCTGTCACATCTGCTGCAGGAAAACCAAGCCGCCTCTTAATCCAGTTTAGGGTGCCTCTTAATATGGGTCAGGGCACCGCTTACTCCGAATGAAGGCACCTCTTAATTCGGATCAGGGTGCCCCTTACTCTGAATTAAGGCGCCTCTTAATAGAACTCAGGGTTCCTCTTAATCAGGATCAGGGTGCCCTTTACTCCGAATGAAAACACCTCTTAATGTGGATCAGAGCACTTCTTAATCCGGATCAGGGTGCCCCTTAATCCAAATCAAGGCACCTCTTAATAGGGCTCAGGGTTCCTCTTAATC
>JAHTLZ010000008.1:19727973-19748905 GCA_023846285.1 Phrynocephalus versicolor | reverse complement strand
TAAGAAAGAATATTTTACCCCACCTTTCTCCTTGGAAAAGGAGACAGGATTGTGGAGTACCTATGATGGATAATAGGGAGAATAACAGATTAAAACAGTAACAATACAGATTATTATTCTACTAATATGATTGTATCAATATAATTATACTAACAAAAGTCATTGTTTGCAGGAAAATCACCATGCAAGAGATTCTGAGTGTTAGAATCCCACTCGTCCCCACCCCTAAGAAAACCCCCTCTGGTTTTCCAAAAGTAGAGCAACGTTTCAAACACCTCCGCCTTGCTTTGAAGGAAGCATCTGGTGGGTGACACATGCCATGGCTGGACTAGGGCACAGCCGACACTCCACGATAAGACGCCTCTATTAATAAAGTGAGAAGTTGCAAATTCATCCCAAGTGTGCGATAACAAGGAAGGCTGGCCGTGCATGTTCCCAGAGGAGCTTCAGTGCCAGCATGCAGCTTAATGGTACTGGACTGCATGTTATCCTTCATTAAAGGGATCAATGGCATCCTCATTACTGTAAACTAAAATAATAAATAAATAAATAAATCTGGGTTCTGCATATATTCTCTACTGAATCCTCCCATTTAATTACAGTGGTAAAAGGCATTAATTTGTTCCAAATGAAATTATGTTAAGCAAATTTTCCTTTATACAAATTTCCCATAGGAATGCATTGAAAACGGAGTGATCCCATTTTTATGTTATACAGATTTCCCCCATAGGCAATTCTGTTAAGCAAATTTCCCCTATCTCTGGAAATTTTTTATGTTGTACAAATTTTATGTTATACAAACCGTTTGTTATACAAGGGTCCACTGTAGATAATAATAACCGGAACCCAAAGTGCAGAGGTGCAGATCAAACAGTCCGGTCCTTGTCAAAGAGGTATGGTGTTTGAACTGGCCTGTAAAGTCCAGCAGCCCCATCAGACCATGCTGCCCTGTGCCTTCCAAGAAGAACCCTGACGTCCATCTTGTCAAGTGAGCTTTTAAGAACTCTCTCCTGGCAAATTACATCCCTTACCATGTTTGGACTTCTGAAAAAGGGAGCTTGCTTCCAAAAGCTCAGCATCTTTTTTTTTAATTTTTCTTCTAGCAGCCTATGAAGGTATCGCCCATAGTCTAGTTTTCCCATGCGTAAAGAGTAGTCAAAAGGCCCAATCATGGAACTGCAATGCCTAAAACCTTACACGGGAAGACTATTTCCTTATAATTATGGGGTCTCACCCAGACTGGAGTCCTTTAAAAAAAGAAAAGAAAAAAGAAAAAAGGAACAAGGAAAGACAAATATCTGCAATCTGCCCCTCCCTGAGGGATGGGGGGGGACCTGACGAATTTAAAATCTCATGAGTATTTGCAGAGATTGAGGTTGGCGTATTTCTCCCAGTTTTCCCCCTATAAAGGGGGAGTTTAAAAGGAGGGTGGCATCTCAGGAAAGGGGGGCGGAAGCGTTGTAGACAGAATCCAGATCCCACTGGGTTCTGCTGACATTGCAAACCATATTTTAAAAATAAAGATTTGGATGAGCTTTGGGCAGATTACGGGCCTGAATTCTGTTTATGCAGCTTCAGTATATGTCTACAGAGCAAGGCAGGAAAGCAAAATATTGATACTGCTAGTTTGTCTCTCAGACACACACTCTCTTTGGTCGCATGTTGCATCGACCAGCCAAACACACAAAGTTCACTCCGGATTCGAATATCTGTTCAAAAAGGTGTTTTATATGTGTATACTTTGTGACTAGGCTGCTAATGACAGCACCTCCCCCCTCCCCCCCTTTGTGGAATAACTATTTGTAACCCCAATGGATCCACTGGGTCTATGAGTTTGAAATGTGAAAATTAAATTGTGATAGAATTTTCGTTTCTCGGTGGCTTCTTGACCTGGGCTGGACTTAAAGATCCTTGATGGCCCCTTCCATCCCTGTGGTCCTAAGATTATAAAATAAGCTATAAGGTTACTTCCCAAGAAGGTGCCTGAGCCCTAATCCAAATCAGGATGCCATCAAGAAGGTTTTGACCCGTTCTCCACCTGTTTCATTTATTAATCTCCTCCTGTTCCTCCTCCATAATAGGTGGGAGGTGGAGTTTGCTTTCATCAATAAAATAATACAGTAGTACCTCAATTTACGAATTTAATCCGTTCTGAATGCATGCTCTTAAGTCAAACTACTCTTAAGTCGGGGTCCCTATCTAAAAAATGGAAAAAATAGTTTAAAAAAAAAAAAGAAAAATATTTTTAAGTTGAGCAGACCAGATCTAAAATTTGTAAGGCAGCAATTAAAATGCCAACAGTTCTCCCCTCTTAAGTCGAATTGCTCTTAAGTCGAGCTGCTCTTAAGTCGGGGTACCACTGTATAGGTATTTAATGGATAAAATAACTAGTTAAAACAGGCAGGTGGGAGACACACTTCATTGCCATACTTTTTCGATCCACAGCTCTGAGAATTCCCCCCGCCAGCATATAAATCTGGGAGCTGTAATTTGAAGCAGTAACTTCTCCCAAGCCTTGATCATTGTAACTTTGAAGTGAAGGCAAAAGAGTGGTTTGCCAAAATCCACAGCCGGGTTGAACCCCTTGCCTTCTCTGTGATCAAGTCAGTACTGATTTATGGGTCCCGTTTTTAGGAAGACCATACTGAAAAGCGGCATTCCATTTGCTTCTTCCAGGGTTGCCCTGGGATGGTGCAGCTGGCCCAGGGCCACCCAGGCTGGCTGTTCTCCAGGGGGAGAAATCAAACTCCCAGTCTCTGGCTCCACAGCCTTTTCTAGAATTTGGAAATGTGAAGTGTGTGGACATTGGACCACAGATCCCAGGCTCCCCTATCCACACGGCCTTTGGGATTCTGAGAGTCGCGCTTGGCAAAAGCGGCTTGACCGAGGGCTCTTGGTAGGTGCACAGAGATCCTCAAACATCCAGACAAGGTTGACATCCAACCGGTGAAAGGAGGGGAGCCCCCAAACCTGTCGACTTTGGCAGCTTTTAGCCAAGCTTGGCAACCTGGAGTCTTGATGAGTGAGCCATCCAACGAGTGGGTTTGGCTTCTTCTTTTTCCAAGCGGCCGTGGAGGGCAGGGGGTGCACCGGGACCTCCGAAGGTGCCTCCGGGAGACCTCTGGAGTTACTCATCCACTGCTGCTTCTTAATTCCTGCTGTCGGGCACGGAGAAAAAGCAGGAGGGGAAGAACATTGAGGCTGTCAAACTCTGATCAGGCCCAGAAGAATTATTTACTCCGTTTGGGAGTGTGTGTGTGTTTATCTTTGTTTCTGTGCATGTGCAAGAAAGTGTGTGACTGATCTGGACTTCATCTGTAGAAGGATGTAGAAGGATGTGGCCCACGAAGGGAAAATAAAATAGTGGAGGTGAACAATTGGCTTCGGAGATGGTGCCGGCAGGAACTACAGTATTTGGATTCTTGGACCATGGTTTGCTTTTTCATTCAGATGGGATATTGGGCCAGGATGGGGTGCATTTCACCACTGCTGGTAGGAATCTTTTTGCCAAGAAGATTGCAGATTTAATAAGGAGATCTTTAAACTGAGTTTGCAGGGGGAGGGAGAAAATTCTCTTAACGGTAGAGATCCAGAAGGGGTTGTGGAGATTAGCCCAAATGTTGCAAAAGGAGCAGGACAAGAAGTAGTCCAGACCATCAGTGCAAGGAAAAACAGGTTAAGCAAAGGACATGTAAGAAACACACGCAGCCTCAAATGTCTCTACACCAATGCACAGAGCATGGGGAACAAACAAGAGGAGCTGGAACTTCTAATACAGCAAAATAGATATGACATAATTGGCATCACTGAAACATGGTGGGATGAGACATGTGATTGGAATGTAGTCATTGGAGGGTATAACCTGTTTCAAAGGAACAGGCTGAGTAAGAAAGGAGGCAGTGTAGCTTTATATATTAAGGACATTTATACTGCTGAGGAAATACAAGATAAACAGCAGAGGAACCATGTTGGGAGTATTCGGGTGAAAATCAGGGGTGAAAAAACTAGGAGGGATGTCACTGTCGGGGTATATTATAGACCCCCAAGCCAGCCGGAAGAGTGGGATGATGCCTTCTGTGAGCAGATGGCCACACAGTCAAAAGGGAGAGATGTAGTACTAATGGGAGATTTTAACTATCCTGATATATGCTGGCAGTCCAACTCAGCTAAGAATGCAAGGTCTAACAAATTCCTTACTGCCCTTTCAGACAATTTCATGGTCCAGAAGGTAGAGGGGGCAACAAGAGGCAAAATCATTTTAGATCTGGTCTTAACCCATAAGGAGGACCTCGTAAATGGGGTCGAAGTGGTGGGATCATTAGGTAAAAGTGACCATGCCCTCTTGGAATTTGTTATACAGTTGGAAGGTGAAGCTAAGCATAGTCAGACAAGAATCCTGGACTTTAAGAAAGCCAATTTTTGTAAACTTAGGGAATTATTGGCTGTGATTCCATGGACCGACACACTGAAAGAGAAGGGAGTCCAAGATGGATGGAAGTTCCTTAAAAGCGAGATATTAAAGGCACAGTTTAAAACTGTCCCAACAAGAAAAAAAATGGGAGAGGTCTAAAGAAACCACAATGGTTTACTAAAGAACTTTCAGCTCAGCTAACTATAAAGAAAAACAAGTACAGTGGACCCTTGTATAACAAACAACTTGTATAACATAAAATTTGTACAACATAAAAATTCCGGAGATAGGGGAAATTTGCTTAACATAATCACCTATGGGGAGAATCTGTACAATATAAAAATGGGATCACTCCGTTTTCAATGCATTCCTATGGGAATTTGTATAAAGGAAAATTTGCTTAACATAATTTCATTTGGAACGAATTAATTCCTTTATACAAGGTACCACTGTACAAGGAATGGAAAAATGGGAAATGCACCAAAGAGGAATATAAGCAAACAGCTAATATATGCAGGGGGATGGTAAAAAAAAGCTAAAGCGCAAAACGAACTTAGACTTGCCAGAGACATTAAAGATAATAAAAAGGGTTTCTTCAGTTATGTCCGCAGCAAAAGGAAAAATAAGGAAATGATAAGCTCTCTGCGTGGCAATAATAACCAGTTACTAACAGGAGACAAGGAAAAGGCAGAGCTACTCAACACCTTCTTTGCCTCTGTTTTCTCCAAAAAGGAAGAAAGAGATCCACTGGGACAAAGACTAGATGAGGTAGGATGGGAATTGCAACATAGAATAGGTAGAGAGCTGGTACAGGAACACCTGGAAACATTAAATGAATTTAAGCCTCCTGGGCCTGGCCAAAGCCAACGGAATGGATTTCAACAGAGGGAAATGTAGGGTGCTACATCTAGGTAAAAAAAAAATGAATTGCACAAATATAAGATGGGGGATACTTGGCTGGAGGATAGTACCTGTGAAAGGGATTTGGGAGTCTTAGTGGACCACAAATTGAACATGAGTCAGCAGTGTGATGCGGCGGCCAGGAAAGCCAATAAAATTCTTGGTTGCATCAACAGAACCATAGTGTCTAGATCAAGGGAAGTGATAGTCCCACTCTATTCTGCTCTTGTCAGACCCCACCTGGAGTACTGTGTCCAGTTCTGTGCGCTTCAATTTAAAAAGGATGTTGACAACCTCGAGGGGGTGCAGAGGAGGGCTACCAGGATGGTTGAGGGTCTGGAGGAAATGTCTTATGAGGAACTGCTTAGGGAACTGGGAATGTTTAGCCTCTCTAAAAGAAGACTGAGAGGGGATATGATAGCTATGTTTAAATATTTGAAAGGATGTCATATTGAAGAAGGAGCAGGTTTGTTTTCCATGGCTTCAGAGACTAGGACTACAGGAAAAGAGATTCCATTTGAACATTAGGAAGAACTTCATGATAGTTAGAGCTGTTCGGCAATGAAATATGCTGCCACAAAGGGTGGTGGAGTCTCCTTCCTTGGAGGTTTTTAAGCAGAGGCTGCATGGCCATCTGTCGAAAATATTGTGATGGGGTTCCTGCATGGCAGGGGGCTGGACTAGATGGCCCTTGAGGTCTCTTCCAATTCTATGATTCTATGATTCTATCTCAAACCGCAGTATCCATCAGAGACCTGCCGACACATTCCCCAGCTTTTTTGGGGGGTGGGGGGTGGGGTTGTTGGATCTGTACTTTTGAGACACTGCTGGAATAGGAATAGGACACAAGGCAGTGATGGTGCAGGTGGGGAGACCTCAAAAGAATTGGCCCTTGTGGGTGTTCGCGCTGCCTTCACTGCTTTGTGTGTCATTTTCTCAGACAATCCTACTTTGGGCCCAGCATGAGAAGACGAGGCCCACCAGAAAAGCCAGGAAGGCTACGCAAAACGGAAAGCAGCAGGACAGGAAGCAGACCTGCCATGGGATGGGTTGACTCAACCGAAGAAGCCACAGTCTATCATTTGCAAGACCTGCACAACAGCACCTTTCAGAGACAAAAAGCTCGCTGGGTCTGGCATCTCGTGAGCTTCCTGGCCACACAGAGGCTGAGTCTCTCATCTGCCACTCTTAGTTTCCACAATCTGGCCACCACACTCACACAGGCTCTTATATTTGGCTAGCAATGCCCTCCAGAGCAAAATTTGGAAGGAACATGTCATAGTTACCTTCAACTACTTTTCAGTGATGAGCAAAGCAGCAAGTAATTACAGATTTACACGTTAATTGTAACAAGTCACATCAGTGTTATGTACATGTAGTGTGAAACCAGGAGTTACCTTCAGTTATTTTTTTAAAGTGACAATATTTTTTCCAGGGTTTGTGCTGTTTCTTATCTTATAATTGGCTGAGTTCTGATACAGTATTTGTGTAAATATTTCTAAGGTGCAATATCAGAATTGGCCACTAGAAGGAACCAGAGAGTATATCACTCTCCCCCTCCCCCATTATGACAAATCATACCTGCACTCAAGTTAAGGAATTACGTATGCCTAGAGCAAGGAAAATTATACTGCAAAAAAGTAATGAGAAAATTAACAAGTTCCTTTTGAAGTCTTACATTCTGAGCTCCACCCCAAAACCATACACGTGTGGGAATGGAGTCAAGAGAACCATCACTTGCAATTATAAATGCAGTATCTGTTGTGAAACTAAGCAGTTGCTCCAAAGATGCAGCCAAATATGTGCATACCACTCAGCCAACATGGATTCATCATAAACACAGCTTTCCAAAGGAACAGAAGAAGCCAGAATATAGAGAGATTATAAATGCTTAATGCACATGATATAATTTCCTTAAAGTTGACAATTAACAGTGTCCACTTCTAGCAAAGTTTCCTGGCTTTTATCCTGGTGATGTACAAAAGATGATTCTCAAGTCGCAAGTTTTCTGAATCAAGGATTGGCGTTGGCGGTGGACTGGAGGCTTCAACTGATCCTCACCTCTGTGTGAAGAAAAAGTCCATTTTTGCTTAATTCTTTGAATGGCAGGGAAAGGATGTGGCATTTCCCTCAGGGAATGGAAAGTGGAATGTGTATGCGATTTTTTTTCAGGTCCCATTGCAAATAACAAATCATCATCATCATCATTGCCGTTGTCATAATCATCATCATCATTGTGTGCCATCATGCCATTTCAGGGTTTCACAAGCAAAGGATACTCAGAAGTGGTTCACCATTCCCTTTTCCCAGATTGTGCAGCTTGCCCAAGGCCACCCAGGCTGGCTCTTTTCCTGGGAAACACACTGGGGGAAATTCAACTCCCTAGCCTTTATTCAGGGAGCTATATCCAGTCAAGAAGGCATGGCACAATAACTCTGAAGCTATACAGAATCATGCCAGACATGGTGCTCAGACAACAGCATGAGAAATTAGATTAATTCGTTAGGGTGCAGCCACTGAGTCTTGCGGCCAATATATGGCCAGGGGTGATGCTGATTGGCGATCCTGGAAACCGTAGTTGAAAAGGAACTTTTCCCAAGACCTGCAAAGAACTGTCCTCTGGCTGCAAGGTCTCCATAGCAGAGGTTGGCTTACAGTCCGACTACCATATTCAAGTCAGTTTGAAGCTTACTCTGTAGATGTAGTGGATTTTGGCAAACTATTGTGAATGCTATACAGTACGTAGTATGGTCTCTGGCTCCCTCTGGTGGTCAGTTCTGGTAACCTCATTCGAAATCTATATTTCTGGGTTTTTTTCTTTTAATATTTTCAGAGTATTGAGAAGTGAATTACCAGATATTGATCCCACGAATAACGGGCTCCCAGGGCAGTTTAATTTCCGCAGTTCAGCTCCCAGAAGGCTCCTTGGGGCCATGCTTGCTGGGGGATTCTGTGAACTGTATTTTTACAAGTATTTTACAGGCTTGGTTTCTTCCTAAAACTTTTTCAATAGGGGCTGGTTTTTCTTTAACGACAGTGGGTATATCTCCGATACCAAACTGAGGCCCATTGGGAGTCTGAATAATTCTCACTACTTCCTTTAAAGTTCTGTGGGAGTGTATTTCTGTGAAATAGCTTGCGAGTTCTGTCTGGAGGTTCCTCATCTCAGCCACCTGACACTGTGGGAAATGGCTTGTGAGTACAAAAATGGAGTAGGACTCCGTTGAAGGCCCTCACCGAGGGTGAAGCACCCCCTTGAACATCACACGTAGTTCTGGAAGCCCTCTTTGGAGCACCATAACTCACAAGTGACTAGATAGCACATAACTCGACAATAAAATGGCCACATCTTTTGTTAACGCTTGAGAGCACAGGGTACCACCAAGATCTGGAGCAATCTGCCCTGTTTTGGCCACCTTCCTTTGAGAGAGTCCCCTTGTTCTTTGGCGAATGGCAGCGATCCCGTCGGAACCTGTCACTTATATTGGTGGTGGGGAGGGGACGGACTCCACCTGTTGGATAGCAACCTGCCTTCAAATCTTTTAAACAGACCCTGCTGCTTTTAGATATAGTACATGTCTGACAGCGCTAGCGGTAGGATTGGTGCCAAAGATTGATTAGAAGCAGAGCCAGATCGGGCAGGAAAGCATGGATGGTGACCCCGCAACAGTTTTTCACAGCTTCTGAAGTTGCTGGTAAGTTTGTTTTCATTTTGCAGCGTGTTGTCCAAACCAAACACTGTGGTTTTATTTATTTATTTATTTACTGCAAGCAACCCCGCTGGGGAGGAAGCAGGCGGGCTCTCCTGCCTCCAACCTCCCCCCCCCCCATGCAATGTTTTGCAAAATCGTCCTCTCCTATCCAGACAGTTGACGCCTGCAGGATGCTTGTGTGTGACTCTGCTCATTAATATCCCTGCAATCCAAACATTTTGGCTGGCTTAATCACTTCGATTCAGAGAGGTCAGGGTAGTTATAGTTTTCTGCAGCTCTGTTTTTTTTTTTTTTTAATGAGAAGGCTGCTTCTCTGGACCGAATTGAGACTTTGTGAAATTTTGAGAAACAGTCTACAATCTAAAAGATTCCAAATGCCTCTCTTTCTCAAAGGGTCCAGTCCTATAACCCTAATAAATTGGATGCCCACTTGATTATGCTGATTATATCTTAATTTTCCTTGACAAGTCTCTTGTGTCTCTAAAAGCTAGACAGAAGAGGGGATGCCACTGAATGCAGCTTTCCTAATTATTGGAAGTAATCAGACTGGGAAAACTACACGAGGAAGCATTATTTTTTCCTATGGGCAATTCTTAATTATTCTTTCATTACACAATTACCCTGCCTTGCTCAAGAATTTTGCTGTAGAGGTTTGAAGTTCTGGTTTAGTTCCTCTAGCTGTGTAGCAGAAGGGTAGGGATATACAAAGCAGAATCACTTCAGGTTCCCAAGGACAGCCCCCTCACCACCACTTTGCTCATTAATTGGCAATGAGTCTCTGTACTGCTCTTTGAGAATTAACCGGCAGTCACCAGCATAGTAAATCAATCTGAGGCATGAGTTGGAGAAAGCATTCAATGACTTACAGTTGGACAAATTAAACAGCGAACTGTCAAAACACGGCTGCTTTCAGCGACAGACTTCAACCAGCTCAGGGGCTTAAAACAGACAACGGAAAGGGGGGGGAAAGAACTGAACAGAGGGGCTGGGTGAAACACAGCCTTGAGATGAACAAGAGCTGAGCAAGGTAACCCCAGTGGCGCTTTGGAAAGGGAATCATTTTCCACGAGAGAGTCAATCACTGTTACACTAGGATGGTTTGTTAATCTAAATGGAGTGTCCTTCATCCTCTTAACCTTTGTAGCTGGGACACTCTTGTGCGCTGATCCTAAGCTATCTATGGTTCACTGTCCTTCTCCCATGAAGCAGGCTGCATAACTGTCTGTTCAGTTTATTTCGGAAGTGGTCCTGCCAGTATGTATGGTCTAATGGCCAGTTTTCATGCAAAGATCCACGTTGTTTAACTGGAATTCCAGGCTATGGCCAACGGTGACATCAGATCTGGGTTTTAAGCAGCTTTGAAGACTTGTCTGGCCTTGTGTTCCGTGGAGATGTTGTCCGCCCAAACACCAGGCTGGATGGACTTACTGGATTCTGTGCCTACCCTGCTGCTGACTTGACGCTGCTGATATTGGTCCCTGCTTTTCTGGAGAGGGAAACCCCCCTCCCCATGTTTTCCATCCTGGCAGTGAAGCAAAACAACACACTAGCCCCTGCGCCTTACAGGGAACGAGAACTGGCCCGTAGGAGCTGAGCTGGCAAGGAGCAGAGAGTCCCAAGCACGGCCGTCGACTGGAGAGTGGATGCATTCTTGTGGCCTCACTATCTCCTCCGAAGTGGTGCTTGACTTTGCAAGCATCTTCAGACAGAGCCAGGCCGGGCTCCAAAAACCTGCAGGGGTGGGTGGGAGGGTTAGTTGGGGGGGCAAAGGGGTGGGGAGCGTTTAAGTCCCATCCTCTGTGAAAAACTTCCTGCAGTTGTCAGGAGGACGTGAGCCAGAGCTCAGAGGAGCAACTGCAAAGAGTTTGGGTTTTTTGTATTCTCAGCTGCAAAGAGTTTGGGGTTTTTGTATTCTCAGCTGCAAAGAGTTTGGGGTTTTTGTATTCTCGAAGGCTTTCACGGCCAGGATCTGATCGTTGTGAGTTTTTTCGGGTGGTTTGGCCATGTTCTGGAAGTTTTTCTTCCTGACGTTTCGCCAGACTCTGTGGCCAGCATCTTCAGAGGGCAAGGAGCTCAGGGAACAAGGAGTTTTCTGTCTATGCTCTGGGGTATAGAGTGAGGGAGACTGGGGTTCTTAAAGTTGTGGGAAAGAGGAAGCCTGTCCTACGCAGGAGAATAGGTGTTAGTCATTGTATTGTGATGGAGGGATTAAAAAGTTTCAGGGGTAGCAATGATCCTTGATGGGTGTCGTTAGCTGTTCTATTGTGTGAATTGATCACTTTTGCTTGTGGCTGGATGGGGACTCACTGAGCTTTGACTTTTTGCACTTTGCAGCTTTTAGTACTGGAAGCCAGGCTTTGTTGATTTTTAGACTTTCTTCTTTTTTTGTTGAAACTGGGCTTATGATTGTGGATTTCAGTGGCTTCCCTGTGCAGTCTGACCTTGCGATTGGTAGTGTTGTGGAATACCCCTGTGTCCTGTCTCATGCGCAGGCTGAAGATTCTTGGGACCAGAGGTGCCGATATCAGAGAGGCCCTCGAGTGCCTGCTGCGACTTAGGAGGATGTGCAGCCGGATGTTGCCGTCCAGGGAGCGAAGACCTGGGCCACCCCATTGCATTATGGGCCCCTGGGCACCCCTGGCATCTTTCCTGCTGCTGTTGTGGGCAGGGATCGTCCCAGGGGCGAGGGGGTTCAGCCCACCGGCCAAAGGCAAAGACGGCCAGGAACGGGTCCAGCACCGCCTGCAGCGTGGCTCTTGCACCTACACTTTCCTGCTGCCGGAGGTGGAGGGCTGCGGCCCCTCGGAGGCAGAGAACCAGGTGCCCAATTCACTCCAGAGGGATGCGCCGCCGCTCCCCGAGTCCAAGTGGCCGGTGAAGAGGCTCCAGCAGCTAGAAGACCTCGTGGAGAATAACACCCAGTGGTTACAGAAGGTAAGAGAGGGAGAAGGTTGGGGGGTTGGGACCTGCATCAACACGTTTATTGATTTATATTCCGGCCAATTTCCCCCAAGGAACTCAGGGCAGTGAACATAGTGGGGTACTACTATGCATAATTTGGAAAAGTTACTTTTTTTAAGGCTACAACTCCAGCCATTGCGGGCCCAAGCTCAGGAGAGGCAGCTGTGTACGTGTCTCCATGTGTGAGTCCCTAAAACGCTACCTTCAAGACTCACCCCCCCCCATATCGTGTACTGTATTTCTTCCTAATCTTTGCATTCTTTCCTGAATTCCACATAACCTCAAGTGCTACCTTCTTGTAGAACATTGGCGATCAGTAGAATAATCTGTTTTACCGTTGGTTTTAAGTTCTTAAGCTGGACTGTTCATCTACGCCCCAGGGCCACGCTTCCCATCTATTTTTCCTTGAAAGATAACCTGCAGCAAATGGTAACTGGAGAGTAAAACCACAAGGAAGTGTGAATTTATAAGCCTTCAGGTACAGGATGTGAATTACTGGATAGCTCAAGTGATTTAGATATCTAGTTGGGGGTTTGATTCCCCATTGCGCCTCCCTGAGAGAGGCTGGACTTGATCCAGACTGATTGGTTGGCTGGTTGGTTGGTTGGTTGGATGGATGGATGGATGGATGGATGGATGGATGGATTTCTATTCCTTCTATCCAGCAACAAGGCTACAGGACATCATCTTGCAGTTTCAAGATGATGATGATGATGGTGTTGGTGGTGCTTGTGGTGGTGGTGATGTTTGGAAAGTACACACAATTATTTGTTTTACATACTGCCCAACTAGTCAATCCCTACTCTGGGAGGTGTGGAACAAAAGTATCACGCATAAAATATACAATTGTTACACACACTAAACAGTCCCACAAGCAGAAAAGACGACCGGCAGCAATAACCATTACAGAGCATCCCCAACCAAATTCCTCTCCCCATCAAATCTACAGGGCAGGAAAAGCTGCTAAGACAATGAACCGTGTGTGATCTTGAAGCAAGATAACAAAAGCGGCGATAATAAGGATGCCACGTTTTGGAGAAATGGCCACAACTGCCTTGCTGTTCTCAGCTTTTGAGTTAACTTCTCCATCAAGGCTCTTCCTGCCTTTGGAGATGGAAAATGCGCCGGTTTTCCTGGCTGGGTGGGTGGGGTGGAGAGGGCACCTCCTTTTCACGCTTTGCCCTAAGCATCCCACCCCACCCACCGTGCGGGGGCAGCCAAGAAGCCTTCATGTTATGATTCGCAACTGGGAGACGCTCCAGTCATAAATCTGGCTCTGGGTTCCTTGACCAATAGTCTTCCCCAAACACACATTTGTGAGGCTTCACAATTCCAGGGACCTGCCAGCTCTCTTGGCAGAGTGCACAACTGTGACTTATTCCCTTGAATAAAAGACATGTGGGCCTTCCCATCCCCAAATAGGCTGGCCCATTTCTGCTCCTGCTGAGGTGCCTTTCATTTACAGACATCAGCTTCCCAAGGCTGTACCCTGCATCGCCAGCTCAATGATTTAAATATGGTTCAGTCTCCCCATCAATGGTTCTTGTTTGGTTTGGGTTGGCTGGCTATTTCCCTCTGTGGCCATTGCTTCCAGTCCTGGACAAACATCCTGTACCTAAGGAGGTGGACAGTGGCCGTAAAAGCTGACACCGAAATGAAAATTGTTAATCTTCAGGGTAACACAAGCAATTTTGGAGTCACAGCGCTACTCAGAGCTCAGGAATGTTACTTGATTTAGATAAATGCCTTCAGAAAGTTCTCAAATTTGTAGGGAATCGGTTCACGCACAGACACACACAGATCAAAGCTCCTTCACATGCAGGAGAGCAATCTAGAGTATCATTTGGCTCACCATTGGGCAATCCTAATTTGACCTGGGCGTGCTACCACGACCACAGCGACCCTTGCTGGTGATCACCGCCATCATCCTAGGAACGGTCAAGGACAGAGGAGGGCTTTCCCCACCAGGAGGAGGCTTGTGTCTCTCTATCCTCCTCCGAGCACGCCAGTCCCACTCTTGGCCGTCGCTTCGGCTCTTAAAATAACCTAACGACGCGCTTATCGATTTATGCACATGTACACTCCTGGCACAGATGGAGGCTGGCAGAAGCAGAGGGAGGAAAAGAGGGCGATATTTTTAGGCATGCATTGCGTATCCCCCCACTTTTAAAAAAAAGCATCATAAACTCCTTTACCATTTTAGCAGGCTGGTCAGTTGAGGCTGCAAACCCTGTACACTCACTCTTATCGACTTGGACTGGTTATCAATCGGGACTAGTAACATGCAAGCAAAATGGGACCTCTTTTGGACTAGTTATCAATCAGGACTAGTAACGTGAAAGCCAAATGGGAGCGCTTCTTTGGTCTCATGATTCGCAGCATGGAAAGGGACTTTCCTAATGATTTCCACGGAAGCCCCTTTTCAGCCCCAAGGGCCACGGCTAGTGGTGTGCGTGCCTGTCCATACCTCCCCACATCGTGGTTTAATAATTATGGGGCAGCCTTCAGGGGGCGGTAGTGGGAGACGAAGATGGCGAGGGGGCCAGCTATGTCTTTTCCCTCTTTGGAAGGATGTTGTAGACCAGTGGTTCTCCACCTGTGGGTCCCCAGATGTCCCTTGACTGCAACTCCCAGAAGTCTTCATCACTAGCTGAGCTGGCCAGGGTTTCTGGGAGTTGCAGTCCAGGTACATCAGGTGTACCTGGTGTACCACAGGTGGAGAACTGCTGCTGTAGACCAAGCATCAAATTGAACAACAGGCTTTTTGTTGTTGTTCCCTCCCGCCTTTCGCAGCCGGGGGGGGGGTCTTCTCCAAAGGATCCCGCCTTCTCAGGTTGTGTCCAGAGTAGGACAAACCTCCGTTCCGTCATTTTTGCCTTCGGCATGATTTGTTCTAGGACACATTGGTTGGTCTTTCTAGCCCTCCAGGGGATCTGCAAAGCTCCGCTCCCAAAGGTCTGGTTTGCTTCTGATACTCCTTGGGTTGACATCACCTCCTTCCTTGCTCATCCTTGTCCAACACCCTCCTTCGAAGGCGGCAAGCGCGGCTCCTTCAATGGCGGTCGGATCCTAAAAGGACATCTGCAACAAAAATGACTTTGGTCGTTCTTCTGAAGATGGTCTCTGCTTGTTAACTAGCTCTCACGAGATCCTGCCCTCCCTCTTTCATGACTTCTTACTGCACAGGTTCCCCACACCCATCCCCCAATACAGATCCATCCGTAAAACCTCCTTCAGGTCTTTACCCTGCCCGGTCCCCTAATTTTGAAGCGTAGCTGGCCCTTGAGGTGGACATGAACTTTGCACTTTTACAACCTCGCATGCTGCCTGGAGAAAGCATGGCTGGCAGGGGACAGGGTTCCTGTTCCAGTCAGTGACAGCCAGGTCTAGTCAGAGGCTCTTGTTTTATTTTATTTTACAAACAGGCCTTTTTAAAAGGCCTTTGCACCTCTTAAAATCTAACCTCTCTGTTGTGGCTGGGAGGAAACTTTCTGAGAAGAGGGAATGACTGTCAATCTATCTGGTATTAACCAAGAGTTGCCTCCTGCCTCTGAATTCAAAGAGAGCCACACCTCTCCGCCCTGAGCATTTTCCCTCTCTTGAGTTTGTTGAGATCTGTTGCTGTTTGTCAGTATGCTGTTGGGTCTTTCAACTGTAAGCAACAAGACATTTTCTTTTTCCACCTACTAATGGTCTGGGAAATGATTTAATTAAACTGTAAGTGTGTTAATGAAAAGGGGGGAAAGAATTGGACAACTCTGGGAAACACGAAGCTAGTTGTGCTCTATGAATCCCGCCATTTCAGCAGCACAGCTAGAAGAATTTAACCGAAATTCAAAACTCCACACGTTCTTAAACTGCAGCTCTCAACAAATCTTGCCAGTAGCTTTACTGGGAGGCACAGAGATTTATTACGCGCACCAACAAGATCTGGAAGCATTGACTTTGCCCAGGTCTGGTCCATAAAAGCAAAATCAGCAACACAACAACATAAACACCCCATTGCACCACATTAGGTGACAGAGATGAACAGAATTGCATCTGGTGTTTTATTTTTAATAAAGCCAAAAAGCAAAGCATTATTATGTGTGGAAGTCCAGCAAAAAAAACTGGCCAGGGAGCGGTGTTTGTACATTTCTGAGCCAAGTTATCTATTTGCAGGGAGAGGGAAAGGGGAAGCGGACTCCGAGCTGCTGAGATCTGAAAGTGCAAACAGATCCTTCGTTCCATGGGAAGAAAATTCATCTGGAAAAGAAGAGAGAACAATTGACACAATTAAGCCAAGGCCTCGGCAAGCACGTAGGAGAGCCCTGTGGGTGTGCCACTTTTGTTCTTCGGCGAAGCACACGTGGATGGAACGTTGGCCATTACCAGGACCTAGGCATGTGGCTCCTCCGTGTCCTTGGAAACACTGCACGGGCCTGCCACGGTGCTTCGCAAGACCAAATTAAGTGCCGTGTTGATCGTGGAATCGTTCTTTCTAGGGAAGATTTGGCAGATTTGTGGGGCATCTCACGCAGCCTTGCCAGCTCTGAGTGGCAGAACCTGTCCAGGAGTTGAAACCGGACTCGGTCCTCCTTTCTACCTCCAGATGTCCAGCACTCTGTGATCTCACCACTAAGCATTTCTACCCACCCTTTTCCGAGTCCCTGTCAGGGGTGACCCTCTTTTCAGTGCAGGTAGGACTTTCGGTTCCAGTCCAGGCTAGGCAGTCTCGGGGAACCAAAGCAGAGCATCCTCTGTTGCATTTCAGTTTCCCAATATCATCAGCGGCTTAAACGGACAGGTTGAGCACTTCATGATATTGGGAAAGTGGAGAATTTAAAACTTCCTTTCCTCTGCTCCTCTACGCCAATTAGGACAGTGCGGATCCTCTGTAACTTTTAAAAGTTTTTTCTTAAAAGGAAAGCTTCCTCCCAGAACTGAGAGGAGACAGGAGGGGGCAAGGTTCCCTCCCTCCTTTTCGGTACAACTTCTCTTAAAGGAGGCAGGCTAAATAGGATCACTTGAGGTGCATATGCCATGTGGATACAAAGATCTCACCACACAGCATACCGAATCTCTACCTTGTTGTGGTGGTGGTGTTGCAGTCGTCACTGACTCTTCGTGACCCCATGTCCATGGAGTTTTTCTTGGCAGGTATACTGGAGTGGCTTGCTAGTTCCTACAGCACCTGACATTCCCATCCAAGTACAGTGGTACCTTGTATAAAGGAATTAATTCGTTCCAAATGAAATCATGTTGAGCAAATTTTCCTATATACAAATTTCCCATAGGAATGCATTGAAAACAGAGTAATCCCTAATCACGACCATTTTTATGTTGTACGGATTCACCCCGTAGACAATTCTGTTAAGCAAATTTCCCCTATCTCCGGAATTTTTTATGTTGTACAAATTTTATGTTATACAAACCGTTTGTTATATGACGGTCCACTGTACTAGCCAGGCCTGACCCTGCTTAGCTTCCGAGATCAGGTGAGATCGGATGTGCTCAGGGCCTCTAGGCACCTTAAGGACTCCAGTTCGTCTATACCAGCCTGCTGAAATCGAACAAAATCCGGGGGTGTTCAGATTCAATTTTGGGCAACATCCATGCATGTGGGGTTATGCATCTCTCCCCTTTGGAGACAAACATCCCAACTGCTGCTCCTACCATTTCTGAATGGATGTGCAGGTGTAGGTTCGAGCTTCTCTTGAGCTGCCAATTTTGATTCTCTCTTTCTCTCTCTCTCTTGGTCCCCATGTGTTCCCAACAGCTGGAAGGCTTCCTCCAGGACAGTGTGAGGCCAGAAGCTCCTGGCAGCCCCTTTGGCGCTGTGCAAAGCCACACAGCAGCCATGCTGGAGATTGGCACCAGCCTCCTGAACCAAACGGCCGAACAGACGCGCAAGTTGACGGACGTGGAGATGCAGGTGAGCCAGGTCACCGGGCTGGGGTGCGAATCAAGAACCTTTCCCTGCCTCTCATGGGTGCAGGTTCACCTGTACTTCCCACCTGCCTGCTGATTCTGCCTGTTTGCTACGAAAGGCTGCCAGGTCCCTGGTGCCAAGGAGAGCGTTATACTTCCTCGGCCTCCAGGTTTAGGAACCTTAGGCTAAGATATTCAGGAAGGCTTAGGCACTCTTAATGGTTTAACAGTGGCCCACTTCCCACCTCCAGCTGGCAACACGGCTCAGTCATCCAGGTGAGTTTACCTGGGAGCTGAGTCATGACAACTGGACTTCTTGCGGGGTTGAAATATTTTGCTAGTTGGATGAGAAGTAAAACATTTCGATCCCACAAGAAAAGAAGTCCAGTTGCCATTACTCAACTCCCAGATATACATAGCATGGTCTTTGTCTTCATCTAGTGGGCAATTCTGGTAATTACATTATAGAAATATGTGTCTCTGGATTATTTTTCCCTTTAATGTTTTTAATATTTACAGAGCATGTTTCTTTTTTTCTCACCATCTACCGGCCCAGGTTCTCAACCAGACCTCACGGCTGGAAATCCAAGTTCTGGAAAACTCCCTGTCTACCCACAAACTGGAGAAGCAGCTCTTGCTGCAGACCCACGAAATCAACAAACTCCAAGAAAGGAACAGGTTTGGGATGGACTTTCATCTTAAAAGCCTTGTTTTATTTCATCATGATTCACAGTTTAAGTAAATTAATCAAAACTGTTGGCCAGAGTCCCATTTATGCTGGGGAAATTGAAATTGCGTACATCACAGCTTGCAAGTTGCCGCTCGCATTCTTAGCCAAGTTGTGGGGCAGGTTACATGATCACAAATGGCAGCAGGAAATCATTAATCAATTTGCCACTACAACTGATGCAATTGCACTTATATAAGTGTAAATCTTCAATAGGATTCAGACAATGCAGCAGTATCTATGGAGGATCCAAGCCCACCTAATATTTGGATGCCAACTATTGCACATATACAAACACTATATAGATTGCATACTCTCTGGTTCCTTCCAGTGGTCAGTTCTGGTAGTACATCTTGGTAATGCATATTTCTTTGGGGAGCATTTTTTAATATTTTCAGGCAACAGATAAGTGAAACCGAGGTAACGATTCTGCAGATACTACAGCACCAAATTTCATGATAACTATTTGGAAAAGTCTGGCTAATGCTCTGTGCTTGAAATTTTCACGTCCCTCTTTCCCATCAGCAACTCCAATGGAAATGTTACCTTTTTTGCCTACAACTCCTGTTCTCCCTGATTGGGGGAGCATTGCACAGGCTCCCTGCTGTATAAATTAATCTAAAACAAGAATAGATAGCATGGTCTTTGTCTCCCTCTAGAGGCTAGTTCTACTAAAATACTTCATGAAAATACGTATTTCTAATTTTTTTCTTTTGAGATCTCTGATATTGTTAGGCTACGGATAAGCAAAACCATGCTGATCCTGCAAATACAGTGGCCCCTACTGTACTAATAACCGTCTTAGATCTTCCGGGCTTGGAGGGACCTTAGGGATCATGGAGCCCAGACCCTGTCAAGGAGGCCCAGGGGGGAATGGAACTCCTAGCCACCTGAAGCACTGAGCGATCCAGCAATTCACGGCTGATCGGAAGGCTCCACAAGACCTCTTGGGCTGTTTCTCATGGAACGGACGGTGGCTTTCCTCTCTGGTGGAGGGTCTCACTGTCCTTTTCCTTCCTCAGCTTCTTAGAGAAAAAGGTCCTGGCGATGGAAGGGAGGCGTGAGGAAGAACTTCGAGGCCTCCAGTCAGAGAAGGTGGAGATGCAGAGGCTGCTCTCCAAGCAGACGGACCTCATCGGCCACTTAGAGCAGCGCCTCGGCCTGGCCCTGGGCAACAACTCAGCCTTACAGAAACAGCAGTCCTCCTTGGCAGAGACTGTGAAGCACCTGGTCAGGCTGGTGTCCCAGTGCAACCGTAAGTAAAAAAAAAAAAGGTGCTGTCATGTTGATTCTGGCTTGGGGGAGGGGTTGACCCTTTCCAGAGTTTTCCAAGTAGATTGTTCTCAGAAGTGGTTTCTCCTTCCCTTCTTCTGGAGCATCCCCGGGACTGTGCAGTTTGCCCAAGGTTACCCAGGCTGGCTCTTCTCCCAAGAGGCCCAGTGGGGAATCGAACTCTCAGGCTCTGTCTCTGCAGCCAGATCCCTAAACCACTAAACTATCCTCGCAGTTTTGGAAATTCTGGAAACTTCTCAGCGCAGTCCCCAAGACCACACACATAGCATTTTAACCCAGGCCTAGTCAGCAATGCAGGGAGACCTCTGCTCCAGGGAGCATGGCAGTGTGTGTGTGTGTGTGTGTGTGTGTGTGTGTGTGTGTGTGTGTTCTGTTGTTACAGTCATGACTGACTCTTCATGACTCCATGTCCATGGAGTTTTCTTGGCAAGAATACTGGAGTGGTTTGCCAGTTCCTACTCCAGGCACCCAGTGGTCTTCCATCCAAGTACTAACCAGGGCCGACCCTGCTTAGCTTCCGAAATCTGCCAATTTAGCCCAACAAAGATGGACAGGGATGGGAACCATCCAAATAGGGAAGCCATACTGCCAACACCTCTTTATCTCATCCCTGCAGAAATTTCTCTGGGGCCTCAAGAAGAACAGAAGACGTTCAAGGATTGTGCAACTGCATACAAGCTGGGGTTCACCACGAGTGGAATCTATACGCTGAGGTTCCCTAACACGACAGCCACTGCTACGGTAATTGTGAGCCCAGCGGGGGCTGATTTATAATCGAGAGAGAGGAAATCCAAAGCCTGTGAGCTTAATCTGAACTATGAGAACCTCCCATCCAGAGTCCTGTGTGAAAAACCCTCCACACTGTATTCAGTTCTCCACACAGAGAGTTTCCAGTTCAGTCAGTTATCTGTCTGTCTATCTGTCTATCTATCTGTCTATCTATCTATCTATCTATCTAGCTAGCTAGCTAGTTGTTGTTGTTGTTGTTGTTGTTGTTGTTGTTGTTGTTGTTGTTGT
>JAHTLZ010000008.1:19697513-19727963 GCA_023846285.1 Phrynocephalus versicolor | reverse complement strand
GTTGTTGTTGTTGTTGTTGTTGTTGTTGTTGTTGTTGTTGTTGTTGTTGTTGTTGTTGTTGTTGTTGCTGCTGCTGCTGCTGCTGCTGCTGCTGCTGCTGCTGTTGCTGCTGCTGTTGTTGTTGTTGAAGAGGCAAACGTACCCCCACTGACTCTCAAAGCTGGACTCAAAGTTTTACTTGTAAACTCTGTATTTTACTCCATAGTAGGTCCGGAGAAGTGAACTTGGTCATAAAAGCTCACATTAAAATATAACAGTACAGTAGTTATTGTGATGTTTTTTTTTTTGGGGGGGGCTGTTTGGCTGTGTTCTGGAAGTTTTTCTTCTTGATGTTTCTTCAGACACGTAGTGGCATGAAGTGGACATGTCCGTGAGAGCTTACATCAAAATATAATAGTTAAGATGGTTTTGTCTTTTATTTTTTTCCGTTTTGATTTTTTTGCCATGAATGCATAGGGTTCTCTTACATTAAGAACCCCTTCGTGGCACCTAAGAACCACCACCCATGTTTCTGCAAACCTGCAGGTTCTTTGCGACATGGAGACCAGCGGAGGAGGTTGGACTGTCATCCAGCACCGGAAGGATGGATCAGTAGATTTCCAGCGCACCTGGAAGGACTATAAACAGGTCAGGGTCCAAGAAACCCATCCAGAGGAGTCCCAAAAGGAAAGGGGGCATTTGAAGGCCTGCCAAGCAATGTTTCCTGAGGTCAAGTCCCCAGATGTTCTTGGACTACAATTCGCAGAAGCCTTCACCACGAGCAGAGCTGGCCAGGTTTTTTCTGGGAGTTGCAGTCCAAGGACATCCGGGGATCCAAGTTTGGGAAGCGTCAGTGGCCAGAGGCTGGGTACCAAAGTTTGTCACTGGGTCCCATCAAGCCAGCAGGACACCATGAGCTTCAGTTAGGTCACCCTGGTTTCTGCCACTTGTGGTCTCGAACGTCTGCTCATGTCTTCTGTATTCTTCCGTGCCCGTTTCTGTCTATCCTTTCCAGGGATTTGGGACCCCCCCTGGAGAATATTGGCTGGGGAATGATTTCATCCACTCGCTTACTGCGCAGAGACCTTACTCCCTCCGGATCAGCCTCCAAGATTGGGACAACATTGAGGCCTATTCCCTGTACGAACACTTCCAAGTAGCCCCAGAGGAGCAGAACTATCGGTGAGCCTTCCTCTGGGGACGTACGACATCCTTTTCTTTCGAGAGAACAAGTCCTCATCTTGACAGACTTCTTTTTAGGGTCAGACATTTACCCTGGCCTCTCCCAACATACGCATTTGTAATATATCATTGATAATTGCTTTAAAGTTGCAAAAACACCGGGATGATAAAACACCAACCAACGATGAAGCCGCAGTAACGCTCAGAGCAAAATGCAAACTGAGAGGAGTACCCCAAAACCTTTGGGTAGGATAGGAGCACCCCTGCAAAAGATCAGCTGCAAGCCTCCCTGCGGATGCTGGAAAATGCAGTTAATAGTAAACCCTTATAATAGGGAACTCTTTACATAGCACAGTCTCTGGCTCCCTCAGGTGGCATGTTCTGGTAATGACACTAATACTTCTCCAGCAACCGCTATACTGTAGTGTACATAGAATGGTCTATGGTTCCCCCTAGTGGCCATTTGTTGCAACTTCATTGTTAGAAATACGTATTACTGTACTAAGATTTTTAAAAATAATAATAATAACGTGATAACGTACAATCTTTTACCGTTGGCAATACAGGCTTAGTATTCTGGGAGTTGTGGTCCAAAACATCTGGAGAATGAAAGTTTTCCCCACCCCCATCCCCTGGTATAGAAGATCCTTATCGAATCAAAAGCTGAGCAAATACCAGGCTGATGCAGTTGAAGATGGTCCTTGACAGTGATGTGTTTTGTCCTTCCTCTTTATGCAGACTTTACGCAAGGAAGTACAGCGGCACAGCCGGGCGCACGAGCAGCCTCAGTCCCTCCGGGACGGAATTCAGCACCAAAGATGTGGACAATGACCGCTGTGGGTGCAAGTGTGCCCAGATGGCGGGCGGAGGTAATGAACGGAGAGGGAAAGGTGGGCCACAACTTGCGGGGATTTCACAGAAGGGGAATAGTTTCAAGTTTCCCCAGATTAGTTCACCCCTTTTCCTCAACAAGCTGGGACTTATCGTCTCAGTAGCTTGCTCTGAGACATTTCAAGAAGAAAGAATAAAAGACATTTTCTTTACTTGCAGTTGTGAACAGATCAAACAGCAAACTGACAAACAGGGCGGCTTTCAGCAACAGGTTTCAAGAGACTCCAGAAAAGGAAAGGGCAGAGAACAGAGAGGTGGAGTTGTCTTGGAATTCAGAGGCAGGGAATGGAACAATTGGTCAGTGCTGGATAGATTGACAATCTCCCAAACCCAGGACATTCCCTCCTGGCCAAACCTACTACAGGCAGCATGCAAGGTTGCAATAAGTCCCAAAGAGCTGAATATGCACCTTTCTAACCTGCAGCATTCCAAGGGCAGATTTAAGGGAGGTGGGGGAGGAAACAGGTTTTTGGGGAGCCTCATAAAGGTGTACCCCAATATCTCAGCCTTCCTCATGCCTTCTCTTTTCTCCACCCACCCCTCATGGTCTTTTTCCTCTTCAGGTTGGTGGTTTGATGCGTGTGGGCCATCAAACCTGAATGGCATCTATTACCCACCCAGCCCAGCTGTGAACAGATACAATGGGATCAAGTGGCATTACTGGAAAGGGCCCAGCCACAGTCTCAAAAGGACTGTTATGATGATCCGCCCCGTGGATTTCTGAGGAGCATGAAGGACCATGCCAGAGGCTCAGAGGAAGCGGCATCCGGGTGAATCATGCTGGCAAAATTCAACCGAAAACCAGAGACAGCTCTGTGGCTTCATTCAGACTCGTACAAGGTCTGAACAGAGAGATCTGGTGATGTACTGGGGCTCAAGATGCCACTGTAGGTCCTAGCGGTGGCCCCAAGAGGGAGCTAACCCAGGGAGAAGCACCAGAGACACTCTAGGACTTTGTATATTCTTTGTGTTCTTGATGAACACAATGTAAATTCAGATCGTGATCTTCTCAGACTCTTGAACCAAAAGCATCTCAGGAATACTGACCAGAGGTTTTAGCATTTGTGGCTACAACATCCAGAGAAGGCATGGAGCAAGACCTTCTGGGACCAGGGAGGGTCATAAGTACATAAGAACATAAGAAGAGCCGTCCTGGATCGGGCCAAAGGACCATCTAGTCCAGCTTCCTGTATCTCACAGTGGCCCCACCAAATGCATCTGGGAGTGCATGAGACTAGCTCTCTGTCTCCTGATACCACTCTGGCCCTTGAAGTACCCTGGTTTTAAGCCTGGAGATGACACATCTCCATCATGGTTTGTCACCTGTGATGGACTTTTTCTCCAGGAAGCTGTCCACTCCTCTTTTGACGAGATTGGTCATTCATCCATGGACCATGACTTCTGGTTTCACCCTGTTGACCAAAAACTCTTCTTCCAATCTGCAAATATGCCCCTAGGGGTGAATGAACCAGCCTGACTCAAAGGGGTGGATATTATAATAATGCATCTATCCTAATGCATCAGTCATCAATGAATATTTCACTCTGACCTCTGGTGCTCCCATATATGGAAGATATTAGCAAAGCTCAGAAATATGTAACAATAAACATGCAGGAGCAAGTCATCTCTTTCTAAAACACAAAATAGGTAAAGGTTCCCCCACACATGTGTGCTAGTCATGTCCAACTCTAGGGGCAGTGCTCATTTCTGCATTCAAGCCGAAGAGCCAGTGTTGTGCAGTGTGGTGGCTCAGCGGACTAGAGCACTGAAAACTGTTGGCTACAAGTTCAGCAGCTCAGCGGTTCGGATCCCGGGTGCCACGCATCTCTTTGTAGGACCACTTTAAAAAAACACCAAGTGGAGAGCGAGCATTTAATGGCAATTTATCTGCAACAGGCTGTTCACCAAGTTCTCAGGAAAGTGGTAGAAAGTGGCCTTCGGTCCTTTTAAGGAGAAAGGTAAAAAAAAAAAAGCTTACCTCAGGCTTACATCAAGTTCTTAAGCTACCAGGCCATCTTACCTTGAGCTGATTTCATAATAGTTATGTTATATTATATAATAATGCTATGTAAATAGATGTCAAGCAGCGATAATGCTTGCAGTTTATTAGGCAATAATGGTTCAGCTTCCACCTTCATTCATATCTCAGTGGAATTTTTAAAGTGACACATTTGATACCCCCATTTCCTTGGCCAAAGAAGAGTGCAAAAGCCTGATAGATACGGGCATCTCAAGGCATTTTCAGTGACATAGTCAAAGTGTTCTGCTTATATACCACCCCATACCACTACAAGTAGTCTCTGGGTGGTTTACAATTTTAATTACAGTGTGCAGGCTACACATTGCCGCCCCCCCCCAGCAAGCTGGGTACTCATTTTACTGACCTCGGAAGGATGGAAGACTGAGTGAACCTTGAGCCGGCTACCAGGGATTGAACCCAGGTCGTGAGCACAGTTTTACCTGCAGTACAGGCATTTAACCACTGCGCCACGAGGCTCTTAGTCAACCTAGCTCAGGTTTGTAAATGTTTCTTGTAGAAAAGACAGAGAATTCAGAGCTGTGAGAAGCAAGAGAAAAAGAGGCGGATGTAAAGATCAATCACAGACGGACTTGAGAATAGAAATGTGGCTTGACTCGTCTTGCACTTGGTAAATATGACAATTTCTGCAAAGGGCTTTTAAAAAAAGACCTGGTTTCATTCAGTTGGTCTCAGAAGCAATCTGTGCTCTTTTTTAAAAAGTGATTTATGGGTGTGTGTGTGTGCTTTTCTATAAAATCCACCATGCCTAAAACAAAATAACGAATAACTATTGCCTTGTTACTGGAAGATGGGTGGGAGGTTGTGACTTTGTGATCAATCAGACTGTCCTGTTGTGCTTATGTTGTGTTTTACAAAGGGGAAAACAAACAAACCAGTGTGGCAGAAAGACAAGAGTTTAACACAAAGTATGTTGTGCAACGATTGCAGAAGTTTAAATCATCATTATCATCAGCCTCAGCATCTCAGAACCATAGGGAACCTTATGGATCATCAAGTCTGGCACGCATCATGGAGACACAGAGGAGGCTAGAACTGCCAAGCAGATGCCGAAACCACCATCCAGCCAGCTACATAGGTTGGGAGTTCGATTCCCCATTGGGTCTCCAGCAAGTGGCACCACCCAATGCAGGCTTCGGCAAGCTGCCCAGTCTCAGGGTGACCCTAAAAGAAGAGAATTGAAAGCCTAGGTTCTCTACCTAGAAAACCCTGGAAAGGGTCACCTTATGGTGGCAGATGATCGTGATGTGACAGGAGGACCCCTTATCTGTGGGATCAGCACCCACTGATTCACTATAGCCCCCCTCTGAAAATGTCTTAAGAATTAAAACAAAAAACAAAACAAAAATAGGTATTTCGAATGACGATGTTATCAAAACTGGCCCATAGAGGGCGCCAGATACCATGCTGTGTAGAAAGGTAGCTGTTATAATAGTGCACTCTTTCATCAGCATCCATGGGGGTGGGGGCTCAGATCTGATTCCTGCGGATGTGACTACTGTAATACACTCTATGTGGGACTTCCAATGAAAAGTCTCAGGACACTTCAGTAGGTCCAAAATGCAGAAGCCAGATTGCTGACTGGGGCGGGGTACAGAGATCACATTATACCCCTATCCAAGTAGTTCCACTGGCTGCCAGTCAGCTATCGGGAACAATTCAAAATGCTGACCTTGACCTGAAAAGCTCTGTAGACCTGGGTCCTGGCTACTTCCAAGAAAAAATCCCACTGCATGAACTGACTCAGGTGTTAAGGTCATCAGGAGAGGCCCTTCTTTCCATCCCGCCACCCTCACAGGTACGTCTCATGGGAACCCATGAAAGGGCCTTCTCGGCTGCTGTGCCCAGACTCTGGAACTCCCTCCCACAAGAGGCCAGGACTGCCCCATCTCTGTTGTTTTTCCAGAAACAGACCTTTCTCTTCAGGCAAGCTTTCCCTGAATGCTGGACTACCATTATGTGTCTATAAGTTCACATAGACTTTGTGTTTATAATTAGTAATACAGTACAGTGGACCCTTGTATAACAAACACTTTGTATAACATAAAATCTGTACAACATAAAAAATTCTGGAGATAGGGGGAATTTGCTTAACATAATCACCTATGGGGAGAATCCATACAGCATAAAATGGGATTACTCCATTTTCAATGCATTCCTATGGGAATTTGTATAAAGGAAAATTTGCTTAACATAATTTCATTGGGAATGAATTAATTTCTTTATACAAGGTACCACTGTACTTATAACCATGTTGCTTTAATGTAATATTCTCCATTAATGCTGTAAGATGTCCCTCAATTCCTTGTTCTCAAATACTTGACCATGTCTTAATTGTACTGGACTGTATTGTATCTTTCTCTTCAGGCAAGCTTTCCCTGAATGATGGACTACCTACTGTGTCTTTATATGAATCTACCATACATGGGTACATAGACTTTGTGTTCATAACCACTTATAACTTTGTGTCTATATCTCTCTTTCTGTAATTGTATTAACACTGTGTTGCCAATGGTTACTTTCAATGTTATCAATGGTTAGTTTTAATGTTGACTTCTAATGCTATGTATGATACCCCTCAATTCCCTGTTTCTCAAACTGAATACAGTATGTCTTGATTGCAAGGGACTGTATATCGTCTCTCCTTACTGTAAGCCGCCTTCCGAGGAGAAAAGTGGGGTAAAACTACAGGACTAAAAAAATAATGATGGCCAGTGTTGTGTATTGATCTGTATTCCTATTATCTGTAATTGGTTATGTTGAAGTAACTGCCTTCCTGTTCCAAAGGGAACAGGCCTATTGGTTTATTCAAGTTGCTGCATTTGGATCCTCAATCCTATTGGTTTCTGCCAAAAGGCAGCTTTGTGATTGGTTGTAATTGTTCCCTCCAAAATGTATCTTTTCCTAGCCAGTCCTGGCTGGTATAAATGTAGCTCCCTCTCCCCAGTCCCCATTCTTGTTCTCTTCCGGAATAAAGAGCTGTTACACTAGAAGCTGTCTCCAGCCTGCTATGTCAAGAGCTGAAATCACTCGCTGTAATCACTAAACCCCACGTCACAACAGCCAGTCCAAGGAGCAGGGAGGCCAGATTAGGCAAAGCAATGCAACGGGTCTCCTTATCTGTGCAGCTGCGTCCCTCCCTCTCGGCCGTCTCCTCCTCCGGAGTAAACTCTGTCCGCCCCGGGATGGGAGGTTTCCTAAAAGCGCTCCACCTCTCCGGCCAGGCGGGTCCCTCGGGCGGCCGGGAAGTAGGAGGAGCCGATCCTGCAGGGTGGAAAGCACGAAAGGATCCGACGGCATGAGAAGCCCCAGCGAAGGAGGAGCAGGCAGGACAGGATCTGGCCCTGGCAACGCAGAGCGGCGTGGGTGCTGCTGAATCTTCACGGTGCTCATTTTGCAGCGTCCGTGAGCTTGGCAAGTGTGGAGAGAGAGAGAGAGAGAGAGAGAGAGAGAGAGAGAGACGCAGCTACACACGCAAGAGGTGCGGGATCGGCGCAAAGGCGCCCGCCGGTTTAGGATCGGGGCCTCAGGGAAGGCGGAGGTAAGGAAAAAAATGGTCGGTGGGCGAGGTGAGAGCTTGCAAACCTTATTTTGGCGATTCCCCTCCCCTCCAAAAGTAACTTTTTCCGAGCTCTGTGGGAGGCGGTAACCACAGGCGGGGGCGCGCCCGTCTGCAGCGCAAACCGGTCCGCCCGGCGCCTCTTCCCATCCTTGGAGCGGGTCTTCCATCATCGCCGCTGGAACCGGTCGAGGTTCTCCGTCCTGGGCGGGATCCTTCTCTCCCCCCCCTCCCCGCCCGCCCGCCACTCCAAACCCCTCCTTCTGCCATGCCGAGGAGACGGACAGGGATACCAGTCGGGTGTCACCTTCCAAACCGACGCGACGACCCCCCTGGCGCACTCTGCGTGGGTGGGGAATGCGCCTTGTCAGATCCAGCAGGGTCTTCAGCCAGCTGGAGGCCAGTGATGCCTTTTCGGATGAGGTCCCAGAAGAAGTCAAGAGGGGGAAAGCGCTGAGTTGCCACCCCCTCCAGTCAGATCCCCAGGCACACTCTCTCTGCACACCCTGTCCTCCCCCTGTGTGAATTTCCCTGCGCCTAGGCTGGAAGGGGATGGGGTGGAACACAGCCTCCATGGAGCTGCTGTCACCTCAGCTACTTTGGCTGGTTCCGGTGGCACCCCAGCGGTTTCTTGCTGTTTAATCAGCTGCCATTGCCCACAATTTAAAAAAATTAATACCAACTTTTATTGACAGTCACTGGAAACAAACAAATATATAGTGGTACCTTGTATAAAGGAATTAATTCGTTCCAAATGAAATTATGCTAAGCAAATTTTCCTTTATACAAGTTTCCCATAGGAATGCATTGCAAACAGAGTAATCCGTAATTGTGACAATTTTTATGTTGTTATGGATTTGCCCCATAGATGATTATGTTAAGCAAATTTCCCGTCTCCTGAATTTTTTATGTTGTACAGATTTTATACAGACTGTTTGCTATACAAGGGTCCAACTTAGTTGGCTGGTTAGCTCAGTGGTTAAAGTTTCCGGCTGTGGATTCAGAAGTTGGACGTTCGATCCCCAGTTGGGCCTCCTAGGTGAGAAGAGCCAGCCTGGGAGGCCTTGGGCCAGCTGCATGGTCCCAGGAGAGGGGAATGGGAGACCACTTCTGAGTTTCTTTTATTTAGAAAACCCGGAAAAAGAGTCATTATAAGTCACAAACTTCATGGCTGAATTAGGATATGACCTTCATCCATCCATCTATACCACTTTTCTCTTGACCAAGGTGGAACACATTGGCTGGTTCAGATGCCATGCCCGTGGCTTTTTCTTGCCTCTTCTTCGGTTGCCTTTCATCCCCTGGTGAGAGTTGAGTCTTTGGAGGATCCAGAGTAGAGCCTCATGTCATCCATTGAAAGGCTGTCCCAAGAAGGAAGAGTGATTTTAGGGTGGAAGGTAGCTGGGTGGAATTTGAGTCGTTGGGAGGTCTACCAGGAACTCAACCCTTGTTTCCTTTGTTTCACTAGAAGCCATGGCTGTGTCGTACCTCACCACTGTACTCCTGTTGGCTGTGCTGAGCAGGGGCCAGGATTTCCCCTTCCGGGACCCCACATTGTCCTGGGAGGAACGGTTGGATGACCTGGTGAACAGGCTGACCCTGGATGAGATGGTGCTGCAGGTACTACAAACAGGACCTTGGTCGGAGACCCTGTGGTATCATGACCGGGGCATTGGTGGTTCTGGGAAAAGACAAATTATTTTATTTGTTTAAACCCGCCTTTCTCCATAAGAAGGACCCAAGGTGGTTTGTGTCATTAAAAGACTGTATTTAAAGCTTCGCAACAGGAAGTATACAGATATTAAAAAGGATCAAACAAACGTCACACCAAAACACAGTAAACAAAATACACAAAAAACACATTCCAAGCATCGAGGTACAACAGTCCATTTAAAAAACCCCACTCAGGCAGGCAGTCCTTCAGGGAAAGCTTGCCTCAAGAGAAAGGTCTCTCTCGGCTTCCAGAAGGACAGCAAAGATGGGGGCAGCCTAGCTTTCTAGTGGGAAGGAGTTCCAATGTCTGGGAGCAACAACAGAGAAGGCCCTCTCCTGTGCCTCCAACAAACACATCTGTGACGGTGGTAGGACCCAAAGAAAGGTCTCTCCTGATGATCTGAACTAGAGATTGGCACACAGTTTAATTAAAAAAAAACAAATTGCAGGGTTCATTTCAAAATTGCTAATTCATCCATTCACATTTGAACAAATTGACGCCCCCAACTAAAAGAAACTGGTGGGTTTTTAGCAATTTTTGACTCATCGGTTTGTCAGGTTATAACATGGTCCTCAAAACACCTAGAAATACCCCCAAAGAGCTCCCGGAAATCCCCCCCCCCCAAGTACTCAGAGACACCAAACTTGTAGAGAAGATTCTTTATTGGAGGAGTATCTGGGCTTAGTACCCTGGAGAATTTTGGGTGCTGTCGTCCCAAAGCAGAGATCTGTACAGTTAAGTGCCCAGAGTAGCCGTGTAGCTAGATGGAGCGGTATATAAATTTAATAAATAAATAAAATGCAAGCTGAGCCTGGGTGTCCAGTGCTCAGAAAGAGAGCGAGAGAGCACGGTTTGCAAGGACAGGGTTGGGTGGAAGGGATTTGGCCCTTTGGGATTGGGACATCCCATGCAGATCTGAGCGGGGTGGACCAGGCATCTTGTCTTCTCCACCCGCAGATGGCCAGAGGAGGCGCCAGGGGCAATGGTCCCGCACCGCCCATCCCACGGCTGGGCATCGGGCCGTACAACTGGAACACGGAGTGCCTGCGTGGGGATGCGGAGGCGCCTGGCTGGGCCACTGCCTTCCCCCAAGCCCTGGGCTTGGCTGCCTCCTTCAGGTATGGTTCTTGCCCAAAAGATGGAGCGCAGACCTCCCAGGATGGATGCAAAGTGTGGTCTACGCTCCTTCCCGCTTCACTCTGCCATCCTTTGCAAACCTTTCGTGTAGCGTTATGGATGAAGCGGACACAGAGTTTTGGGGTGCAATCATTTATGGTCCTCAGGCAGCGTTCCTGGCTGGAGGGTCTGCGTGTTTCTCTGTGTCTACAGTGGCTGTGTGCATGGCTGTGTGTGTGTGTGTGTGTGTGTGTGTGTGTGTGTGTGTGTGTGTGTGTGTGATACTGCCTGAGAGACCGGTCTTTATTGATAAGGGCAGAACAGGTACCCGATGGTAGACAATGGCAGAGGAAAGTCATTCCTGAGTGGGAGGGAAATACACGCCTATCTGAAGGACCATATTGCTTGTTATGGATGAGGACAGCAAGGGCTTTCCTGGGGCTGAGCAGATGTATCCTGATATCCTGTTTTTCTCTGGCCTTGCCCTCCTGTTTTGTTTTGCTGGCCTCCTGACCTATGCTTAGATCAGCACACACTGGGCCTCTGCCCGCCTCTGGGAATTCAGGTCATCTGCAGGCCTCCAGTTTCCTTGGGCGTCCTGGCCACTTCGGGGGTTCAGAGCTACGGAATCCCCACACTGTCAGTGGCCGCGTTGAGACTGGCGCCGGCGTGCCTCGTGAAGTGCAAAGCACGACAACTTGCCCGGGGTTTCGTTCCCCTCTCCATCCTAAAATGCGTTTCCCCTTTTCCCGTCATCACTTCTTTCCTCTTCCATCATTAGCCCTCAGCTCATCTACCGGGTGGCCAACACCACGGCCACAGAGGTCCGGGCCAAGCACAACTATTTTGTCTCCCTCGGGAAGTACAGCGACCATACCGGCCTCAGCTGCTTCAGCCCCGTCTTGAACATCATGCGGCATCCGCTGTGGGGCCGGAACCAGGTACTAACAGCTACCAAAAAAAATGTGGGGTGGCAGGAATCTGTGGCTGGTCTTCTCAGGCTGGGACAGTGCCACTTAAAGTGATGGCAAAAGGACAGAGAGAGATGGCTAAAGAATTGCATTTTGCATTTACGTCCTGATCCAAATAAAGCTAAATGATTTCTATTCTCTTTTAGAATATCCTCATAATTTTCTTTTCTTCTTTTTCTGTCTTTGTCTTCCTCCTCCTCCTCATTTTGTTTGTTTGTTTTAGTTTTGTTGTTCTTCTTTCTGTATTTACAAACCTGGTTTTATTTAAGCTAGTCAAATGCAGAAGGGGACGGGAATGCTACACAGATTTCGTGGACTTCTGTGTACAATAGGATCCAATTATCCACAGAATCAGTATCCACTGGTACACTTATCCACGGTTTGAAAATATGTGATCTAATTAAAAGATAGATCCTAGAAATATATGTTGCAAAAAATGAACTCACCAGATGCCTGGCTATCTGCCCCATAGGAGACTTATGGGGAGGACCCCTTCCTGACCGCCGAGTTGGGCATGGCCTTCGTGAAGGGGCTGCAGGGCGACCACCCCCGTTACGTCAAGGCCAGTGCGGGCTGCAAGCACTTTGATGTCCACGGTGGCCCCGAGAACATCCCCACCTCCCGCCTTTCCTTTGATGCCAAGGTCAGTGGACACAGAGCAGAGTGGGAAGCACGTATGTTCACATGGCACAGTTAGGTTTGGTATCATGCCAAGTTTCCTGGCTTTGTGTTAGGGCAGGGGTTGCCAGTCTGGGGTCCCCAGGTGTTCTTGGACTACGACCCCCAGAAATCCTGGCCAGTACAGCTAAGGGAGAAGGCTCCTGGGAGTTGTAGTCCAAGGAACCAGGTTTGGGCTCCTCCAGTCTAGAGACTCCTGGCATGTGTAATTTGGACCTGGGGTTCAATCCCAGGTAGCCGGCTCAAGGTTCACTCAGCCTTCCATCCTTCCGAGGTTGGTAAAATGAGTACCCAGCTTGCTGGGGGTGCAATGTGTAGCCTGCATACTGTAATTAAAACTGTAAACCACCCAGAGAGTACTTGAAGTGGTATGGGGCGGTATAAGCAGAAGCAGAACACTTTGGTGAGAAACTGAATGCACTGCCCAGGAAAGCACATTATTCTCTTTAATAAGGAATTCTAACGATAGACAAACTACAAGTTGTAGGTTTCCATAGGATGGAGTCATGAAGAGTTAACCCTGTTAGTAAGAAGAGCCATGCTGGATCAGGCCAAAGGCCTGAAGGTGTAATTATTTCGTATCTGTAAATAAGCAAAGAAGTTTACTGGGACTTGTATATCAAATGAAAATGGTCCTGTGAAATGCTCTCAAGGTGCAATCCAGCACAATGCCTGGCCCCTCACGTCGGTGGGTGAAATGCAAAATCTATAAGCAGAAGCAGGCAAAAGAACTGGCATCCAGAAGCAACTGCAGGGAGCCTTGCTTGGCCAATGTCTCGACGTCCTCACGCCGGGCATTTTAACAGCAAAGCCTGGGGCGGGCAGGGGAGAATGACATCTCTGCTCTGTGGCAGGTGAGCGAACGTGACTGGCGCATGACCTTCCTGCCTCAGTTCGAGGCCTGCGTTCAGGCGGGCACCTTCAGCTTCATGTGCAGCTACAACAGGTATGGACACCAATGCTGACTTCCTAACGTAAGACGGTTCAAAGGGCCTTTGCTGGCTCAAAGTTTTTTACATCTGTGAAGGTATTTGAATTTCTTTGCAAAAGGATGTCTACCCTGCCCCCTACTGGCAGTTGTCGGGGCTAGATAAAAACCAGTAAAATTATATTATTATTTATTTTATTTTATTTTATTTTAGAGTATTTTTACCTCACCTTTCTCCTTGGAAGAGGACCCAAGGTGGCTTATAGTAATGAGGGATAATACACAGTCCAGTACAATTAAGACATATTCAAGTATTTGAGAAAAAGGAATTGAAGGACATCTTACAGCATTAATAGACAACATTACATTAAAGCAACACGGTTATAAGTAGTCATAAACACAAAGTCTATGTGAACCCATAGATTCTTATAAAATACACATGGTAGTCCATCAATCAAATCTAACACTTTTAAAATACAGTAGGGCTAGAGTACTGAAAACTGTTGGCTGCAAAGTCGGCAGCTCAGTGGTTCAAATCCCGGGTGTCACGCAGCAGAGTGAGCTCCCGCTGTTAACCCCACTTCCTGCCCGTTCGAAAGCATGGAAATGCAAGTAGATAAATAGGTACCGCCGTAAAAAAGTGGGAAGGTAAAACAATGTTTCCTTGCAGCCAAACCAGCCACATGATCACGGACTTGCACAATGCTGGTTCTTCGGCTTGAATATGGAGATAAGCACCGCCCCTAGAGTCGGGCATGACTAGCACACATGTGCGGGAGGAACCTTTATTTTTACCTTTTTAGGACGCCTTTATCTGTGGGTGTAGGGTTCCAAGTACAGTGCCTCTTCCCATGAATGCTGAAAAACATGGTCTTTGCTTCCACCTAGTGGCCAATTTGGATAACTTCATCTTTAGACATATATATTTCTAGGATTTTTCTTTTAATATTTTCAAAACATGGGCAAGTAGATCAGTTGATCCTCGTCCTACAGAAGCGGACACCCTCCTGCCTTTTAAACACTGATGGTGAGCAGTTATTAAACATCTCTTTTGGTTAACGTTTTTAGGTGGTTCATGAACGGCAGAGCGTTTGTCTTGCATGTGGCAATTGGTTTAATACGGGCTTAATGACGCAGTTCATTGTGGCTGAAACACTTTCATTTGGTCTTTGAGAGCTGCGGTAGCTCCGTAGGTTGGAGCACCTGGGTGCTCAGAGTGAATCGCTGTTGTGTCACCCAGGATACAAGCCAGATGAAATCACCCAGACGGCATACATTGGGCTGGTTGGGTGTCGAATGCTTTAGATCTCAGAATCCCATGAGCCAGAAAAAAGATTTGACGGCTTATCATCATCATCATTTGCTCTTCTGCCAGGATTAATGGTGTCCCCGCCTGTGCCAACAAGAAGCTGTTGACAGATGTTCTGCGTGGGGAGTGGGGCTTCCAGGGCTACGTGGTGAGCGATGAGGGAGCTGTTGAGCTCATCATGGTGGGGCACCACTTCACCCACAGTTTCCTGGAGACTGCGATAGGTGAGCAGCGCCATGAGTTAGGGAGTGCTGGCGGGGGCTCCCCTGAATCCAGCTGTACCCTTGATTCACTTCTTTCATCCCCTTTAAGTCTTCCTTTCCATTTAGACCATCTGATCTGTTTCACTTTCAGATATTTGGGACTACGACTTCCATCAGCCCCGTTTGGCATGGCCAGTTATCATGATCTTCCTTACATTCCTTTCAGGATATTCCAATTGATCATGCAGAGGGGAAACAAGGAGCCCCAAGGCTCCAAATTAACCCTCCTTGTGGACACACATTTATTTATTTATTTATTTATTTATTTATTTACAAAATTGGGAATGTATTCCCTATGTCTTTTTGTGGGGGAAGGACAATTCTACCATCCTTTATCTCAAAATATCTTCATTTGAACTCAAAAATTGCTCTGCTGAGGTGTACTATCTCTTCAATGGACTAGAGTTTTTATCTTATTGGTTGCTTTTGTTAAGAATACTTGGATTGTGTTTTATTTTTGAAAATACAGCATATAAAACCCTACTATTACCAGACAGTATATTTAGCCTCTTTGCCACGCAAGTGGGACTCCACAGATAATAGCAAACACTATATCTACCATGGTAAAAGAAAATAAAAATCTAGAAAAAATCATTTTCCCACGTATTTCCCAGCACTGGGCACTAGAGGGAGCCAGAGAACATGCTTTAAACACCGACAAGAGTACATAGCATGGTCTCTGTCTCTCTCTAGTGGTCAGTTCTGGTAATTACAGTGTGAAAATAAGTACTTTTCTAGCTTTTTCCTTTAATATTTTTAATATTTTCAGACTGCAGGTCAATAAAACTTCAGGCACTGATGTCATGGCCATAGGGATCCTTCTCTTTGGTATTTTATTGTATTTCTTAAGCTGTGTTTGTTATTAAATATATTTTGAGCCTTCTTCTTTCCCAGTACAAAAGCGGACTAACAGTGAAATAAATGAGTGTGTGTGTGTGTGTGTGTGTGTGTGTGTGAGAGAGAGAGAGAGAGAGAGAGAGAGAGAGAGAGATGAATGAATGAATGAATGAATGAATGAATGAATGAATGAATGAATGAATGAATGTTTCATTGAGCACTCATCTTATTAATACCCCCATTCCGTCCACCCTCCCATCGCAGCTTCTGTGAATGCTGGATGCAACCTGGAACTTTCATACGGGATGAAGTGGAATGTTTTCACACACATAAGCGATGCTGTTGCCAAGGGCAACATCTCACTGGAAGTAAGTAGTGCCACTGTGGAGAAGGAATCAGCAAAGGTGGGTGCTTAGGTACACCGTTATTTGGATTAGAGAGGGGTAAATAAATGTACATACAGACCAAATGAGTTTGTTTGTTTGTTTGTTTGTTTGCATTCTTGAGGTGACTCCAGGACAGAGGAGGACTTGTAGAACAAAGGATCTCATATCTCTTGTGTTAAATTCAGAGTTTCTAGGGTCAAGGATGCTCTGATATAGAGGAAGCTGTTATATAAAAGCAGAGAAAGGGCAGTCGATATTATCTATCCCTTATAAAGAGAACTGGTGGACAATAGCAGCTTCATCACACCATGAAGCCCACAACTGCCCTGTACAGTTTGCGATTTGCATTGTTGTGTTCTGGTCTATCAGTGCTTTGGCTGTTCTACAAGGGTTGAGTCCCTGTGGCTTCCCTTGTGGATTTTGAGTGGATTGCTTCAGGGCCTGGGGTCTCCCTCCCCTCTCCCACCGTTGCTTTTTTTTTTTCCTGGTTGGTTCATTGGTGGCACCCGCCCCATTCATATGTCCTGCTTCACCTTTAACAGGACTGGTTGGTTTTTCCTTTGTCTTGACTGTATGCCAAACAGAGGGTGCATGCAGACCAAACAAAATAGTGCTTCCGAGCCTTTTCCTCCCGATTCCGGGATCCGGACCTTGTGTCACCAGCTGACTTGGCACTTCTCCTCTATCCCCTTGCCCCCTTGCAGACGGTGAAGGACCGTGTCCGCCCGCTTTTCCGGACCCGCATGAGACTGGGGGAGTTCGACCCTCCGGCCATGAACCCCTACAATGCCCTGGGGCCGGAGGATGTGCAGACTGATGCCCACCGCCAGCTGGCACTCGAGGCCGCCGTCCAGTCCTTCGTCCTGCTTAAAAACCAGAACGGGACTCTCCCTCTTCAGGTCGAAGATTTACGGGGCAAGACTCTTGCGGTGAGCATTCGCCAAGTGGAACTGGCAAGGAGTCCCCTAATAAACCATCTGCTGATGCCCCGTCATTGGAGGCTAATAAATCCAGTGTTAAGTTAGTAGTGGTGGTTGAACCCGTTCCAGATTTTAGTCCAACCTGTACAGGTGCTATGTAAAATGTGGAACTCTGTCCTTCAAAAATAGGTCACCCCCCAGACAGGATCTTGGACAACTTTTCAAATGTTTGTACAAAAACCTGGAGTGGCTTTGCCGCACGACAGGCACCGGAGCCAGCAGCATCTCCTGCACCTGGGATGAAACCCTCTTGATTATGGGAGTGTCAAGGTGTTTATTGTGCACAGGATTTTATTGAGGAAATTTGAAGTGCCATTCTTCGTAGGAGTATTTGAACCTAAGGTGTCATCATGACATGCAGTGGTAGAACTTGGTGGCTAAGTGGTAAAAATATGCTTGGAGTACCATTTTTCAGTTAAGGAATGTGTAATTGAATGCAAGTAGGACCTCCGTATCCGCAGAAATGGTATCTGCTGATTCAGTTATCCATGAGCTGAAAATAATTACATTATTACAGGAAAAATCCCACAAATGCGTATTTCTAAAGATGAAGCTACTGCTGAATGAAAAATGTTCAGCAAAGGAAAGCAGAGAGAACACCCACCATGAAAAGACCCTTTCTCGACACCCAACTAGCTGCCAATGGCCTGCCTCAATTAGAGTCTTGGCCAGCCTATGGACGGAAATTAGAGCCAGGGCAAATTCTCCTCCCTTGGAATAGAGTTCCATAGTCTGGGAACAGGGATGAAGAGGAAACTCCACGTAGGGTGGTCCTCTCTTCTCATCCAGCAAAGTGGCTCTTCCATTGCCTGGGTGGTGTTGATCCCGAAGGAGCAGCCGTGTTCTGGTCCAGGTGTGAATTCCGTCCCCCTTCGAGAACATCCCTTGGCGCGATGCATGGGGGCAGTCAAGCTCCGATGGTTATGAGAGCATGAGAGACTTTCCTCTAGCATGGGCCCCTATTTTGTCATTGGCAGGTGGTTGGTCCTTTTGCTAACAATTCCGTGATTCTCTTCGGGGATTATGCTCCGATCCCAGAACCCCGGTATATCTACACACCTAGGTAAGGCCTGTGGGGATTTATTCCACCTCATTTCCCTCATTCCAGCTCATCAAAGCTAGCTTCACTGAAGGTCATGTGCACACAACCATTGATCTCTATGCATGAGAGGCAACAAGAATCAATCTTTATAGCCAATTGTGACCCAGGCGCTGGGTTTTCTTGGTAGTTTTAAAGACTCCTTCATGCACTAAGGTACTAGAGTGGCTTTAGGGGACTGATCAGCCACATATGGTTGATTTCCATGAGTGTGGTGCTGCTAATGGCCTAACCCCCCTGGAACGGATTGCTTGACACTTACATAATATGGGACAAGATTTAGAACATCCTTGGCATTCTTGATCCTAAGTTTTTGCAGCTTCCAACAGCTAATAATGGCTAATCGATGCAGTCCTTGGCAGAGCACGATGGCCTGAATCCTGTTATTATTATTCAACGTTTGTGTAAACTGCTGCAGCTAATTGTGGCTAATCAACACAGTCCTTGGCAGAGCACAAAGGCCAGAAGCTTGTTGATTATCATTCAAAGTTTGTATAAACTGCTGCAGCTAATTGTGGCTAATTGATGCAGTCCTTGGCAGAGCACAATGGTCAGAATCCTGTTGATTAACCTTCAAAGTTTGTGTAACTGCCTGTGGCTAATAGCAGCTAATTAATGTGGTCCTTCATAGAGTCCTGCTGATTCAAAGTGGCTTGAGTCTAGCTAATCACGGCTAATCTTTCACGAGCTGGTATACATCCTGGTTGTGTGTCTCATCGTGCGTCTGATTTGTCCTACTGAGATGGCAAGTGGCTCCACCCAGATTCCAGTGTGTTTGGCTCCATGGAATTAGAGCCCAGGTTCTGCTGGCCATAGCTAGATAGTTTTAACAGGAAAATTGGGTTTCTGACTCTTCCCCTTTGAAGGAACTAAGAGCATTTCTCACCTCAACCCGGTGCAGGAGGGGGCTGGCAACCATCGCTGGGAACGTGACCTTTGCTGCCGGATGCAGCTTCCCCCGGTGTGAGTGGTACTCCCCTGAGGAAGTGGAAGCCGCAGTGGAACCAGCAGACCTCATTGTCGTGTGCCTGGGAACTGGTAAGAGACACACCTCACAAAGAAAGACGTCACAAGACCAATGTCACACTACTTTGTCTGCGGCAACCGGTGTGCTAAGTGAAACTCAGGCTGCTGCATGCGTCCATTCTCTTGCTACTTCTCCGCAGCTACATAATATTCTCCTCATTATTCCTCCCAAAGTAGGAAGAGGAAAGGCAGATAGGAAGGAATATGTGGGTCTCAGTATGCGATGGATGTTCAAGTGCCATCTTGTGTTGTATTTACAGAAATACCTCACAAGACGAATGCCCATTAAGACAAAAATTCGTAAGATGAATGAAAATGTCCGGGTATAGGAAAACCTCGAAAGACAAATTTCCCTATGGGATGCTTCACAAGACGAATTTGATGCATTCTTATGGGGAACCATGTTAAACTGTGTTTTGTAGGATGAATTTTTCGTAGGACAAATTGACCTGTAGAACGAATTAAATTCATCTTAAGAGGTCCCACTCTATCTGGAAAGCAAAGCCCTGGGAACCCACATTCCATGTTCCTTCCCTGATCAAAGGTGGCCAACCGGTTGTGTGTAGGGCAGGGGATGGGAGGAGAGAAGGGGTGGGCACTGAGTGACACACTCCCGGGTTCTCCCTCCTCAGGAATTGACCTGGAGACAGAAGCGATGGACAGGAAGGACCTGGGCCTTCCAGGGCGCCAGCTGGAGCTTCTGCAGGACGTGGTCGCCTGGGGTGAGTTTGGGATGTTGTTTCCACCAGGACAAGGTTTCACGAGCTACGGTGGACACAAAGCATCCTCTTTGGTGGCCCTGAGGACTACCCAGGGCATGGCTTGCAGAAGCCCATCCCAGGAAGTCATCTCCCCCATCTCTCCATGCCTGTGCCATCAGGATTCCAGCCAGATGTGCAAGCAGCATCTGGGGCTGACTGGCAGCGTTACTTTGAGATGCCTTGTGAGAGAGACTTCAGGGCAGTCGGTCTGCATCAGTCATAGGAAGGCAGTCAGTGGCGGCTGGAGTCCAACTTAAGTTGCCAAAGGGAAACCACGAAAGCCATAGCGGCCAATTACCACTTATTAATAAGTGTCTGGTTGCGTGCCTGGTCTTGCAGCTGGCTCAAGGGTGCAGCCACCAACCCAGCCTCCACCATATTAGTGTTGCGACACACAGAGTCCCACAAGTGGCCAAACTGATCCTGGCTAGTGAGGGGAGGCCATTAGCCCTTAACACAGCCTTGTGAGGTTGGGTCAGCAGAGACATTGAGAGAGAGCCAATGAACAAATCTCTTTCCAACCCTCCTCCAACAGACTAACCAATCCAGAGACTGTCAGGTCCCTCTCTCCCAATTTCTGGTGCCATGTTGACTCATTGATTGAAGGCATCTTTGGGGCTTTGGTTTCAGCGGCCGGGCGTCCCGTGATTCTGCTGCTGTTCAACGCAGGCCCCCTGGACGTGAGTTGGGCCAAAGCACACGACGGAGTGGGAGCCATCTTGGCTTGCTTCTTTCCTGCTCAAGCCACTGGCCTGGCGATTGCCAAGGTCTTGGTGGGAGCGGAAGGCGCGAACCCAGCTGGCCGACTCCCCGCCACATGGCCTGCAGGTATGCACCAGGTAAGAAGACCCTACTCAGGGATTTTAGGGAGGGAAGGGATCTATATTTTAACCTCCCCTTTTCTGAAAAGATAAAAAGCATGTCCTTGGATGTGACTGTCAGCGAAGAGAAAAGTGTTGTCCGTTCCACCGAAAAAGAGTCTAAAGAGCAGGCTTTCGGCAGAGTAAAGACTAGCAGATTTTAGTGATGCCATCAGATGCACAGATCACAGGCACAGAAGGCAGACATTTACAGTATATACTCTGTGAGATCAAAAATATCAGATGAGTGTGAAGGTTGCCAAAGTAAGACCTGAACCATGCCTGTTAAGACTTATTGGGAGGTGACACGGCCAGAGGTAAATGGTCAAAGCTCTAGGAAGCAAAACCTATACACCCTCCCAAACAAGGTCACCATTCTTGAACTAACAGCTGATCAGGGAGTCTTAGTTGAGGAGCCCAGAACACACGGCAGCAGTCTTGAGGGACACGGATGCTACCCTGACAAGGAAGGTCTCACATCCTTGACACAGCAGGACAGATAATTAACTCTCCGTGGTTTCCTGAGTCTGTGTCAGTTCCAATGCCTCAGCTTGGGTCCTTCCCATTCTGCCTACCAAGACTTCTAACACTTCTTTCCTCTCCTCCGTCTCTCTCCGTGACGATCTCCACAGGTGCCCCCAATGGAGAACTACACCATGGCTGGACGGACGTACCGCTACTATGGAGACGAGGCTCCACTCTACCCCTTCGGCTACGGGCTCTCGTACACCCTGTTCCGATACAGCGACCTGGTGCTGGCCACTGAGGTGGTGCCCGTCTGTGGGAACCTCAGCCTCTCGGTGGTGGTGGAGAACGTGGGCCCCAGGGACGGCGAGGAGGTGAGATGGTTTCCTTGCTCCCTGGCCTTTTGCCAGCCCTGAACCTTGGCGGTTGAGGACAGAAGAGGCTGAGGGTGGAGCTGAGGTCCTTGGCTTGGAGAACCATCATCAACGTCAACAAGGTTTCAATTACAGGAGGTGGGTTGGAGCCCCAAGAGTGACCCACTTGCGAAGCTTTGGTGTCCTTGGTTTGGATTTAGATGGTCGTCCCGTACATCTGTCCTTCAGGGGCTTTTAAAACCACAACCTCCTCTCTGGTTGGAGATCGATGTGTCCTCCAAGAAGGCCACACTGTCTTCTTCCTGGTTGACTTCACTTCCTGAAGGGCTCGTTCCTCCTGCAGGTGGTCCAGCTCTACCTCCGGTGGGGAGAGGCGTCCGTGCCCGTGCCCCGATGGCAGCTGGTTGGCTTCCGGCGTTTGCCGATACCTCGAGGAAAGGCTGCGAAGGTGCCCTTCCAGCTCTCCTTCAGCCAGAGAGCCGTGTGGGCCGGGGAGTGGCGGCTGGAGCCTGGCCCTTTCACCCTGTTTGTCGGCGGGCAGCAGCCCTTCCAGGAAACCCGCCTTCCTTCCAACATCCTGCGGGCGGATTTCAGGGTGTCCGGAAGTGCCTGTAAGAGGCACCAGTGCTAGTTTCTGGGATCCACGACGAAGGCTGTGAAGCTGAGTGAGCGAGAAAATCAATCCAGTATAAATAACTTTTATGTATTCTCGAAAGCTTTCATGGCCAGGATCCAATAGTTGTTGTGAGTTTTTCAGAACTCCTAGTTCCCTGAGCTCCTTGCCCTCTGAAGATGCCCGCCACAGAGTCTGGTGAAACGTCAGGAAGAAAACTTCTAGAACACGGCCAAACAGCCCCCAAAAAAACCTCACAACAACTAAAGATTTTTTATGTTATTTTATTGCCAGCAGGGGGGCTGGAAATATGATCTGATAAACCACTTCCACCACACTCTTTCCAGTTGTCTGAGAACTGTTGGTTTTATCCAGGAAAACAAACAAAAAATTGCGGGGTGGGGTGGGGAGGGAATCAGAATTTGTGACAAGATCAGTTTTCTGTCCTGCCTCCCTCATCAGGAGTTTTCATCATGTTCCCTGCTTCTCAAGAGGACTACAAAGAATGACGTAGCACAAAAGACTAAACGCATTACCTCAAAGCAGCAATCCAGCTGACTGCTTATCTGTGTTGTGCCTTTGTCTGCAGCTGTAAATGTACTTTTCAGGTGTGTGAGGGCTCTTTTGTTTTGTTTTACATGAAAATAAATAAAATTAATAATTCAAAGGTGGTGGTCTCTTCTTGAAGATCTGTGAGGAGCAATGGGTGGAAATGAAGAATTTGACTCATCCTGAAACAAATCTAATTTGCCTGAAAGGCTCTCTTTTGTTTTGTTCTGTTATCCATATGGAGACTTTAGATACTTCTCTTTTTGAAAATGCCAGCACATGTCATATATCAAAAGAAACCAGCATGGAGGCCCTGCAACGACTGCAAGCATCTATTCAATTTATTCTTCCTCAGTGGGCTAGAGACTGAAAACTGTCGGCTGCAAAGTCGGCAAGTCGGCAGTTTGAATCCCGGGTGCCACACAGTAGAGTGAGCTCCCGCTCATAACCCCAGCGCCTGCCAACCTAGCAGTTTGAAAGCATGTAAATGCAAGTAGATAAATAGGTTACGCCATAAAAAGCGGGAAGGTAAAACAGTGTTTCTTTGTAGCCATGCCAGCCGCATGGCCATGGACTTGCACAACACTGGCTCTTCCGGCTTCAATACGGAGATGAGCACCGCCCCTAGAGTTGGACATGACTAACACACATGTGCGGGGGGAACCTTTTACCTTTATAACCAACAGATCGTTGCTATCCTATTAGACGTCTGTAGTCTTTTTATAATATAAAAGATGCTCGGAAATTATTTCCTGCCCCTCCCATATAAAAATTGCCTTTAAAAAAAGGAGTTTTACCAAGGACAGAGACAGTTTTGAGTTTCCTGCATAATCTTATTTAAAAACAACTGTAAACTGCCCAGAGACTACTTGAAGTGGTATGGGGTGGTATATAAGCAGAACACTTTGCTTTTTTTGAGAAGCACTACCCATTTTGGTCCCTTCAAGGCTCAAGATGAATATTCCTTCTCGACTGATATTCAAATATGGAGTATCTGCTATGAATATTCATCAGTAGTTAACAGGTTATTCATCTCTATTTTTTAAAAAATTGCCCAGGGTATCTGATGGTTTCTGATCAAAAGGGATTCTCCAGGTCTCCTGTCTTTTTAATTGATAATATGAATCAAAAGCAGGAGTCCTGGATCAAAGGAAGCCTGAACTACCTCTTGAAACTGAGGTTGTCTTTTTGGGGGCCCATCGCAAGAAGGCAGGGATCTCGGAGGGGAGAAGCAGTCATGATGGGAGAAGACAGAGGGGACAGAGGAAGAGCAAAGAACTAGGGGACATCCACTCAAATGGAGGACTGGGAGAGTAAGGACAGACAAAAGAAAATATTTTTTCACCCAGGGCGTTGTTAGTCTGTGGAACTCCCTGCCACAAGATGTGGTGATGGCATCTGGCCTGGATACCTTCAAAAGGGGATTGGACAGATTCCTGGAGGAAAAGTCCATCACAGGTTACAAACCATGAGGGAGATGATCTGTAATCTCCAGGCTTAAAACTGGGGTCCTTCAAGGGCCAGATGCCGGGGAGTGGTATCAGGAGACAGAGATCTAGTCTCATGTGCTCCCGGATGCATCTGGCGGGGCCACTGTGAGATACAGGAAGCTGGACTAGATGGGCCTTTGGCCTGATCCAGCAGGGCTCTTCTTATGTTCTTATGATACACCTTGAGGGAGCCACAGGTTGGAGTCTTCAGCAGCTGGGCAAGGCTTTTGAGGGCAGGACCTTGGGGAGTTGAATGTTTCCCCCCTCCTGTTAAAGCAACCCTCCTCCTGACATCTGACACGCTGCAACAGGCGGCAGAACCTGTCTAGCGGAGAATTTTATCACGATGTTTTGTTCCTTCTCAGTCTGCTGAGGTGTGGGACGAGATGTCACATGCTAAGCAACAGATAAGTGAGAAGATTTCCAGGAGGCCGGGCATGCCAGGGCCAGGACGAGTCTGTGCTTCAGGGTTCTCATTGATGAGAGAGCCTTCCATGCAGCAAAGCAACATTTGCCAGGAGATCTGAAGAAGTTTTCCCAAAGCCCCTGGAACTGGGGACATTGGGCAGGATCAGGAAAAGCCCCAAGGAGGGCTGTGTGGCAAGGTTTTGCCTCGTGGCCAAGATCTCAGGTGGCTTGGTCCTGCAATCCTGAATGAACGGAGGGCTGGCGCCGGCAGACCAAGAGACACTCGAGGAGACCGGATCAGTGCTTCGGATCGGGGCCTCTGGAAGGAAGGAGGTAAGAGGGGTGGGTGGGTGGGAGGCATTGCCTGCTTTGGATTACAAACCCCAGGATCCACAGCTGGCAGCTCGCCAGGGCGGTAGTCCTTGAAAAGTCATGTCCGCAAATTCGGTGTCGGGCAGTCGTCACAATAGTGTCTGCCCAACAACAAGACAAAATCTGGCTAGCTCCAGTTGACACACACACACACAATCAGTTCAGTGGGTCTTACTCGCAGGAGACTAGGTTGAGAATTACTGGCAGTATTTGTTCTGGAGAAGACCCCGAATAAGGAATGGCTGCAGTTACGATTCACGCTGCAAGACCTGCCTAGGGACAAAAGTAATCAGATATGTGGTTGACCAGAATACATTGGATTAAATAGTTGTATTCCCCAACTGTCTACTTGAGGAGGAATTTTTAAAATGGCAATTCATCATGATTCGCGAGTCATTGGGCTGACGAATCAACAAATGGATGGATTTTTTGCCGCAATTTGCCAAATTGATTTGCCTCCCTTTTGAAATGCTACAAAAAGAATCTCTGGCATCTAGAGGCCCCAAATATGCATGGAGGGGCTTCCTCTGACACTCCTCTACAAGCCCCAAAAGTTTGGTGAGGATTGGGGTTCAGATGTCTGAGCGATTACAACCCCCCAAAGGGGGGTGAATATTGATGAATGTTGACGAACCAGGCAAATTCATCAGAAAAAATGCAATTCGTATTCCCAATTCATGACCATTCATATCCCCCCTCAGGCACCTTTTTCTCCAGACTAAAGAGCCCCAAATGTTTTAGCCTTTCCTCATAAAGGAGGTTCCCCAGCCCAGTAATCATTTTAGTCGCTCTCTTCTGCACCTTTTCTAGTCCCAGTTCCACTATCCATCAATATCCTAAGTCCTTGGAAATAACTTGATATTGAAGGAGGAGGTTGAACCAGCCAACATTGGGTATTCTGTGTCTAATGGAAATAAGAGTCACAGAAATATAAGATTGTTCACGGTCAAAATGAAATCCATCCCGACAGTATGACAGACTGGTTTAGCAGTTATTTTTGTCTGTTGCCTCACCTTTCAGCTGCTTTATCTTCTGATTCTGTGACATGTTCTTAACTTCCTGCCAGGGGCAGGTTGTAATGTTGTAATTGTCCTTCTACGTGTCTTTCGTGCTAGCACTGAACTAGAGGAGGCTAATGTCTTTTGAAATATTTGTTCATTTTTCTATTTATTCCTTCATGGAACAGCTCTGTTGTCAAAAAAATAAAAATAAAAATAAAATCCAGAATAAATCAAGGGAAAAGCCATAAGTATGGGGGGGGGGGGAAATCACCAATCATAACGCTCATTCATGCTCATAGGCTGTAACATAAACAAGCATGGCTGGAATCTATTGGCTAGGAAATGCTTGTCTGAACAGAAAGGTCTTTGGGAGTGACACGAAACCAAGTGGTGGAGGAAAGGCATTACAGAGGCAGGACTCCGCTGGAGAAAAAGCCTCCGATGGTCCATGCAGCTGCTCCTGCACAATCGTGTGACATCATCCTCGTGGAACTGCAGAGCGGAGAGGGGTCTTCTGAATCATTGAGTCCAGCCCCTGCCAAGGAGTTCCAGTGGGGAACTGAACTCCCAACCTCTGGCCCCACAGCCAGAGACATCAACCAGGGAGCTATCCAACTCTAATAGGGTTCTGGCCCAAGCGGATGTCAAAGATGTGCGGAAGCACCAGGAGAACCTGCTCAGAAGACCTCCTTAAGTGGACCAGATGCCGGAGCGAAGGCAGGGCTGTCAGGATTCTGGTTCTACAGTGGTACCTGTATAAAGGAATTAATTCGTTCCAAATGAAATTAAGCAAATTTTCCTTTATACAAATTCCCATAGGAATGCATTGAAAATGGAGTAATCCAATTTTTATGTTCTACAGATTCTCCCCATAGGCAATTATGTTAAGCAAATTCCCCCTATCTCCGGAATTTCTATGTTGTACAGATTTTATGTTATACAAGCTGTTTGTTATACCAGGGTCCACTGTATATTGTTTTAGACTATGTCCATTAGCACCAAACCCCTCAACTTGGGCTATTGCTGCTGCTGCTGCTGCTGTTACGCTACAGTCATGATCGACTGTTCGTGACTCCATGTCCATGGAGTTTTCCTGGCAGGAATACTGAAGCGGCTTGCCAGTTCCTACTCCAGGCACCCACAGCACCTGGTATTCCCTGGTGGTCGCCCATCCAAGTACTAGCCAGGCCTGACCCTGCTTAACTTCCAAAATCGGGCGAGATTGGATTGTGCTCAGGGCATCTACTAACAAGTAGCTGGGGCAGCAACTGGTGCTTTCTTGATTATTATTATCAACATCTTCTGATAACAGCTGGGTACCCCTGGTCCTTCCTTCTACTAAAGGGGGGGGGCAAACCTTCAATACTGTAGATTTACCAGGTCTAGTAAATAGCTACTGTGGGCTTGGAATATTTTCCTCTAACTAACCAACCAATCCCACACGCTTCTGAAGGGTCTGTGGAATCAAGGCCCTCAGCCCGTCAATGTTATACATGCAGTGCCATCAGATGTGGCGTCTTACAATAAAACGCTTAATCGCAACCTGAGAGCTAAGATCCTGTCATGTCTGGGCATGTTTTCCTTGATATATCTTCAGTTATAGAGATGATATCATGCACATAAATGTCCCACAGCAGGTAGCATCAGGAATTGTGAGTCTCCCTTTCCTGAACACTCCCGTTTTACAATAAGACCATAAAATAAACCTGTATGTGTACTCCTGACATCCCAATGAGATGGATTTAATTCAAGGGAGAAGGATCGGCTGAAAGGTCAGCTGGGTAATTTTTATGGTGGAACCAAGTTGTATACCCAAGTCTCGATTCTTCTTCTTCATGTTCCATGTCCTTGTAGAACATTGTCAATCAGGAGCCTAAACTGGTTTCTATCTAAAGGTATTTGAAATGGACCATTGGCTTAAGTTCTTAAGCCAGAATGGTTTTCTACACCCCTGGCCATGCTTCCCACCATTTTTCCTTGGGGGATAACCTGCAGCAGATGGTATTTCTCATCATGTTGCAAAATATTGCAAAAAAAAAAAAGTTGTGTTGCAAAATATTGCAAAAAAAAATATTGTGTTGCAAAAAAAAAAGTCTTGATTATTACCTAAGTCAAACCATCTAACCATGATTCCTACTTGGAATCATGGAACACAAGGAGAGAACAAGAGGTGGTATCCTTCTGGATTTTCTTCATTTCATCTTCATCCATCAAATGTCATTCCAAAATGGAACACTACCTTTGTACGCTGATAGGCTTTGAGTGTTTGGGGGATCCAAAGCTGACCCTTATGTCTTCTGTCAAATACCATCGCAAGAAGGAAAAGAGGCTTAGAGGTGATGTGTATTTGGGTGGTGTTGGAGTCTTTGGTGGGTCTACCATGCGTTCATACTTCTTTTCTTTGCTTCGCTAGAAGTCATGGCTGTGTCATACCTCACCACCGTACTCCTGTTGGCTATGCTAAGCAGGGGCCAGGATTTCCCCTTCCGGGACCCCACATTGTCATGGGAGGCACGGCTGGAGGACCTGGTGAACAGGCTGACCCTGGATGAGATGGTGTTGCAGGTATCAGAAGGGGTTTGTTCAGGAGTGCCTTGATTGTGGGAGGGCTGGTCAAGAGCCCTTAGATAACAAGCCCTTGTCGGATCCAAGAAGCTTTGTTGGATCTGACAAAAATAACTGTTCCACCTACATTCCTATTTGCAGTTGTGGCCAGCCAGTTGAGTTTAAGAAGCCTCAGCACAAGGACTACGGGGCAATAACCTTCTCTGTTGTTGCCCCTGCCTACTCCCATCATGGTTGGTACCCATTAAGAGACCTCTTGTGTTGGCCAAGCCATTTTAAAAATAAATAAATAAAAACCTCTTGTGATGACTAATAAGCCCTTCATTATTCTTGGACTCTCATCTTATTTTTCATCCTGGAGTTAACTTGGCTTTGGCTGTACAAGATGCACCACAGATAATAGCAAATTCTATACAAAACATGGAAAAAGGGTCTGTTTGTGAACCAATATACGGATTTTCACAGTGTATTACCAGAAAAATTCACTAGAGGGAGCCAGAGAAAAAGCCATGTATTCTTGTCGTAGAAAAATAACATGGTCTCTGTCTCCCTCTTATGGTCAGTATGGTAACTACATCATGAAAATACATATTTCTAGCCCACCCCCTTTTAATACTTTTTGTTGTAGTGCAGAGCACCAGATGGTGGTTTGGTCTTAAATGGGCAATTAAAAACCATTCACTCTACAAAATTCCCGCTTCACATTTACTGATGTACAACCTGAATTTTTGAACTCCTGCAACCACACAGGTAAAACTTGCAGGGAATCCTCCTCTATTGGGATGGGGTGATTTGCATTTTCTTCCTAGTGACCACATGATGCAAAGGAAAATGCAAAGAAGCCTTGATTGGTTGTTAGTGGGATAGTGTTGGGGGTGGGGAGGGAGGCTCAGCCAATTTCATTGTACACATGTTGTACATTGACAATAAAGGTAGTATTATTGATTCTCTCCCCTCCCCACATCCATAATGTTTTTCCTTTGTGTTTTTTTAAAAAAGATCTATTGGCATCAGCCCAGATAATGTGATCACTTGAATTGATGCAGAAAAACTGCCACACTTTCCCACTCTGATAGGAATAAAGGACAAAGTCTCTCTCCATCAGCAAGATTTTTCTTTTAAAAAAAACTTAGAAAGCTTCTGTTAGCAAGTTTTTTTAAAAAAAAATAAGATGAGGAAATGAGAAAGGAAGTCCTTGTTTACAGCTTATTAGGTAGTTCCTTTGTAAATGTGCCACCTGTATGGCAATAAAGAGAACTGCAAATAGGACTTTCCTCTTCTCTCCCTCTGTGGTGGAACTCCCCAGCAAATGACTGTGAGTCAAGATGAGTGAGCTTGGCTAGGGGAATTGTCATGACAAGGATTTCCACTTTCAAATTGACACTACCTTGCCACTTCAGATAATTTGAGGGCTCAGTTTTAGTTCCCGAAAGCAAGAAATCCTGGGGGGTGGGTCCCAGTTGCCAACTGAACCTCTGTAATCTCCACCCACAGATGTCAAGAGGGGGGGCCATGTGGAATGGTCCAGCGCCACCCATTAAGCGGTTGGGCATCGGGCCGTACAACTGGAACACGGAATGCCTCCGCGGGGATGTGGATGCTCCCGGCTGGGCTACTGCCTTCCCCCAAGCTCTGGGCTTGGCTGCCTCCTTCAGGTACGGTTGCTGCAGAAATGGGATTCATACACTCCCAGAGCAAGGCAACCTCCCGTGCTTTTTTTACATTCCCCGAAATCATCTGATTCTTCCTGAGCCTATCCTTCCATCCTGTTTTGGTGGAGAGCTTGTGCTGTCATCTTTTCCCTGTCACTTGTTGGTGTCAGCACCATGGTTGGGTCCACAGCTGATGGTGCTCTGAGCCTACCTCGCTGCAGAAAGAGAAGCCAGGAAGCATTGTTTACAGTCTCTCATGATACAGTTAGCTGTGGCACCAAAAGGGCCAGGAAGAACTGTATCTTCAGCCAGTGCAGCTCTTCATCAGAGGTGCCCTCTTTGTGGTTTTTGGACCACGGGGCTCCTTGATTTCTGAGCGATGCC
>JAHTLZ010000008.1:19677603-19694095 GCA_023846285.1 Phrynocephalus versicolor | reverse complement strand
TGATGATGATGATGATGATGATGATGATGATGATGATGATGATGATGTGCCATCAAGTTGATTCAGACTGATGGTGACCCTTTCTCGGGCATTTCAGGACAATAATACTCAGCATTGGTTGACCCTTCTCTTCTTCTGGAAGTGCCCAGGGACCGGAAACCTTCCCCAAGGGCATACAGGCTGGCACTTCTCCCTGGAGGCACAGTGTGGGAATCAAACTCCCAACCTCTGGCTCCACCTGCTGGATACCTAAACCACCGAGATGTCTAGCCAGCAAACATATATGTTACTACCCACTATCCCTAGTGTTTAGAACAGGGGCCAAAAAAGTGAACGCCAAGGGTTGCCATGCTCCAGAGTCTGCTAAGAAAGGCTCTTGCCTGTCCCAGGATCAACGGCACTCCCGCTTGTGCCAACAAGAGGCTGCTAACAGACATCCTCCGTGGAGAATGGGGCTTCCAGGGTTACGTGGTGAGCGACGAGGGCGCAATAGAGTTGATCATGAGGGTGCACCATTATACCCAGAGCTTCCTGGAGACTGCTGTCGGTGAGTGGGGCCATGGGATATGTAGTTTTCAGTCCTATCCTAGCAGTTTCCTGCAACCCAGCTGCAGAATCACCTTCGGGCTGTTCGCATTTGTATCCTATGTTGGACCTAGTTCAGAGCATCCTCTCCACCATGTATAAAAGGCAAAGCTTATTGTGTTTCTGAAATCTGTGGCTTTTGGTGCTTTTCACCCTTCTTTGGAGCGATGGTTCATTTTATGTTTATGCATCTCTGTCTATCCTTTGGGGCAGAGTTTAGCGCTATGGCACTTCTCCGTGGCAGAAATGCCATAGCATCACATCTTCCCAACAGGAAGCTTTCCATTATCTTCCTCAGAAGAGAAGCTCCGGTAAGTTTTCGTGGTTTTTACAGGATCCCAAACATTTCTGGAGCAGAATGAGTTTTAGGAGAGATGGTTTTTCAGAGTGACCTTTGGAGGCAAGTAAGACTAAATCTTGGCCATTTGGCCATAACAGCGTGGAGACGCATCAACCTACAAAGAAACCGGCACAGATCCAAACAGACCTTGTCTTATAAATTGTTATTTGACAGTTTGACACAACTACCTATTACAATACCTTTTTTTAAAAACTGAGCTATGTAGTCCTTCCTGATGGCCAGAGATGAACCAGGAAAGCGGTGCATATAATTCCTGAAAGAACCTTTAGTTCCTCAAAGCTCTTTACATGTTCCTGATGTTTGCAGGTGCTTGTTTTTTCTTGATCTTCCTTTCTGTGTCACTGAACGTTTGTGTAAGCAAACCTGTTGCTTTGCATCCTGTAGCTTCTGTGAACGCCGGATGTAACCTGGAAGACACATATGTGACAGAGAGGAATATTTTCACCTATATAGGAGAGGCCGTGGCCAAGGGGAACATCTCTTTAGAGGTAAGCAAGCTAGCAGTTCACTTGCCTGCAGCACCAGTGATCATGACCAAAAGGTTTCCGTCCCCAAGTTGGAGGTGCTGGTGCAATCACCTGGAATGAATCCATCGCTTTAGAGCATTTCATTGGCAGTTGGAATGTTCAGGGGCCTAATGCATGCCAGGTACAATCCTCATTTCATCTGGAAGGAGAGAGATCTGAGTTGTTTATCCTGACTGCCTATCACATGATTTGGAATACTGTAATCTCTTGGAACAAAAACTTGGATGGCATTTCAGGTGAACTGCACCTATTTCAAGTTTCCATTTTAAAAAAATCAGGAAAACCAAAATACAGTGGACCCTCGTATAACAAACAGTTTGTATAACATAAAATCTGTAAAATATAAACAATTCCAGAGATAGGGGAAATTTGCTTAACAGAATTGTCTATGGGGTGAATCTGTACAATATAAAAATGGTTGCGATTAGGGATTACTCTGTTTTCAGTGCATTCCTATGGGAAATTTGTATAAAGGAAAATTGGCTTAACAGAGCTGCATGGGCAAGTCTGCTCTAGCTAGCCAACTCTTCTTGAGGATGTAAGAGTTTTGGTTTCTCCCACACCAGTTCCTTCGTCACCAGAGGCGTGTGCCCGGGGACAAAGTCAGTTTTTGCGCCCCCTCCTTAGAAGCTGCCTCCTCTCTCTGTGTGTGTCTCCCCCCCCCCCCCCGCCCTGCTCTTAGAGATGAGAGAGCAGCAGGAGGAGGCTGAAAGTGTCAGGAGGACCTGCTGATTATTGGGAGGCTGTGTGTGCATGTGCACACTTGCATGTGTGTTGGGGAGGGCACCACAGGGTAACTGCATGTTATGTATGTGTGAAGGGGTGCCCACGGGCAGACATGCAGCCGGGCGCCCCCAGATGCTGCGCCCGGGGACCGGTGTCCCCCTTTGCCCTTCCCTAGCTACGCCACTGTTTGTCACATGGATGAATCCCAAGCTCACCAGGTGTTTTCTCTCCCTTCATCTTCTACAGACAGTGAAGGACCGTGTCCGTCCGCTTTTCCGGACTCGCATGCGACTAGGGGAGTTCGACCCTCCGGCCATGAACCCCTACAATGCCCTGGGGCTGGAGGATGTGCAGACCGAAGCCCACCGACAACTGGCACTCCAGGCTGCCATCCAGTCCTTCGTCCTGCTTAAAAACCAGAACGGGACTCTACCCCTTCGGGCCGAAGATGTACAGGGCAAGACTCTTGCGGTTAGTGTTGGCCAAAGGGCGACGGGAGCACCAGGAATGGTCCTCCTTGATCTGAGTTGCCTTCTCCTTGGTATGCAAGATCATTCCTTATGTAGGTTGCCTCAGCTGCGTTGCTGCTGCACCTCGGGCAATATTTTCCCCAGGGGCAGCCGAGTGGGTAAGTTCCACCACTCTGTGGTAAAATCCTAGGTTTCATGTGCTTCAAGGCCGCAGGTTCATTCTGGTTCATCTCCTGGTTAAAGACCTGAGAACAATTGCTACTTGAGGTCTTGATGGCGGTGAATTAGACATTCCCCTCGTCCTACCTGCAAGGATGTTGTGAGGAAATGGAATGGCTTGTGTCGTGCTGTCTCCGCTGCTCTTCATGACAAAACAGTGCCGAGACGTTTATGGCCTAATTTCTGGACAGTCTTCAAGGGCAGCCCTCGGCACAGACACCTTGTAGTAGTCAAGTCTCGAGGTTATTGCAGCATGGCCACTTTCTCCCAAGGTCTTGATTCCCACATGATCCTTGAGCATCTCCCGCCTCAAATCCCGTCTCGTGTTTCTCCTCGGCAGGTAATCGGGCCCTTCGCCGACAGCACTCCCTATATATTTGGCAGCTATCCTCCAATGACAGAGCCTCAGTACATCTATACACCTAGGTAAAGAGAAATGCATTGCTACTTGGCCCCATCTTGTTGAGTTTGTAGAATGAATACCTCCTTGTTTCTCTCTCCAGCAGTTATCCCTGCAACTTGAGGGTCTAGAACAGTGGTTCTCAACCTGTGGGTCCCCAGATGTTCCTGGACTGCAACTCCCAGAAGCCTTCATCACTAGCTGAGCTGGCCAGGATTTCTGGGAGTTTCAGTCCAGGAACATCTGGGGACCCACAGGTTGAGAACCACTGATTTGAATCATGGTTTCCAACTTCGGGTCTCCAGGGGTTCTTGGACTAAAACTCCCAGAGGCCTTCACCACTGGTTGTGCTGGCCAGGATTTCCCAGATGTTTCTGTTCGAGAACATCTGGGAGACCCAAGGTTGGGGACAAACCAGAGCAAACAGAAAGAAACAAACCAAAAAAAGGCAGTCTAGAGTCCTCTAAGCTGTGGATCTGTATGCTCGGTGAATATGCCAACACTATCTTGATGTATTAAAATGAAAATATTATAGCAGACTTGGGGAGTGAACAGGTTACGGCGCTAGTCCTCAGTGAGGTAACTAGCAAACACACAGCAGCCTCTTCTTTGCAGTCTATTAACAGCAATCCTTTTTCCAATGCTGAAGAAATGAACATCAGCATGGGATTCCAAATAATGCATGCATGAAATCAATCCCGTTGTCATAGAGCCAAAGAAATCAATGTGCCAGAGAATAATGCCAGAGAAGGCCAGAGAGGAGTCGAGAGAAATAACGGCTCTTATCTCTGCCCTCTGATACATTATGTCCGCACTGGCAACCAATCAGTTTGGGCACATGTAATGCATTACCTCATGCATTACTTCATTTATCACAAGAGTGCACTTCATTTACCACGAGAGTGCACTTTAATCATGTACACCTGTGTTCATCTTCCATGTGGCGTCTCTGTTAGAGCTTTTTAAAGCCAGGCTCCATTTTAAATTAATACCTTGCCACACTGTTTAAGTTAAAATGGCCTACAGCTGCCACATAGGAGTTACCTCACATCTAAGTGGAGCAGAACATGTGACCAACTGCTCAAATTGTGGACTGTTGGTCCACTTCAGTCAGGATGCAATGGGTCCTATGCAGTTTTTCAAAATCCCTGCAATTTTTAACATTTCGCACTGGCCCAGAAGCCCTAAGACACCTCCACAGAGGCTGGGAAATTTCTCAGTGCAACAAAAGGGAGAAATACAGAGTAGCATGTGCTTAAAAAACTATTGCCAATTGCTTGTGCAAGATTACATTTAACAATCCTGCACTACCTGTGGTAGAAATATTGTCTTCTGCAGGAATTATGGATTGCTTTGCTATTTCACTCCATTTACAGTCTCGGACACAGGTCAGTTTCAAAGAGGGTAGCCGTGTTAGTCTTTTCAAGAATTTCAGGCAAAATTCAAAGAAAAATAAAATAAAATAAAATAAAAGACACAAACATGTGGCACCTTAAAGACTAACTTTCATATTTTAATGTAACGTTTCGTTCACATGTGAACTTCGTCAGACATATGTAGCAGCAGAATGAGGTGTACGGTATAATATGAGCAAATATTAATGGGCTGTAGATGATATGATAGGCTGTAGAAAATAGAGGTGGGGTGTGTGTAGGGTTGAGGGGAGGGAGGAGGGACGGTTAGTTAGTAGAACTGGTGAGAATCATTAAATGTTGAGTTAGAGCTGTCTAATTTATGGTTTTATGGCTCACGCCAGCCGATGTTATCTTAAACTGTGAGAATTAAATTCCTCAAGTGACAGAAACCAGATTAGGGGGGGGGGTGTCAGAAAGGTAGTTTCCAAAGGGGTGTGTCAGTCCCTGCCTGGACTAGACACAAGGATTTGAAACTGACTAGTGCCAGAGGCCTGAAATTGAAAGCTATCATAAAGCAATGCAAAATTCCTGCAGAGGATGGCACTTCAGCCACAAGCAGTGCAGGACTGTCAAATTTAATCCTGTGCAGGAATCAATAGATCCTGCGCAGCTATCTAAGAATTAAACACTGAACTTCTGGAGAAGAATTGAAGATTTTTTTTCTGTTCAGGGAAGGAAAATAGAAGACCCCACAGAAAGTTGTGATTTGAGAAACACTGGAGATTCACAATCATAGCTTTAAGCAAGGTTTTTATCATGGACACTCATCTGGGCCCATTCAAGGCTCTGGTGGGCCCTGGGCATCAAAATAAAATAGTGTCTCCTCCCTCCCTCCCTATTCCATTACCTCCCCTCAAAGCCTGACTCTGCACCACTTGGGTGGTGGGGGCCCTCCTGATGTTTTGGACCACAGCTCCCACAGTCCTTTGCCATTGGCAATCTAAGCTTAGAATTCTGGGAGTTGTGGTCCAAAACATCAGGAGGGCCAAGGTTTGGACATACCTGCATTAGTTCAAGCTCTCTGAGGCAGCCTGAGCATCCACCCCCTCCTTTCCCCCTTTCTTCATGGGGGGGGGGTCAGGCTTCAAACGCCCCCTTTGCCCTCTGGATAAAGCAGCCCTGGGGATGGTGCTCACTGGTCTACCCTTGCTGAACTAAGAGGCCTTCTCTTTCCCCATGGCACAGGAGGGGTTTGGCCACTGTCTTCAGGAATGTTACTTATGCTGCTGGTTGTAGCTCTCCCAGGTGCGACAAATACTCCCCTGCAGAAGTGAAGTCCGTGGTGCAAGCTGCAGACATCATGGCCCTGTTCCTGGGGACTGGTAAGGGACACATCTGACTAAGACATCTGTGAAGATTCTCAGTCATCCAGGTGAGTCTATCTGGAAGTTGAGTCATGGCAACTGGACTTCTTTTTCTTGAGAGATGGAAACATTTCGCTGCTCATCCAAGCGGCTTCGTCAGCCCGAGGAAGGTTAGTGGCGAGTCCTCCATTTTATAGTTCACCTTGATTTCACATCACCCTGCTCTGAACAGGCTCGTAAGTTGGACAATGGTCTGAATAGGCTCAAACTGGACGAAAGCACTGTTGATATAACTTCACTAGACAAAACAGAGGGAAATGAAACACTCAGCAAAGAGGCAGGGCTGTCTTTGAATTCTGAGGTGGGAAGGAATGGTTGGTTAGTGCAGCCTAGCCCAGAAAGGTCCCTCTCAGCCAAATAAACTACAGGCAGCCTGCGAGGTTGTAAAAGCTCCAGCTCTAGAAACGTACATATACTCCACCGTTTGAGGTGAGCTGGAAGTTGCTGGCTCGTTTGCGAAGGAGATGGGAAGGTGTTGCTTATGGGATGGAGAGGTTGGTTGGTTTGTCCATAATGTGCCATTAGGTTCCTTCTCCTTAGGAATCCAAGTGGAGACGGAAGCATTAGACCGCCTGGATCTGGCATTCCCAGGGCACCAGTCTGAGCTTCTGCAAGACGTTGTAGCTTGGGGTGAGTTCAAGACGCTGCTATCACCAAGAAAAGGTGCTGTGAGCTGCAGAGGGAAAGGGCTGAATCTTGAGGACCGTGGGTGACATGAGGTGCCGCACAGGATCTTGTTTTATGAGAAGCACCCACAGGAAAGGGTCTGCCCAGATCCTTTCGTTGACAGGGTGAATGAAACTCTATCAGTCTTTGCCCACAATGCCCAAAGTTTATGATGTCTTAATGGTGCAGTTCAGAAGATAGTGTTCTAGCTATACTCATAAGAATGGAAGGAGTGATTTTATTCTAAGTCAGACCTTTGGCTTTTTCCCCCCTCCACACTGCCTCACTGGTGGGTAGACTCAGGCCAGTATTTCAAATGCCTGGACATGGTGAGGATTGTCCCTGGGGATCTGGGGGTTGGGTCAACAGCCCTGTTACTGAGGAGGATTTGCTAGTTGACTGAAGGCTCCTTTGGGGCTTTGGTTTCAGCGGCCGGGCGTCCCGTGATTCTGCTGCTATTCAACGCAGGCCCCCTGGATGTGAGTTGGGCCAAAGCACACGACGGAGTGGGAGCCATCTTGGCTTGCTTCTTTCCGGCACAAGCCACTGGCCTGGCGATTGCCAAGGTCTTGGTGGGAGCAGAAGGCGCGAACCCAGCCGGCCGGCTCCCCGCCACGTGGCCCGCAGGTATGCACCAGGTAAGGATGGCATATGAATTCCTTCCTTCCTTCCTTCCTTCCTTCTCCATAAATCCCAGACTTAAGAACATAAGAACATAAGAGGTAAGCCATGCTGGATCAGGCCAAAGGCCCATCTAGTCCAGCTTCCTGTATCTCACAGTGGCCCCACCAAATATATCCGGGAGTGCATGAGACTAGATATCTGTCTCCTGATACCACTCCTCCATCTCTCTCTGTGACGATCTCCACAGGTGCCCCCAATGGAGAACTACACCATGGCTGGACGGACGTACCGCTACTATGGAGACGAGGCTCCACTCTACCCCTTCGGCTACGGGCTCTCGTACACCCTTTTCCGATACAGCGACCTGGTGCTGGCCACTGAGGTGGTGCCCGTCTGTGGGAACCTCAGCCTCTCGGTGGTGGTGGAGAACGTGGGCCCCAGGGATGGCGAGGAGGTGAGATGGTTTCCTTGCTCCCTGGCCTTCTGCCAGCCCTGAACCTTGGCGGTTGAGGACAGAAGAGGCTGAGGGTGGAGCTGAGGTCCTTGGCTTGGAGAACCATCATCAACGTCAACAAGGTTTCAATTACGGGAGGTGGGTTGGAGCCCCAAGAGTGACCCACTTGCGAAACTTTGGTGTCCTTGGTTTGGACTTCAGCGGTGCTTCCCGTACACCTGTCCTTCAGGGGCTTTTAAAACCACAACCTCCTCTCTGGTTGGAGATTGATGTGTCCTCCAAGAAGGCCACACTGTCTTCTTCCTGGTTGTCTTCTCTTCCTTAAGCGTTCTTTCCTCTGCAGGTGGTCCAGCTCTACCTCCGGTGGGGAGACGCATCTGTGCCCGTGCCCCGATGGCAGCTGGTTGGCTTCCAGCGTCTGCCGATACCTCGAGGAAAGGCTGTGAAGGTGCCCTTCCAGCTCTCCTTCAGCCAGAGAGCCGTGTGGGCTGGGGAGTGGCGGCTGGAGCCTGGCCCTTTCACCCTGTTCGTCGGCGGGCAGCAGCCCTTCCAGGAAACCCGCCTTCCTTCCAACATCCTGCGGGCGGATTTCAGGGTATCTGGAAGTGCTCGTAAGAGGTACCAGTGCTAGTTTCTCAGACTCACAGAGAGCACCCTGATTCATTGGCCCAGGGAATGAATGGGTTGAGAATTAACTTCTGCATTAAGCAGAAGCAGACAATGAGAAATCCCATATGCCATTCAGGGCCTCATGAATTACAGGAAATCTTCACCTTCACCTGGATTCCCATCAGCCTTGGTTTTGCCATCTGCAACATCTGGAAACCGTTGTGGTGGAAAGGAGACAAGAGAGGTGGAAAAGCTTTCTGGGAGTATTAAAGATTGTTTTGCAGTTTTTTAAAAAAAAATTGAAAATGCTAATTTTCTAATTGATCTTTTTGTCTTTGCTTTGTTTTGCTAAAAGAGAAAAGAGAATTTGAAAGGTGTATGCTCAACCCAATGTTAGACAAGATTTATTTTCCAGTCTAGGAGCATTGCAAAAGAGATTCCACCAAAACCACCACCACCACCACCCAGTGGAGGATTGCATCTCTCCACAAGAGGCAGGCTGAATCGCTTGGTGGTTTAGGAATTTGGTTGCAAAGCCAGCGGTTGAGAGTTCAAATCCACCCTAGGTCTCCTGGGAGAAGAGCCAGCCTAAGAGGCCCTGGTTAAGCAACACAGTCCCAGGGCACCTTTGGAAGAAAGGGCAGCCCCTTCTAGGTCCTCTTTACCTGGAAAACCCCTGAAAAAGGCTCGCCATAAGTCAGAACTGACTTCACAGCCCATGGTGATGATTATTCCACAAGAGCCTAGTCCAGGCATGTCCAAACTTCGGCCCGCCTGATGTTTTGGACCACAACTCCCAGAATTCTAAGCTTAGACTGCCAATGACAAAGACTGTGGGAGCTGTGGTCCAAAGCATCTGGAGGGCTGAAGATTGGACATGGCTGTCCAGGTGAACCCACCCAGCAAAGCAGGGGAAGACAGCCTAGTTCCTTGGGACAGACACCTGCTTTGCATGTAGATCAGGCACGCCCAAAGTTTGGCCCTCCAGATGTTTTGGACCACAACTCCCATAGTCCTTTGCCATTGGAAATACAGGCTTGGAATTCTGGGAGTTGTGGTCCAAAACATCTGGAGGGCCAAAATTTGGACATGCCTACCAGCTGGTTTAGGAGATTTGCACCTCATCAAGTAGCTCAGTTGTAGAATGGAGGCAGACAAGTGCTAGTTTAGGAGAAAGTGGGGCAGAATGTGGACATCTAACACGCCGTACTCAGCATCTTTACCCAACCGCAGTTCCTCCGGGTGACAGTCAAACGACAACAACTGTGTCAAGCAAGGACAAAAACAGGTAGAAAACCATAGGTTGATACCCAGCCAGAAAATCCTCTCTTCTTTGAGCTGTTTCAGCTTTTCAGGGGTTGAAAAGGAGATGGATAAATCAGTTGTGGAACCAGAGGTTGGGGAGTCCGATTCCCCATTGTGCTTCTCCCACAGGGAATGGACTAAAAAGATGATCTGTAGGATCCCTTCCAGCTCTCCAACACCAAGATGAGAAGGATGATGGACAGCAGCAGAAATCAACCCTGTTGCCTTGCCAATGAGGTACAGGGGCTGCTTCCCCTTTGTCTGTCTGCATTCTACAGATTTTAAGCATGAATCCAGCCTCATTCTGAAATTCCCTAGCCATTTTCTCCACCAATGGGATTTTTCACAACAGTTCTTCAAGACTTTGGGAGGAAAAAGAGAGGGACCTTCCTGATGTCTCTGTCCTCCTTTCTTTCTGCTGCCTGAAAATAACCTTGCAATGGGAACACAATTCCGCCAGATGGAGCTTAACACACATTCCTACTAAGTGCCCAACTGGGTTTTCTTGGTGGTGTGCTTGTTTAGAAACCACGTGGTCCATTGTCAGGCTGGCTGTTCCCGGTGTCTTCACGCAGTTAGGAAATGAAGTAGATTCCATCTTTGGGGAGGGCTAGTTTTAGCTTAGGGGCCATTGGTTGCTGCCTACAGCATGGTCATTCTGTCTTCTTAACTACCAGCTGTTGAGAGACCTGGAAACAATATAAACAAGACACAGAATGAAGTCTAGCCTGATTATGAGCACCTTTTCGCCTCTTGATGTTAATACCACCACCCCTGACTAAGGCTTAAGCTCCCCAAGGAGTATTTCAAGCGAAATAGAATCGATTCGTGCCAGATAGCTCTATATCTGGTTACAGTGTCAATTCCCCATGGATCCTCCTTGACAAGGCCTGAATTTGATGATCAATAAGGTCTCTTCCAGCGCTGCAGTTCTGAGATTCTAAGAGTCGTGGGCTCAAGAAAACACAAAGAAATGGGCAGAGTTGTAGACGGGACTTCTCAAAATACCAGACGAGGAGCGGCAGCTGACCTGGAGGACACACAAAATGTGGGTAATAGTTGTGGAATTCTCAAGGCTTTCTCTTGGGAATATTAAAGCAGCCCAAGGAGAAGAGTGAAGGACAGAATCCATCTTAACACTGACAAACAAGAATGTAACACTTACCCTACTGAGAAAGAATACACATTTATTTTTTTCAGTTGGGTGGTTATCTTAAGTCTATTGCAAGAAGAACAATTTTAAAAAGTATTGCTGGTGCTGAAAAGACTAATAATAACAAGGGCTGAATTTATTTATCTGATGCCCCTTAGTGCAGGTTCAGCATAGTTCTTAGGCATGCACAGAATGCATCCTTCCAGACAGCAGGCAGCAGGTGAGCAAAGCTTATTCTTAGAGTTGAGCTAGGCTCTCAGGCACAACCTCCTCCTTTAAGGCATCTCATCAGATTTCTGAATGCTTTTTATTCACTAAATGACCTCTTCCGGGTCTATCCAATCAACATCTTAATACCCTTTCATGTTTAACCAAAACAAAAGTCCCTTCTTCCCTTCTTCCTGAACTATACCTGTAATGTGCATGATTCAAGGGAAGGGACTGAGCTGGCTTTTGATGACAAGAGATAAGGCAAAGGTGTTTAAATCCCCAATTGTTACTGGTTTGATATCTCATCAGGCAGGAAATGACCTGTGACAGTTTCCCCTTTTTTCTTAGCCAATACTGACCCCTGGCTTCTTGGACAGCTTCCTAGACACTCACAAAGAAGCCTCGAGGTTTCTAAATGGATTCCATGTTCCATGTTCCCCTAATTTCTCAGTTTCTTCCCAGTCACTTTCCTCTAGAAGGAAGACTGCAAACTTACTGGTTACTGTGTTGTGATTGTTCTTAGGGCATCAGCACGCTGCCTAGTTGGTTTGCAAGTCTGATTTCTCAGACAGAAAAATTGGTCTGAATCACAGCCCTAGAATGCCACAGTGATATGAGCCCTAATGACAGGTTATCCGTAATATATAGCTTGAAATCTCATCTTAGGTATGTCAGCGCTGGGGGAATTTACAGGCAGGATCAGGCAACAGAAGAGTGTGCCTTCCTGGAGAGAAACTGGCACTGCCTTTGCCAGGGAGAAAAATTAGGGTTAAAAAAATAAAATAAAATAAATAAATAAATAAATAAATAAATAAATAAATAAATAAATAAATAAAAAATGAAGACGAGACCCGGCTAGGTGTGGTGGAGAGAGTGACAGAATCAGGCTCAGGAAACATAGGTTGAAATCCACAGCTGGCAACAGAAACTCACGGGGTGAATATCTCACATACCTTGAAAACTCTACTAGCCTTGGCTCATAGTTGGCAAATAGCATAAGAAAAATTAGAACGCATTGTGTGGTTGGGCGGTTAGGTGGGTGGTCTCACTCTCTGAGTGTGTGTGTGTGTTTGGGGAACTGCGGACTGACCCAAGATCCCAGCTTCATCTGGTTAGGCATATCCAAACTTCAGCCCTCCTGATGTTTTGGACCACAACTCCCAGAATTCTATGCTTAAATTGCCAATGCAAAGGACTGGGGGAGTTGCGGCCCAAAACATCTGGAGGGCCGAAGTTTGGACATATCCGGTCTAGGTGAAAATCTTGCAAGCAGCAGACATGAGATTGTTGTTACTCATCCTGTTGAGAGCAAGGACTGCTCGTTTATTCTGTCTTTCTTAAATAGCACCAAGGGTTGCCTCCCACCCTCCCACCCACCCCATGGTTGCTGAGATAAAGAGATGAGGAAACAGCTGGCGCAGGCCAGGATAGAACCCGCTATTGTGTCCAGCTGGTGACTGACAGCGCACCCGCTCCACAGAGTTTATATAATGCCTGGGAAATCAATCAATACGCTCTTGTATAGATTGAGTTCCCGCCCGACTGAATCTCAGAAGCAGCTGACCTTCCGGCACTTATGGAAAAATCCATGAGTTAATTATGATCCAGCTCCGGGACATCACATGATGTCGAAGCGGTTTTTCTGTCTTCCCTGAAATGTAGGGGACCAGGCAAGGTCACCCTTTGAGCTGAGCTGAACATTTGTAGATGCACACGTCACTGGGACCAGGGATGACTTGGGAGGGGGGGAGGAAGGAAGGAAGGAAGGAAGGAAGGAAGTTTCAGGTACCTTGCCTGGAAGAGGCTGCAATGTTTTTAAGGATTTAAAAAGAGTGCACACAAGAAAATTGCATCCATGAGGTTTCTTACATCTGTGCAGAAATGTGACTGGAGAAATTCACTCTTTAGTCTGGAAAAAAGCCGCCTGAATGGGGATATGATTGAGACGTACAAAATAATGCAGGCCATGTGTAAAGTGGATAGAGGGAAGCTCCTCTCCCTCTCACAAAGTACCAGAACTAGGGGACATACACTCAAATTAAGGGCTGGGAAATATTTTTTTCACCTAGTGCATTGTTGGTCTGTGGAACTCCCTGCCACAGAAGGTGGTGATGGCATCTGGATGGATGCTTTCAAAAGGGGATTGGACAGATTCCTGGATAAAAAGTCCACTACAAGTCACAAACCATAATGGAGACGTGTAATCTCCAGGCTTAAAACCGGGGTACTTCAAGGGCCAGATGCAGGGGAGTGCTATCAGGAGACAGAGATCTAGTCTCATGCGCTCCCAAACGCATCTGGTGGGGCCACTGTGAGATCCAGGAAGCTGGACTAGATGGGCCATTGGCCTGATCCAGCAGAGCTCTTCTTATGTTCTTATCTACTCCCTTAAAGGCCAGGGGTGCCGGAATGTATTGGGTTTGAACAGAGCCACCATTATTGACCATAGCAAGCGCATGTTCAGGTTATCTTTTGGTGGTGCTGGTTTCCCTTTTGCCGTTTGTTCCAGAGAGCATCCCAAATACCGGCCACTTAATATGATAAGAAACCACTGTTGCCAGATCCTCCCCAGAGCTCACGCCCATCTGTCTCACCCAGCTGTGCCATGTGCTTCTGGAACAGGCCTGCCTCTCTTTCAGGAGAGTCCGGTTTCACCCAGACCTCCTCCTCCTCCTCCTCTGCCTACAACATTCTCCTGACACTGAGTCAGGTCTGGAGAGGAGGATCGGGTGGTGTTTCTCCCAGGAGACCTTTGGCTCTGGGGGGTGAAGGGAGGCAGGGAGGGAGGGGAGAGGAGGGGAAGGATTTGTGCTTCCAGATGAAAGAGCGACAACCAAGGATCTTGGCCAATCTTTGGGTCCTGGTCTAAGTCTAAAGTCTTGGAGACCAAGTCCCAAGTCCAAGTCTTTGGCACTAAGTCCAAGTCTGAGTCTTTGGTCCCAAGTCCTGAGTCTGAGACTTGGTTACCAAGTGTCACATTCAAGTCTTTGCTACCCAATCCAAGTCTGAGTCTTTGGCATCAAGTCCCGAGTCCAAGTCTGAGTTTTTGGCATCAAGTCCCAAGTCCAAGTCTTTGGTGCCAAGTCACAAGTCTGATTCTGAATCTTTGTTCCCAGCCCAAGTCTGAGTCCCTAGTAAAAACAGGGTTGTGGGTGTTCTGGATCATGAATCATTGGGGGAAAAAACCCACCACCATAATTGAGTTGGAGTCAAGTTGCCAGTGCGAATTAAGTCTGATTTGCCGGTTCATCTTGGGGTTTCCTTGGAACAGCCAGGCCAAGTTGGCCTTCCACACTGCCATCTCTGTTCTTGCAGGCAGAAATTCAACAGGTCTGAAAAGAGAAACGGTGCACTATGTTGGGCCAGCCTTGGTGGCCCCATTTGCTAATAGAACATCCAAAACAGGCAAGTCCGTAGCCCATGTTTCCCAATTTGTTTTTCCATCACCGCTGGGGAAAATAGATTGCAGTTCAAAGCCCTTTCGCATACAAACATCACCGCCTGAACCGGTGGCATCTTTCTTTCTAAAGTTGGGACAAGCCTCCAGATGTTACTGGGTTGCAAACCCCTAGGTGGGTTACCCTATGGAAAAGGATGATGTGAAGTGTAGCCCAAAAACATCTGGATGCCCTAAGTCGCTCACCCCTGGCATAACAGAAAGACAGGTAGTCTTGATGGCAATTGTAAGCATAGAAATATTTGAAATAAATAAAACTGGATTCCCCCTGCTTACAACTTTTTGAAAGGCACCGAAACAGTACGCTATGATAGCGATGGGGCCAGTGTAAGTAAACAAATCTTTAGCTCAATTTATAAACCCTTATCTAGAACGTTCTCCTCCGTTTTAGGAAGCCCTGATCTCAGATCAATGAGTGTGGCAATCATCAGTCATGTTTTTAGCTGTCTACATTTTGGAAGGACAAAGCTTGCAAGATTTTAATTGCTTCTTGTCCCCGTGTCTTTAAATGGAGCCCAAAAGACACACACACACACACACACACACACACACACAAGCAGAGAGAGAGAGAGAGAGAGACCTTTGGTCATTTTCATCTGTGCAAATAAGGCTGAAAAGGGGCACAGTGTCACTTACTGACCACTGGTGAGTGACACATGAGGGCACATGTGCAGCTATCGTTTTGTGCTTATGCATACAGAATGAGGACAGCCAAGGGTGCCCTCCACCATCAGCAGAAGGTGCTAGGAGAGAAGCCACCCCCCAGACCACCACCACCCCAAAATTAGGGGGGAATGACTTGGGGGGGTGGAAATGCAGAAGGTTCTATGGAGGCTCCGTTTAGCTATAATGGGAGGAGTTACCTTTAGAACCCTTGAAAAAAGTATCTGCTTTCATTCAATCATTCATTCATTCATTCATTCATTTTTAAACTTCTGCACTGCCCATCTGAGCCCTGGCAATCCATATATAAAAGATGGGAACTCTAGCTTACATAAAAACCTGGGCCCTTCACAACAGGGTGTCATGCAGGGAGGGCATGGGCCAGTTTCCCCACCAACTTGTTTCCACATCTGGAAAAACATCCCTTGCAAAATTGTTTGCCCCTTGTTTTGTGTCTGTTAGGCCTTGCTGATTAGGAAAAGAAGGTCCTGGCTGGTACACCGTCCCTTCTGGAAGCAAAGCCCGCCACCCCGCCAACACACACACACTTTTCAAGGCGAGAGCTGCGATGAAGACATTGATCAGCTCTGTCATCTCCAGGTGACATGAGGGTTGCCTCTTTCAGTTCCACCCAGAAGGGAAAAATAAATACCCTGAGCATGACAGCTCATGGGTATGCTTCTATCCAAACTTCTGCTTCAATCACTTGCAGGCACCCACACTTCCGACCTAACAAGGCATAAGGAGGCGGGGTGGAAATGCTAGAAAACCTGTCTGGGTGCTGCATTTGGGAAGGAAGCCAGCGGATCAGAAGTGCCTATTGACCGGGAACTCAGCTGAAACATCAGCCCAAAAGGATTTTTTTGACCACCTTACAAGGTGGCTGTAAGATGAGCAATCAATACAGTACATGGGAAAGCAGGCAGAGGGAGATAAAAGTGCCCCGCTGTGTTGCGGTGATTATTGCATCCTCGATATAAATCATCCTCTGGGATTAGAGACGGGCACTCCGACTCAGAAAACGCCCGTGTTAAAATTAACCCAGGACTTTGCCGTGTCTCTGACCTTATTCTGGTAGCGGTGGGGAGTAAGCTTCAACCAGGGCAGCGATGCCATCGCCTCTGCCCCACATATCTGCTCCATCCGCTGTAATCCCACCCCAAAGGCCCTGTCCCCAGCTAGCACCCATGCCGCTCCGGGAATCACGGGGCTGAGCACCATGCAGCCTTGATTGGATTTGGCACAATCAATTTTTCTCAGCTCCGTGGCCAAATCACTTGACTG
>JAHTLZ010000008.1:19645431-19668015 GCA_023846285.1 Phrynocephalus versicolor | reverse complement strand
CAACAACAACAACAACAACAACAACAACAACAACAACAACAACAACATGATTTAGGGCAGTGGTTGTGAACCTTTGGCACTCCAGATGTTTTGACCCCAAATTCCTACAGTCCTTTGTCATTGGCAATACAGGCTTGGAATTCTGGGAGTTGTGGTCCAGAACATCTGGCGTGCCAAAGGTTCGCCATCACTGATTTAGGGGGATCTGCCCTGCCAAGCCAGGGTGTCCCAAACCATGGAGCGCTTTTGCTTACGCAGGCCTTGGGTGTGTGTCTCTGTGTGTCACATGCAGCAGGACACCGAGTGTGGTTAGTAATTGCAGGACTGGTTTTAGAAAAGCCAAATCTCAAATAAAAAGGGACCATCTTCCTGAGCTGGGACCGCAGTGGGGGAGGCAAGCCAGACACACTCGCCCACCCCAAAGATCAGCACCTCACTCCGAATCAAGCCTCGGATGTCTGCTTTTGACGGCTGAAACCCTGCCTGTAAAGCCCTTGCTCGTGTGAAGGGTGTCTTGTTGTGTTTGTCCGTGAAAGACTGAATGCAAGAGGGAGAAAGAGAGAAGGAGGAAGGCAAGGAAAATTGGGAATCGGGACCAGAATTCCTGCCCTGTCTTTCCTAAGGAGGAGCTTTAAAACCCATGACATGGAGTTGGTTCCTATCAGATCTGATGTAACCGAGGAATCTTAGGTAACCTCAGCCTTGCTGCAAACCTCAGTCCCCACCCCAGCTGGGGTGCCTGGGTGACTTTTATCTGTTCTGTCACATGCGTGGTTTTTGTTCGTTGGCTCCATGTTCCGCTGAGAAGGGCCAGCGAACACTTTGCCAAGAAAAGGAAAAGGCTGGGCTAAAAATAACTACCAGGGCAAAAGAGGCCGGTGGGTTGCCTAGAATACAGATGCGTTACTCGACTGCAGATGTGGAAGCCATTATTTTGGAATCACTAGGAAGGTGACCCATCTCACTGCAGTGGAGAGGCCTGTGTGAGTGAGACGGGCCCTTATTTTTCGGTCTGTTTCCTGCGTCTGTAACTGTTTGTGGATGGTGGAGACCCCTTTCCCGGGTTCTTTATCTTGAATGAAGCTGGCAGATGCGGCCAAGGATTGATCAACAGGTGTTGTGGGACAGGCATTCCCATGTGCCAGAGCAGATGGGGTGGTGGTGGACATTGGAGTGATGTTCAAAGAACAGTACAGTAGGACTCCCGTATCCACTGATTCATTATCCACTGATTCAGTTATCCAAGGTTGGCAGAGGTAAAAAAATAAATAATTCACCAACCACAAAGCAAGTTGTAAAGCAAGCTCTTGTCACATACAGTGGCCGTAAAGCAAGCTGCTGTCTCTAAACAGCAGTCATAAAGCAAGCTACTGTCAGGAAACAGCAGTTTGGGTGTGTGTGTGTGTGTGTGTGTGTGTGAGCAGGTGTTCTCGATTATCCACGGTTTTCATTATCCATGGGAAGGTCTGGAACCAATCCCCAGCATATACCGGGGTCCTACTGTATGTTTTCCATCTTTGAAAAGAAGCCAAATGCTGTGCCCGGCCAAAGAGAATACAGGGCCATCCTCCCTCACAGTAGGAAGGTAGGTTTGGTTTTTTAAAATTATGTCTAACCTTTGGTTAGCTGACAGTTCCTCTACTTGCTGCCCCCCACTTCCTGCTGATTACAAGTTAGCCATGTGTTGATATGGTTCAGCCTGTTCTTCTGGACCTCGGCTGCCCTGCCTCAGGCATGGATTGGTGGATAGGACGGCCGTCCTGGCCTCGGGTTCAAATATCTTCCTTCACTGCAAGTTCAAGGGCGAGATCGGTGGTCCTTCTCTGCAGAATCTGAACTCTCCTTGAGTCCTTCCCCTTGTATCCCTCTGACTGCGGGATTTCAATTGGAATTGCAATGCATTGGATTGCAAGAAGTGATGGAATAGAAGTTGGTAAATGAAAGGTTTCAAAGCTGGAGTGTGGGATCAGCCTCATAGTAAAAGCAAAAAAGCAAAAAGTGTTTTGCTTATATACCGCCCCATACCACTCCAAGTAGTCTCTGGGCAGTTTACAGTTTAATTATGCATGCTAGACATCCCCCCCCCCAAGCAAGCTGGGTACTGATTTTACCAACCTCGGAAGGATGGAAGGCTGAGTCAACCAAGAGCCTGCTACCTGGGATTGAACCCCAGGTCGTGAGCACAGTTTTACCTGCAGGACAGGCATTTAACGGGGCTCTTTTGAAGCATCTCAGTACATTCATTCTGAAGCTGAAGCATTTCAATACAACAGCTGGCTCTCCGTACTCCAAGTGGGAACAGGTTGACTTTCTCACATTTTTGGGGATGGGAGGGGGGTGTTCCCCCAAATAGTGCTTGGTCAGCTGAGAGAGCCAGCCCAGGCATGTCTGATAGGGGTCTCTTTCAAGACCACAGTCAAATGAGGTTCAAGGTTGAGAGTTCCCTTGGTCCCTTACTATACCACAGTTTTCTCCATTCGGGGAGAGGGGCCTGTGACCTACAGGAAACATCTGACACCCCCCCCCCAAGGCAGAATTCGAATCTGGCCCTTGGATGGGTCAGTGGAGGCTCTCCCCCCCCGGGAAAATAGCCCTCCACCCCAATTGCAAATGGTAGCGGGTTGGAAAAGGTCCCCTGCCGTTGCTCCAATACATGGTGGGGGGAAGGCAGGAGATTCCTCCTGCCCCTTGAGTCGGTGAGAGGGACCACCAGAAAGGTGTTCTCAATGTGTAACGCCTTGCGTTGGCATTGGCAAGGATTCGGAAACAGCGGCGGAGAGCTAGGTGAGCCTGATGTCAAGGAGAGAAGGGGTTAGCAAGACCGTGGGCCTGTATTCTTCCAAGACACAAGCCAGATCCTGGGGTGAAGGGGCGGTCCCGATCCTGGGGGCCTCAGGGCTTCTTCAACTGTGGTCTGTATTTGATGGACCAGCAGCAGATCTTGGCTAGATGTTAAGAGTTTTCATTTGGAGTATTCCATGCATGGTCTCTTGGGTTTCGGGATTGAGTGAAAAAGTGGGGCCTTTGTTTTCTCAAGATCCCAGAGGCTGCTGTCAGTCACAGTAGGTGGACCTGGGCTGGCGAGAGAAGGCGCCTGAGCTAGCAGAAAACAGATGGCGGAGATTTAAACGGAAGGGAAGGGGTTTAGGGTGGTCAGCGAGAGCGTCTGGTCCCTGCAGCTTCCCAACTCTCTGGAGCCGGGGGTGGGGCTGGGGAGATGGAATTGCATTTTTGGACTACAGAACCCATAACTGCATGGGGCAGCCTGGTCAAGGGGATTCTGGGCATTGAAATCCCCCAGAGCAGCTCACATCCTCTTGCGTACTTACACCACCCAGAAGGGAAATGACATGACTCACAGTTGCACATTGTTTCTAATTGATGAGTCCCTGCTTGGATTTTCCATTGCATGCAAGTACCTTTGCATGGGCATCCAAGTGGGGACTCATTAATTAGTGGCAGTGTGGCACCGTAGGTCACCTCCTTGCCTTTCTGATGGTCTTGCTGTACAGGAAGAGACTGGTTGAGATTTCCCAAGTGGCGATCCAGCGATCTGTTTGGTTGGGAAGCCTTGTGTCCCAAACAGAGAGAGGGCAAGCCTGGTGGGGGTGGGGGGGTCCTCTTTGCCGAATTATCAGAAGGTGCCCTCCTGGTGTTTGGCCTTCTCTGCCTGTAAGAGCCTTGCCCAAATGTGTGGGGTTACGCAGAGCCTTGTGAGTCCCAGGTTGCTAAAGCAAGCTTTGTGAAGGGCACTTTCCGCATCACCCAGATGGCTGCCAACCCCGGAGGGTTGTGAGAGGTGTGTTTCGCCACGAATGTTCCCAAACCCTGGGATCAAAAGGCCACGAACAAACCCTTCTCTACTCATCCCTCCATGTTGCAGGGCAGGCTGAGTCACCCCAAACTCCAGGTTGCAGAGAAATGATGCAGCGTGCGATGACTCGGCTTCTACTGGTTGGCTGGTTCATTGGCTTATTTATTTATTTTAGTGCCGAACAATCAAAGCTCTCTCCTTGCAGTCTTCAGTTGCCTCTTTCTCAAGCGGGCAGGCGGGGTTCTGAAGCTTCCCATTGTTCATGGGGCAGGGTGTGACTTTCCTGTTTGGATTATCTCTGCCAGATCTGGAGGCATGAGCAGCGAGGGAATCTCGGGCGTGGCCTTGGTTGGAGCAACCGGGCTGGATTTGGTAGAGTTCATTAGATGGGCACGAACCATGCCAAACCAGCAGTTTGTGCCCGTCTGCAGAGTTAACCTAATGGAAGTGAGTCATTCACACATCCAGGCATGTCCAAACTTCAGCCCTCCAGATGTTTTGGACCACAAGTTCCAGAATTCTAAGCTTAGCTTGCCAATGACAAAGGACTGTGGGAGTTGTGGTCCAAAACATCTGGAGGGCCGAAGTTTGGACATGCCTGTGGTAAACCCACCCAGCAAAGCAGGGGAAGACTGCCTAGTTTCTTAGGACAGACACCTGCTTTGCATGTAGATCAGGCAGCTCCAAACTTCGGCCCTCCAGATGTTTTGGACCACAACTCCCACAGTCCTTTGCCTTTGGAAATACAAGCTTGGCATTTTGGGAGTTGTGGTCCAAAACATCTGGTGGGCCAAAGTTTGGACATGCCTGATGTAGATGATTGAGTTTGCAGCTTAACACCCAGTCCAGTGTTTCTAAGCAGAGCCAGGAGAGATCTTTAGGGAACCTCCGGGGACTCAAAAGACTCAGCTTTCCCTGTGGCATTCAAAATATAAACCCCAAGGAATTTATGGAAGTTGTCCCTCTCGTACCTGGGCCCGATGATGACTGCACTGTACAAGGATTATGGGATAAATGCCCTTCCGCCCAACCTAGAGGAGACTTTGGGACTGAGGAGTGATACTGTTGGACTCTCGGTTCCCAGAATCGGACGAAGATGATGGGAAAGTATTCCCAGCCTTTGGATCCCAAAGTGTTCTTGGATTAAAACACCCAGAAGCCTTTACTGCTAGCTCTCTCGGGACGGATTTCTGAGCATTCTTGCCCAAGAACATCTGGAGGGCCTAAGGTTAGGAATAATTGCTTTAGAGCAGTGGTTCTGAACCTGTGGGTCCCCAGATGTTCCTGGACTGCAACTCCCAGAAGTCTTCACCACTAGCTGAGCTGGACAGGACTTCTGGGAGTTGCAGTCTAGGAACATCTGGGGACCCACCGGTGGAGAACCACTGCTTTAGAGGAAACGAGGAAGCCTTCCCTGCAGGAGAGCTCAGCCAAGGCAGGAGAAGGTGTGGTGGTGTATTATGTTCCCGTATTATGTACTCCTGTTCAAAGAATATACTCCCCATTGGTGATCCCATGTTTGTGGAGGAGGTCTTGAATGTACCTGTTTCAGCAAGGGGCAGGGTTTTTTCCTTTCCAAAACCACCCTTGAGATACCGGAGACCAAGAATCAGATCTCCCACTTGAAGCATGGTGCTCACAAGATGACCTGTCCCCATATAATAATAAAAGTTTGTTCATTTATAAACACACCCAGGGCCACAAACAATGCATTTATAAACACATATAGACACAGAGAGAGATACAAATAATGTAGCTACTGGTAATTGGTTACTTTTTTTTTTTGGTTGACATAAATGTATCTGAATTTCATTTCGAAAGTTATCCAACAATGGGAGTGGAAAGGGCTTGATTGTTGCAAGAGGCGACCTTTTGGCCTGGCTTTTTAATATTTCTTAGAAAAGAGCTTTTAAAACTCATTTAAAACCCGTGACCTGTAGCCCATTTATCAACGGATATCCAGGTTCATCAACACCCATTGCGGTTCTTGTTAACCTTGTTGTTGTTGTTGTTGTTGTTGTTGTTGTTGTTGTTGTTGTTGTTGTTGTTGTTGTTGTTGTTGTTGTTGTTGTTGTTGTTGTTGTTGTTGTTGTTGTTAGTCTTCTGGGACCATTAGAATGAGATTATCTTGCTGGTGTTTTTGTTGTAGTTGTGTTTGTTTCATTTTATTTTATTTTGTGACCACTACTTTATTGTTATTTCATATATTGTTGCCTTTTTCTTTTTTACTGATGGAAACCGACCAGAGTTCCTCTGGAAGACAGGCGGTATAGAAATGTCTGTCTGTCTCTCTGTCTGTCTGTATGTATGTATAAACAAACAAACAAACAAACAATTTCAGACCCACAGGACATTTTCAGGTTTCATGCCATCCTCTTGAAAAATCCTACCACCACCTCTAAAGAAACAGAAAAGTAACACGTGCTGAAAGAAGGAGTGTAAAATATAACTCTTGTAATTTTTATAGCTCCCTTTGAAATAAATTAGTTTTAAAGGCAAGGTGGAGAAAAACAGTGATTTTTTAAAAAAACACCAAATTGATTCATATCACAGTTTAAATTTTACAAAACAATTTTTTTTAAAAATTAAATCATCAAACAAAATCAGTTTTTTAAAGTTTAAATCAAATCCACCATGCTTAGAGGTGTTATAATATTTTGGTTTGTTTGTTTGTTTGTCTGTCTGTCTTTCCTGTATGCTTTTGCAACTTCCTTTTCAAGTGCCCTTAGAAGGGAAAGGGAAGCAAATTCCTTGGCAGTGATCCGTTTCCAAGTTCTGCTTTCTCTGTGGGGAAGGTCAGAGGTGCTTTCCACCAGGACTTAGCAAGTCTGAGGGCATCTTTGTGGTTTTGAGTTCCTTAGGTGTGTCCTCCTCCTCCTCTTCCTCCTCCTCCTCCTTCGATCCAGCTGCTCTGTGGTGAAGAATTTGTGTTCTGAAGCAACGGGACATCCCAGGTTCTTGATCTGTCTTTTTATCCTCTCTATTTTAACTCCAGCGTCACCCAACGCCTGGCTCCTCACCTTCCCCTGGGCCAGAGCGCTTGGGACAGGGTGGGTTCTGACCTCCACTGACCTCCAATCTCTTTCTTGGTGCATCTCCAGGGCACATGTGAGTGACGTGTGCATGCACAGAGAGCCGCACAGGCTGTCCCTTTACAAATTGCAATTTTAAACTCGCGTTTAAGTCTTGGGTTCCTTCAGGGCTTCCTCCTTTTCTTCAAACCACTTTAGTTCCGATAACTTCCCGCTTGCCCGTGGCAGTCCTGACTGTTGACTTTCAGAAATTCGGAGAACACTTTCTGCATTTGTTGGCAATCTGCTCATGTCCCGAGGCCAGGCAACTGATTTGCAGGTTTTGGTTCAGGATGGGATGGATCCAAAGCAGCTTTCCCCCCTCTGTACGCTCAAATACGCTTCTCTTAAAGACACTCCCACCACCCACCACCCCCGCTTCTCTTGCCATGTGCTTATCCATGCAAATTCGTGCAATAGCTAAAAGTCACCTCAGTGAAAGACAGCAGTAGGTTGGGGGGGGGGGAAGGGGAGTGTGTAGAAGCCCTTTACTGGCTTAAGTAGACCTTGATTGTGGAGATATGGTGTTGAGTCGCCTCCGACCTCGAATGACCTTAGGAATGAATGAGGCATCTCCAAAACGCCCCACTCAGCTCTCCCCAACCCAAGCTTGTGGCTTCCTTTAGGGATTCCTGCTGCCTCTCTGTGTTCTCGCGTTATTGCCTCGTGTAGAAAATCCTGCCTTCTTGTTTATTTATCGATTTAATATAATCTATTTAAAATATTTCCATCTTGCCTTTCTCCCCTAAAGGATTCAAGGCCCAAAGCTGGACACCCTCAGCCTCAATTTTTTTATTTTTTTATTTTTTATTTTGCTTCCAAAGATAGTTCAGGCTCAATTTGCTACGGGACCCTGGTTTAATCCCCAGTGTTTCTCAAACATCAGTGGAACTGCAGCTCATCCATGTAGGCAACAGGGATGTTCACATGAGGCTGTACAAGTGCCTGTTTAAATGAGCCCATTTATAAATAACAAGGTCTAAGAGTCTTGATATTTAGGCGTGTAAAGGAAGTAGCTGGTCCTTTTAAGGGGGGGGGACATAGCTTGAAGGGTGTGGTGGCTCAGTGGACTAAGGATCCAAAAACTGTTGACTTCAAAGTCAGCAGCTCGGTGGTTCGAATCCCGTGTGCCACCCAGTGGAGCGAGCTCCCGCTGTTCACCCAAGCTCCTGCCAACCTAGCAGTTCGAAAGCATGTAAAATGCAAGTAGATAAATAGGTACCACCGTAAAAGGTGGGAAGGTAAAAACAGTGTTTCCTTGCAGCCATGCTGGCCACATGGCCATGGACTTGCACAACACTGGCTCTTCCGGCTTCAATATGGAGATGAGCACCACCCCTAGAGTCGGACACGACTAGCACACACGTGTGTGGGGAACCTTTACCTTTACCTTATAGCTTGAAGAAACCCCCCATCCTCGATATATCTGGGCTTGTCTGGAAAACATTGAATGCAGCCTGTTTGAGTCCTCAACTCATGGTTAATGGGAAAATGGAAATTCTGATTGCAGAGACCTCTCTCTCTCTCTCTCTCTCTCTCTCTCTCTGTGTGTGTGTGTGTGTGTGTGTGTGTGTGTGTGTTTCTCTGGATGGCTGCAGCAAATCAGGTGTCAGGAGCAAAACTCCCATCACACTCTCTGCTCCTTCAGATACAGTATTTCCATGGGGCGAGACTGCCCTTTAAGGCGACAGACCTCAAGTACACAAGACATCAGATGAGTTTTTGTTATCATGGGAAGGGGTAATGGTACATTGTGGGCGAGGACCATTTAACAAATAAATCTTCAGAACTGAACACCAACACGGTTATGCAGACCAGTCTGTGAAAGTTACCTTTGAATAATCCAATTTCCTTCTCCAATTTCCTTTTGACCCTGTGTAGCAGGGTCAAAAGCTGGCCCTGGATGTGGGTTGCACCAGTGAGGGAGAGGAGCCAGAACGTTGATTCCTCAATCTTAAAAAAAGAAAAGAAAACACCAATGTTTTGATTTTCTTTGATTTGCCAAGAACCAAAGAACAGGGAATTTGCAGAAAGGGATGTTCTGATGCTCGTCAAACCAGCTGATCCTTGCTCGACACCCCAGTGAGAAGGAGTGAGGTCCCACCTGCCGTCTGGAAAGGGACTCCATCCTTGGCCCAGCCCCACCCCGTCTGGCACGTTTAGAGAGACTCTACGCTCCACCAAGCACAGCCTGCTTCTTGGCGATTAAGTCGGCAACTGTGTCTCTTCACACCTGGCTGGCAACACCTGTCTTAGTAATCGGACTTCCCTGCCCAAAGGGGAAGGGCACGGTGCCAAGGCACGTAGAAGGAAGTCAACTCATCTTGACTCATTCCCAGCTCACGGCCTTGGGAGGCTCACAGCAACCACTCTCTGGGACGTTGGGAAGTCCCTAGTAGAACCCAACCGGGGGGGTGGGGGTTGTCTCTGGGCTCAGGGGCCTGGGTTGGATGTGTTTTAGGGAAGTAGAGGAAGGCATGCTCGGAGACTGTGCAGAGGATGTCAGCTGGGAGACGTGTGTCCACTGGCTTCATTTCTCCTAGAAAGCCTTTGATCTTCCACATGGTTCATGGGGGACATAAGAGGTTGCCTCGTAGGTTCTCAACCTTGGGTCCTCTGATGTTCTGGGACAGCATCTCCTAGAAGCCTTCACTGCTAGCTGTGCTGGCCAGGATTTTGGGAGTCCAACAACATCTGGAGACTCCAGGCTGGGAACCCCTGCTTTAGAGGAAACAGGAAAGCAGAACTCAGCAAGGTTGGGCATCAAAGTTCTAGTCCAGTGGTGGCGAACCTTCAGCACCCCAGATGTTTTGGACCACAATTCCCACAGCCCTTTGTCATTGGCAATACATGCTTGGAATTCTGGGAGTTGTGGTCCAAAATATGTGTAGTGCCAAAGGTTCACCACCACTGCATCTAGTCCATCTGGCCCTATATCATTTTAGGTATCCTTTCCTGGCTCTTACCTGGACAGGCAGGCTAGCCTTTTCAGACAGTGTCTCATCCAAGTGAGGACCACATTCAACTCATTTTTGCTTCCAAAATCAAATGAGATGGATGTGTTTCAGGTGAACACCGTGAACACCCGCAAACTTAAGCCTGGGGTTCTGTAGAATTCTGTCTTGTTTAGGAAAACAACCCCATGGTCGACTCCTAATTCATGAGAAACAGTGTAGTGTAGTGGGTAGGGTTGGACCTGGGTTCAAATCCTGATTCAGCCATAGAAAATCACTAGGAGATGGCAGTCCTTAAATATCTTCAAAACTAAATTTTTAAGTTGCTGTTTCCTAGGTGCAACTTGACAACACATTTAACAACAGTTTGATTGATAGGCAGACTTTTCCTTTGATGGGTCCTATATGATTGAGACGTACAAAATAATGCAGGACATGAGTAAAGTGGATAGAGGGAAGCTCTTCTCCCTCTCACAAAATACCAGAACTAGGAGACATACACTCAAATTGAGGGCTGAGAGAATGAGAACAGACAAAAGAAAATGTTTTTTCACCCAGCTCGTTGTTAGTCTGTGGAACTCCTTGCCACAGGATGTGGTGATGGCATCTGGCCTGGATGCCTTCAAAAGGGAATTGGACGGATTCCTGGAGGAAAAGTCCATCCCAGGTGACAAACCATGAGGGAGATGTGTCATCTCCAGGCTTAAAACCAGGGTACTTCAAGGACCAGGTGGCAGGGGAGTGCTATCAGGAGACAGAGATCTAGTCTCATGCGCTCCCAGAGGCATCTGGTGGGGCCACTGTGAGATACAGGAAGCTGGACTATATGGGCCTTTGGCCTGATCCAGCAGGGCTCTCCTTTGTTCTTAGATGTTCTTAGGTTTCTTCTTTCCTACATTATCATCAGAAGAACCCTGTGGTGTACGTCTGGTCTTGAAGGGGAGGTGCCTGGCTGAGCAAGGACCGGAATCTTTATTTTTCTGATCCCCTGATGCTCCAGCCGTGACCACCTCCTTGGCTCCAGAGCCTGGCTGGCAGTCAAATCAGGACCCTGGCCCGCCTTGCAGGTTTGTTGAGAGGAATGGGGAAGCCTGAAATGTGTTCCCATCCCAGCCATTTGCGACTGGGTGGAAAATCCGCTTCCTGTTGTCCCCCTTCTCTGTGACTCGCACACCTGGCAAACCCTAAAGGTTGGGGAAAAATACTACAAATCCCAGCTATGGGCTTGTGGGCTGTCGGACGGTGGGGTGTGTAGTTCCCAGCAACTGAGTCAGCCACCTGGATGGCGAAAGCAAGGACTCGAAGCGAAGGCAGCCGGGCTTGTTTGGTCTGGAGGCAGTGAGCAAAGGGGCAGAAGGCGATAATAGAACTTGCTGAAACATTGGGAAATTCTTATCTCAAGAGCCTTGAGAGAGGTGAGTCTCCCGGGGCGGTCAGAGGGGTAGGAATGAGGCGAGGAGATTAGCAGAAGGCCATTTTGACATAACAGGAATGGAGAAAGACTCCTAACGAAAACATTTCTCTTGGCTCTCAACTTACAGTGGTTTAGCTTGGGAGTTTGATTCCCCACGGTGTGCCTCATGGAGAAGAACCAGCCTGGGTGCCCTTGGGCAAACTGCACCGTACCCCCAGGAAGGTCATAACATAAGATCATAAGAAGAGCCCTGCTGGATCAGGCCAAAGGCCCATCTAGTCCAGCTTCCTGTATCTCACAGTGGCCCCACCAGATGCCTCTGGGAGCGCATGAGACTAGATCTCTGTCTCCTGATACCACTCCCCTGCATCTGCCCCTTGAAGTACCCCGGTTTTAAGCCTGGAGATTACACGTCTCCATCATGGTTTGTGACTTGTAGTGGACTTTTTCTCCAGGAATCTATCCAATCCCCTTTTGAAAGCATCCAGTCCAGACGCCATCACCACCTTCTGTGGCAGGGAGTTCCACAGACCAACAATGCACTAGGTGAAAAAAATATTTCCCAGCCCTTAATTTGAGTGTATGTCCCCTAGTTCTGGTACTTTGTGAGAGGGAGAGGAGCTTCCCTCTATCCACTTTACACATGGCCTGCATTATTTTGTACGTCTCAATCATATCCCCATTCAGGTGGCTTTTTTCCAGACTAAAGAGCCCCAAGATGGGAAGGGTGAACCTCTTCTAAGTTTTCTCTCCCTTGTCAAGCCTGGAAAAGGTCCCTCTAAATTAGAATGGAAGTTTTCTTTATGAACCGGAAGCTTGAGCAGAGCTTGTCCTGAAGGCCTTTCTCCCAGATGGCCCACCATTATCGTCCGGAAAATCCCCAAACCAGATGTATCTCGGTTCAGAAGGCACGGATGCAGTTACAGGTGGTTCAGAAGTGTGTGGAAAGAGCCGCAGCTTCTCAGCAAAAAAGACCACACCAACGCTGCCTAAGATCAGCACTGATTTCACAGACCGTGCCAGGGGAAAAATAAAAACAACAACAACAGCACAGCTTTTGCTGGGCCTCATCGAGGCTGTTGGGAACTAAAATAGGTTTCCCAGTTCCTGGAAGACTTTCTTTGGAAAGATGCCAGCTCATTAATGTTCATCCGTGCATTTACAGTAGGACCCTGGTATCCACTGATTCATTATCCACTGATTCAGTTATCCACGGTTGGCAGAGGGAAAAGTTAAATAAATAATTTAGCAGCCACAAAGCAAGCTACTATCACAAGCAGCAGTGGTAAAGAAAAGTACTGTCATAAAACAGCAGCCATAAAGCAAGCTATTGTCACAAACAGCAATCATAAAGCAAGCTACTGTCACAAAACAGCAGCTGTAAAGCAAGCTACTGTCACAAAACAGCGGTTCTAGGGATTTTTTGGCATTCTCTCTTATCCACGGTTTTCATTATCCATGGGAAGGCCTGGAACCAATCCCTAGCGGATACTGGGATCCTACTGTATTTTTATTTTTATTTTAGAGTATTTTTACCCCACCTTTCTACCTGGAAAAGGACCCAAGGTGGCTTACAGTAATAAGGGATAATATACAGTCCAGTACAATTAAGTCAAGTTTAAGAACTGAGAACAGGGAATCGAGGGACATCTTACAGCGTTAAAAGACAACCTTACATGAAAGCTACAAGAGAACATGTGCAGTTAAAAAAAAGAGAGGAAAGTTCCGTGTAAAGCTATAAGAGAACACAAGCAGTTAAAAGGAGAGTAAAGTTCTAGGTAAAGTTATGAGTGATGGAAACTAACATTGAAAACATAGTGTCAATGTAATCACATAAGATTATAAGTAGTTATAAACACAAAAAGTCTATATGCTCCTATCAGTTCATATAAAAGACATAATGGCAGTCCATCATCCAGGGAAAGCTTGCTGAAAGAGAAAGGTCTTTGCCTGTTTCTGGAAGGACAACAGAGATGGGGCAGTCCTGGCCTCTAGTGGGAGGGAGTTCCAGAGTCTGGGAGCAGCAGCCGAAAAGGCCCTTGCATGGGTTCCCAGGGGACATACCTGTGAGGGTGGCAGGATGGAGAGAAAGGCCTCTCCTGATGACCTTAACACCCGAGTGGGTTCATGCTGTGAGATTTGATCTTTGAGGTAGCTAGGACCCAGGTCGTACAGTGTTTTTGTAGACAAGCACAATGAATCCATCTGCACACGCCCACACAGTGTCGCTCCTGGACAAACACACATGCACACATTATTTATTTAAAAGAGAAAAAAATGATTTTTTTTTAAAAGTAATGAATTTAGAACTCCAGAGAAGCAGAGAGCCTGGGAGGTACTGAAGAACATAGAGGCAGACACAGTGGGAGGGTACCCATGGGCAGCTCAAGTATAGATGCATCTGAAAGGGTTGATCCAGAGGGATCTGCTCCATAAGACACTTCTCCATATTTGCCTCCAAGCCCTGCAGGGATCTCTTTGCTCTGGAGTTGAAGCTTTACAAACCCTATATTTAAGGTGGCTGGGCTTTTGTGTTGTTTTTTGAGCCCGCAGGGACCTTTCCCTCCTGCCCTGTCATTAGCAAGGAGGCGGTGAGACCAATACAGTCTGAAATCTTGGCATGGAGGGTTTGGGCTGCTTTTTGGCTTTTCATCTTTAGACCCAGGAGCTGGCTCTGTTTTTAAACCATCCCCCAACCCATGGCCTGCCCGTGTTCTCGGATGTAATTATAGGAGGAAGGCGTGGTGGGTCGCCAAGACCGATCTCCTGCTTTGCATGCATATCTTTTGGAGAAAAGTCCCATCAAGGAGTGGTCAGCTTTTTCGTACGCCACGAAAGCAGAACCAGGCACACTAAATCGAAGGAGCACCGCGCTTACTCCCTGCTTGGTCTTGAGGGCAATATCCTTCTGGCCTTGAAAGAGCAGGGATGCAAAGCGCTCATTTAATATTGGCAATCATTGGGAGCTTAAATTCTAGGGGCTCGTGGCACAGAGGTTAAACGGCTTGACTGTATCCGATAGTCGGCTCACAACCTGGGGTTCAGTCCCAGGTAGCCGGCTCAAGGTTCACTCAGCTTTCCATCCTTCCGAGGTCGGAGAGAACCGAGCATTCCGAGGCGGAAGGAAGCAGAAGTGGGGTGCCTTTTTGGGGGGCCCTTAGGGCTTCCCTTCCGCTTCTACATCTCTGGTGACACTGTCGATTGGATGGTAAACTAGACCTTGGTCCAGGGTTGCCATGGTTTTTTGAACCCTGAGATGCCTCTCTTGAGGCCGAGTGAATAGGAGCAGGAGGACTAAACTTAAATCGTGCAAGTATTTTGGGTTTGATGCTCTCTCTTTTTGGTTTCACCACTGGAATGGAGCTCTCGGGAGCTTCCCTCAATGCTCGTCCCTGCTTGAAGGAGGGCATCCCGATGCTCTACGAAGGGGTCCCGGTGGTGGGTGTGTCTCTTGGTGTGGCTTCTCCTCCTCTCCCCGGACTTGCCTCCCCCCCCCCTCAGCGCCAGGTGGGCTTCCCAGCGGAGTTAAAGAGACAAGCGAGGCAAGGCTGTCATCACGGTTCCTTTCAAGAGCTCTGTCTCCAAACCGTGCGATTTGTCTCATTGGATTCCTAGTGAGCTCTGGCTGTCAGCCTGGCCTTTGAAGAATCCTCCAAATTTGAGTACTTGCTCCTCCTCCTCCTCCTCCATCATCTTTGCTTTGAAAATCGTTTTGTTTCCGCTGTCGGCTTCCTGGCTGTTGCTGTTCCTTCTTTTTGGGGGGGGGGGGGAGCAAATCATAGGCAGAGTTGGAACCCCCGTCTACTCATGGCTTAAATGTGGGGCATTAAAACCCTGAATACTGGACGCCAAAGCCAAGCAGCTAAAGAGGAGTGCTCCCGCCGCACCCCTGTAGGTGAGGAGGAGTGCACAAACCTGGTTTGATTCTAGTGAAGACGGTTCTTAACCTTGGGTCTTTCCGGTTTGGTTTCCAGAATACAAGAGGGGAGTCGTAACCTAATTAATAGCTAGGAGGGAAGGACGGACCCTCTAAAACTCAAGATGTCTGTCCATGGGCCTGACTATATTCTTTGTATTAAAAAGAGATGCAAGTAAAGATTGATAGAATAAGGAAATTAAGTTTGAAAGCATGCTCATTTAAGCGGGGAAAGGAGATATGAATTATATTGGGCTCAAATGTTGGGGGAAATTGTGATTGAATTGGTCACATGACAAAAGACAAGCAGTATATTTGTTTTTATTTGATTTAATGTAGAAGATAAATAAAAATGTTTGCCAAAAAAACAACAAAACACATTTTTTGCAAACATGGTGAATGATGCTGATGCCAGCTGAGCTTGCCATTTAGGAAGCTGCCTTATACGGACCAGATTTCTGGTTCATGGAGATGGACCCTGCCTGACAGCGTTGCTCCCAGGATTTGAGCTAGGAGTATTCACAAGCCCTTGGAGAGGATTCTGTCCTCTTCTGCTTTCCAAGGGTGGCGTGTTGCAAAATGCACCTTTCCTCTTTTCCCAGGACACATGGACACAGCACCCTTTATATGGAATCAGACAGCTGTTCTGTTTCATTTCTTTGCAAACAGCAAGCACCTTCACACTGAGCTGTGGTAGCTGTTCGGAAGGTGAAGCAAGTTTCTAGTCCTCATGATGGGTTTGTAAATAAGCCGCTGATTCAAGCAGGAGCGTGGGAGTCTGCCCTGCTGGCAGAGGCTGGAGCAGGGGATCAAACCGGGCATGTTTACATGAGAAACCTGTCCCCCGCACCCACCTTCTCCACCCATGCTTGCGAATGTTCAAGTTGAGCGGAGGTCTTCTCAGATAAAGAGAATTGTCTTATATACAAGGCTGGATTCATCCCCTCATTAAATGTGCAAAGCCAACCCATTCTATTTCCACAGCTCTTTTGCGTTGCTGCTTTTGCTCCAGGGCCGTGCAGGGGGGTGTTAAAAAGAGATACGGAGCATCATGTGTAGTACAGGAGATTCAGTGTCCTCTTTATCCTTCCTGCTGGCTTCTGAGATATTGCCAGATGTCCCCTCATGCACATCCTGTGCCTCTCTTCAGCCAGGAGACACCAGGCATGCCTCTGAAAATCAGGTTTTTTGGACATACGTGTGTGTGTGTGTGTGTGTGTGTGTGTGTGTGCTGTTCCCAGGCATGCAAAAGGTCGCCCATGGTAGAAAACAGGATTCCAGATTCGATTCATCTTTTTGGTCTGATCTAGCAGAAGGCTGGATCCTATCTGGACAAGATCTGAACACATGCGGTCGTGAGATCTCAGGTTCTCAGGAAGTTGATTGTGCATGGCCGGCCCTGCTTTAGGATTAAGCAGAAACTGGGCCAAGAATCCTTTTGATCTCTTCATGCAGAACTTTGCCCTTAATCCCTCGCGTTACCTGGGATCTCCTGCCCTGGTAGGGCAAGTCAGCATTTCAGCTTGAGTGTGGTAGTCGGTCCACCTTTAGAGCAGCAGGTCCCAAGTTGAACGCAGATGTTCTTGGACTACAACCCCCAGAATGCTTGGCCAACAGAGCTAGTGGAGAAGGTGCCGGGTCGTGTTAACCCAACAACATCTGGGGAACCCAAGGTTGGGGACCCCCTCCTCTAGTGCATTCCCTTGGGGTTCAGCACAGATTTCCACATATGAAACCTTGGGTTTTCTTAGAGCAGGGGTGTCCAGACTTTGGCCCTCCAGATGTTTTGGACCACAACTCCCAGAATTCCAAGTCTAGATGGCCAATGGCAAAGGATTGTGGGAGTTGTGGTCCAAAACATCTGGAGGACGGAAGTCTGGACACCATTGCCTAAGGGTGAAACCATGCGAATTTGAGTGTTTTGGATTTATTTATTTATTTATTTATTTATTTATTTATTTAATCCATCCATTTATCCATTTTTATACCACCCGTCTTCTCGAAAGAACTCCGGGCGGTGAACAAAAAGGGCAAAACAGACCCAAAAGGAAACAATACAACAATCAAGGTGGAAAAAAATAAAAGACGGTATAAAAGAAAAAAGATAAATATATATATAATATGTAATAGGGACACTTCAACAAGGGAATTATCTTAGCACTGCAGAGCCAGAAGGGGCCCCAAGTGTACCAGCCCCTGTCAAGGAGGCAGCGTGAGGTATTGAACTCCCAACTCCTGGCTCTACAACCAGAGACCTAAACCCTTGAGCTATCCAGGAGTTCTGGCGTCAGGCTGCTAGAACTGTGTGGTGTGGGTCGCTAATGTCATGCCCGCAAGTCGGTCTCCGCTTATGGCAATCCTCCGAAGTTGCGATCAGGCCTTGAATCGCCCTGCATGGCTCAGATCCTGCAGTCCAAGAAAGATTTCTTTTATGGAATTGAATTGCCTCGTTTACTTCTTTTCCGCTTGCGTTCAAGGTTTCTTGGCATTGCCACCTTTCCTCATGGGTCTCGTCTCGTACTATGCACCACGTCTCACAGGCTCCGTGGAATCCATTTTGATTCCAGGAAGAATTTGGAGTTGAATTGATCTAGGATTCCCCCCTTTGTCTTTCTGGTGGTCTGAGGTACAGTGACCCCCCCTCGCCGCCTATTGTGTGTGGGGGGGTTAGGGACCCGACCTGACCCGCGATCACTGCACCCGTGATATGCAGATGCAGGTCAGGCCGGGCCTGGCGCTGCCCCGAAAGTCGCTTCTGGATGGCCGAAAATCATTTCTGAGGCCTCCAAGAGGCCTAAAAAGGCCCTCTGAGGCCTCAGAAATGATTTTCGGCCATTTGGAAGTCACTTCTGGTTTGCAGGGAAGCCCTTTTGGGGTTTCCAGAAGGCCTGGGAAGGCCCTTGCAGGCCCGTTCGGGGCAGTGCCCATCCTGGGCTAAGTACGGGAGGGCTGAAACAGGCCTTACCCCAGGGGGCCTTTTTTCATATGCTGTGGTGGTCCCACAGCAGGACCGCAGTACATGAACCGCGAACATAAGAACATAAGAACATAAGAAGAGCCATCTAGTCCAGCTTCCTGTATCTCACAGTGGCCCCACCAAATGCCTCTGGGAGCGCACGAGACTAGATCTCTGTCTCCTAATACCACTCCCCTGCATCTGACCCTTGAAGTACCCTGGTTTCTCCATCATGGTTTGTAACCTGTGATGGACTTTTCCTCCAGGAATCTGTCCAATCCCCTTTTGAAGGCATCCAGGCCAGATGCCATCACCACATCCTGTGGCAGGGAGTTCTATAGACTTACAACGCGCTGGGTGAAAAAATATTTTCTTTTGTCAATTCTTACTCTCCCAGCCCTCAATTTGAGTGTATGTCCCCTAGTTCTGGTGTTTTGGGAGAGGGAGAAGAGCTTCCCTCTATCCACTTTACTCATATCCTGCATTATTTTGTATGTCTCAATCATATCCCCCCTCAAGCGCCTTTTTTCCAGACTAAAGAGGCCCAAATGTTTTAGCCTTTCTTCATAAGGGAGGTGCCCCAGCCCAGTAATCATTTTAATCGCTCTCTTCTGCACCTTTTCCAGTTCCACTATGTCTTTCTTGATATGCGGTGACCAGAATTGTACACAATACTCCAGGTGGGGCCTTACTATTGTTTTGTATAATGGCATTATAATGTTGGCTGTTTTATTTTCAATCCCCTTTTTGATAATCCCTAGCATGGAATTGGCCTTCTTCACTGCTGCCACACATTGGGGAGACACCTTCATGGAGCCGTCCACCAACACACCAAGATCTCTTTCCTGATCCGTCACGGATAACTCAGAGCCCATGAGTTGATAGATGAATTTTGGATTTTTTGTGAAAGGGCTGGGGGCGGGGGGACCACTGTATTCATAATGCTTTTCTGAATCCACCAGCTCTGTGTTTTATTTTTGCACCATCCTCTGCAAAGGACCTAGTCCTAGGCTCTTTGCTTAGGTGAAATTTGGAGATGGTTCTGACATGGTCCCCCTGCTCATCCCAGGTCACCTCGGTGCATATGTGGAGGGAGGCATCGTTGCTGAGCTGTGTTAATGAGGAAGGATGCTTCCATTTGCAGATTCATTTGGGGGCGGTGGGGGTGGGGTTGTGAGATCAACCAAAACCTGTCTCTTCTGAACGCACAGAGAGAATGGATGCCAGAGGAAACGGGAAAGTGTCTCTGTTTATCGCCAAACAAAAAGGCCATCAGGGGTTGAGCTGGGTGAAGGCATCTATTTTAAGCACCTAATCTTCGTTTCAGAGGCCGAGTCTGATGGAGACTCTGACCGTGCCGTACTTTAACTGAGCGATGCTAAATTGGGAATTGTAAAATGTTCCCCATCTTCACCACTGGAGTGTTGATCTCATTATCTGGCCTTGAATATATCACTGAGGGAATCTGAAAAGATCCTTCTGTTAGATGTTATGAAAGATTCCAGCCCTGGTTGTAATGGAGAAGCAAAGGAGAACATATGATTGCTTCTCATTGCAACATTGAAACATCACCCCTAAATGTAAGAATTAACAATTGTGTAAATATTTATCGTATGCATTTTCTTGTCTTTTCCTTTTCCCCCCTTTTGTTTTGCAACAGCTCAGAACCTCAGGTGGGGAAATGAGGGTATTTGGGGTTTGAGAAGATAATAAGATAATATCCCAAATTACTTGTCTGTTTCTGATTTTATGAGAATTGCAGTTCCTTTCCCCCCTCATCATCAGCTGCAGATCTCAGAAATAGCACCATCAGAGCTATTAAACCCAGCAATATTAGGAAAAGTGTATATATATTGCATCAGTGTTTAATAGATACTTAGGTTTTTCATTAAAACCTGTATCTGTTATATAATAACAGTCAATGTTATTATAATTTTGATTGTCTGTGCCTTGTATAATAATAATAATAATAATAATAGGCACTGCCAAAAAAAGATCAAACAGTGTCACACCTCATCTGTGAATGTTTAAAGATTACAAAATTAAATAGAATAGAGTGGTACAATTAGAGCGCTAGCCATTATGCAAAAAATATACGTTGCCGCTGTCCAAAAAGCCACGCCAATATCAATAATCAGGGAACATCAGGTAGAGAACGTGTCAGAAAATGGCCGAGTCAAGATCTTATGGAATTTACAGATTCAGACCGATGGGCATCTTGAACGTAACAGGCCACTAATAGAACATAAGAACATAAGAGCCCTGCTGGATCAGGCCAAAGGCCCATCTAGTCCAGGTTCCTGTATCTCACAGTGGCCCCACCAAATGCATCTGGGAGCGCATGAGACTAGATCTCTGTCTCCTGATAGCGCTCCCCTGCATCTGGTCCTTGAAGTACCCCGGTTTTAAGCCTGGAGATTACACATCCCCAGCATGTCTGGATTGTTGACATTGCAATTTCAGGGGGATGCCAGGCATGAAGATCAAGAATTGGAAAAAGTAACAAAATGTGGAGGCCTGGCAATCAAAACATCTTGCTTGCGGCTGAAACACACTCCAGCCTGCGTGCTGAGCTGACAGAAGAATGTGAGCTGGGTGGCATATTCTGTGTGATTCTTCTCTGTGTTGAAAAACAAGTGCCCGGTTGGGAGATGAAATCCCTGCCAACTGTATATAGTGTGCGAACGTTCCCACACATTCCCGCTTCATTGTTGTGACTGCCTGTCATTGGCTTTTTATTATTATTTTTAAATCTCCCGAGTTCACAGAAGGATAGAAACTGGGAAAGGCTGAATTCTCAGCAAGAGAGGTTTTGGTTCTGATGCACCATCCGATGCTTTGCATTTCCATAGTCTGCAAAAACGAATGCCGTAAAAATATTTTGGTGTTTTTAAAGGACTGGAGGGACTCATGGTAGCTTTTTTTTTTTTTTTGTCCTTTGGAGGCATCGGTCTGCTGCATCTTTATTTCTATCGCCTTAGAATGGGAGAGATGCGAGGGACCCTCTGGAATGGATCATCCAGCCCAGCTCCTGTCAAGGAGGCCTGATGTGTGTGTGTGTGTGTTTGTGTGTGTGTGTTTGTTGGGGGGGGGATCAAACTCGTGAACACTGGCTCCACAAGCCAGCTGCTTGAACCACGGTGCTGTCCATCAGTTCTTCATTATCCTGATTATTCTGATTCAACCAACTTATATAAATAGGACACTGCCATTTCCCCCGCCTTATGATAATTTTCTATTTGTTATTTTCTCCCATTTGTTCTTATTTTGAATTGTTAAAACATTTTGATTTATGCTGTTTCTGCTTATTTGTTTATTTGTTCCTTTTGTTGTTATGATTTGATTATTTGGTTTGATTGATTAGTTTTTACTTTCTATTTTAAGTTGTTTAATCTGTTTTTATATTTTTGTGTATGTTTGTAAACCGCCCAGAGTAGCTTTTTTGCTAGGTGGTTGTGGTATATAAATCAAATCAAATCAAATCAAATCAAATCAAATAAATAAATAAATAAATAAAATTCATTCTGTCATGTTTAGTGTTGTCGGCTACACTACTCGGAATGGTGTGTTGACAAGAGGGGGACAAAAGTTTCCCTACAGATACAGATAAACGAAGATCAAACTACCTACCTACCTACCTGCCTACCTTGGATTAGATAAAGCTGCATTGCTAAGTGTAGACTCCATGGAAGCCCATGTTGAACTGCTGCGTAGCTCAGAGGTTTAAGGCATCTGCCTGTGGAAGCCAGAGATTGGGAGTTCACCCCCCCCCCCGGGGTCTCCTTGACAGGAGGTGGACTCTTTAATCCACGGGCTCCCTTCCAACTCTGCAGCTCTACGATGAGGGTGATGATTGCCCTTAACGTTGACACTGATTCCCATAATGCAGGGCTGTCCAACTTTGAACAGCCCATGGTCTACTTTATAACAGTCTAGAAAGATGACCCTTGATCACTCCAGATGGCGACTGCAGCAACGAAATAAAAAGACACCTGCTTCTTGGGAGGAAAGCAATGGCAAACCTAGGTAGCATCCTAAAGAGCAGAGACATCACTTTGCCAACTAAGGTCAGGATAGTCAAAGCTATGGTTTTTCCAGTAGTGATGTATGGAAGTGAAAGCTGGACTATAAAGAAGGCTGATCGCTGCAGAATTGATGCTTTTGAGCTATGGTGCTTGAGAGTCCCCTGGACTGCAAGGAGATCAAACCTATCCATCCTGAAAGAAATCAACCCCGAATGTTCACTGGAAGGACAGATTTTGAAGCTGAGGCTCCAGTACTTTGGCCACCTCATGAGGAGAGAGGAGTCCTTGGAAAAGTCCCTGATGTTGGGAAAGATTGAAGGCAAAAGGAAAAGAGGACGGCAGAGCATGAGATGGTTGGGCGGTGTCATCGATGCAACCAACAAAACTCCGGGAGGCAGTGGAAGATAGGAAGGCCTGGCGAGCTCTGGTCCATG
>JAHTLZ010000008.1:19613002-19645421 GCA_023846285.1 Phrynocephalus versicolor | reverse complement strand
AGGTTGCTGGCTGGAGAAGCTGACTTTGTTTCCAAACCTATCCGTGTTTGTTGATAGATCGATGCATTTCACTCGAATGCATTTCACTCGAATGCAGTTTGTGTTGGGGAAAATCACTGGAGATGGTTCTCAAAGGGGAACAGGTTTACCTTGCCTGCCTCTGGCCTTTTGCGAGTCAACACAAAGTTACTCTGGGAGCACAACGCAAAATACCCACTGCCATCTTTTTATTTTATTTTGTCCTGCAGATGTAGAGAGAGGGACTCACTGTTCTTCCACGAGCGGGCAAAGACCTTTCTCTTCAGGCGAGCTTTCCCGTAATGATGGACTGCCTGAGTGGGTTTTTTTAATGGACCGTTTGGCCATATTGCTTGAGATGCATTTTTTGGTGTTGCTTTTGTTTATTGCCTTTTAGAATGGTCTCTGTTTCGATCCTTTTTAGTGTATGTATTCTGGCTGTTTCTAGCTTTTAATCTTGTCCTTTAATGATGGAAGCTGCCTGGGGCACCTCTTAAAGAGAAAGACTGGGTAAAAAAATATTTTTAAAAAAGAATGATGATGACTTGAGAACTGCAGAGCTGGAAGAGAATCTGTAGATCACCGAGTTTAGCTCCTGACAAGGCGACCAAGTGGGGATTCAAACTCCCAACCTCAGAGACCTGAACCACTAAAATAGCCCACTCACTAGATTAGCAAGTCGCATCTTTGGTGAAGTTGGTTCATCCAAGCTGCCCTGGTTTTTAAAGAATTTTAAATTATTTTCTGAGATCCAGCTTCTAGTCTGGATGAAATGCATGGGCAGTTTGCAGTAACAGATTTAGGGACGGCTATGGATTTACACAGCAGTTTTTATCAGCCAGAACCATTCCTAGCCAGACCCCTGCCAGATGTTTTCAATTTGAACTGTCATAAACCCTGCCTTCCATGGCCAGTATTCAAGGATGATGGGCGTTAATGCCAGGGTATTCCTAAAATATCCGTTCCCAGCTAAATCCCATTCATTCAGCAAAGAACCTTTGCAGTGTTGATTAAAAGCTTCCTGCAGTTTCCCCGGGGGCTGCAATCATGCTCATAGCCAGTGGCCCTCTTTTTGATCTTGACATGCAGGAGGAGGGTGAATGCCATCCCTGGTTCAGTTGCATCGTTTCCCCGTGGCTCCTTCCCATGTTGTCATTTTTCAGCCTCCGATGTGTTTTAAAAAGAGATTTTGACATACACCCTTGCGGCCTGCCATGTTTATTTATTTGCGGAACTCCTTAGGCGACGGTGTAATTTCTCTTTGAGATCTCCGCATGTGTTGTTATGATTTGGGGCTTGAAGACTGAATTTGCCTCGCTTTTCCAGGGGCTGTGCCTACAATATGAAACTTGAACTGAAACAAGTGCCAAAGAAAGCTGAAATATCTCTCTCTCTCTCTCTCTCTCTCTCTCTCTCTCTCTCTCTCTCTCTCTCTCTTGGTGGATCTAAGAGTGAATGTGCCAGTGAAAGCAGACAGCAACAATATTTAGGCTTTTTTGGGGGACTAACACTCCCCCCTTCTCCAGATCCTTCTACTTTACAGGGCCAGTTGGTTGGGGGATGAGTTTTGGGGTGGGTGGGTTTATTCCTACTCTCCCCTCTGACCTTCCACTTTGGAATTCTCAAAAAAGAAAAAAAGGAGCACCTCTGTGCTCAGAAAGAGACAAGCTGGCCCTTTCTCTGAATTCCCAAGGAGGAGGATTGGAAGGAAATCTCTCCTAGCCAAAACTGTGAATGTTGACAGGACATGGAGATGTGAATCGCCCCTGCTTTGCATTCCTCGACTGTGCGATGCCCTGCTTTGGCTGTGAAACAGAAGAGCTCTCAGGAAACCAACGAGAGAGAAACCTTCTAATGCGGTGCAGAATCTGTTGTTTAAAAGCTTCGGGTCTCCTTGCCAACCGCCATCCTTGTCCTCCTCTGTTCCTCCACCTCTCGTCCCCTCTGCTGGCTGGCTGATTCCACCTCCTTTCTCTGTTTGCTTTCTGCCAGTGAAGGTTCTTTTGTCTCCTCTCGTGAGTCTCCATCATCCTTCATGGTGGGCAAGGAGTGACACAGTGGACTGGACAACCTGCACCCACTGATTGCCCGGTGCAGAGGTAGTTAATGGTTTAAAAGGTTTAGGTGGGTTGAAAAGTAACAAGGATGGATCACCTTTGTGGAATGCAGGGTTGCAAGGTGTCAGGGAACATCACGGAACATCCTTGGTCCTATCTGTCTGTCTGTCAGTCAGTCAGTCTGTCTGTCTGTCCATTCCTCCATCCATCCATCCAATGATCTAAATTTAATTATTTATTTCTCCATCCGAGTCCAGTAAAGTAAAGGTTATGCCACCCCCCCACCCCCACACACATGAGTGCTAGTTGTGTCCGACTTTAGGGGCGATACTCATCTCCATTTCCAAGCCAAAGAGCCAGTGTTGTGCAAGTCTCTGGCCATGTGGCTGGCATGGCTGAACGCATTTCTGCTCATGGAACACTGTTTATCTTCCCGCTTTTTACAGTGGTACCTATTTATCTACTTGTACTCACATGCTTTCAGACTGCTAGGTTGGCAGGAGCTGGGGTGAACAGCGGGAGCTGAATCCGCTGCATAGCACCCGGGATTCGAACCGCCAAGCCTTCGACTGGCAGGTCCAACATGAAGCAAGAAGGGTAGACGTGTCATCTTTCTAGACTGTCATGAACTTCCAGGAGGTCAAGGTTTAGGGGCTGGTTCTCTCCCGGTTGCATCATTTCTGCCTGACGGCATTTGGCGTTTGATGATTAGAGGCGAGAGTGAGCTCAGAGCCCTTGTGTGTCTTCAGGCTTGAGGTCATCACAGGCATTTTTGATATCTGCACGAACCTGTCGGGGGAGAGCATTCCAAACTTTGGACTTGGAATAACTCCCCCAGTTCCAAAAATAAGCCCGAAACCAGTGCTTAGAGATCTCCTGTGAAGCAGATGAGAGTAAACAATCTAAAGAGGAATCCAAATAAGGCAGAGGTGGTACTTGGCAACTAATCCCAACTCGGTGGATGGAGTCCATGTTAAACCTGTTTATGGTGGACTAGGAAGATGGAGCTCATTCCATTGAAACAGGTTTGCAGCCCAGTTCTCTGTTTCGTTGCTTGTTTCTTGGGAAAGCGAGTAGCCCGGGGGTGGAGGGTGCCTGCCACCCAACCTCATTCTTTGCAGAGCCTCTGATCCTTTCCAAAGGAGGTTATAGACCTCTTTAAGACCACTGGTGTAGAATTCATTTGTGAGCTGCCCCAGATCGATAAATCAGTTGATGCAGGTTGAAGGGCGAGCAGGGATTCTCAGCGCTGACCGTCTGATGGTCCTGTTTCATTGACATATTTCAGAGGGATTCAGTTCCAGGCTTCGTCGTCGTCCAGTTTATAATGCTCCAGAGGACATGGTGGAATAGTTTGCTTAATGCCTGGGACCCTAAAAGCTGATCAGGCACTGAATTCCCCTCCCCCCCCCTTTTTATATTATTTTTTATTCTTGGTAAAGTTGGGAATATACCACTCTTTATTTATTTTTATTTTTTATTTTTTGGACTTCCACTTCTGAAATCTCCCAGACAATCCGGCTGTTTGATTTGGGGAGCTTTTGACCAAAAAAAAGAAAAGAAAGTTTAGAAAAGTTGTTCCTTCCGGCTTGTGGAAACCCCGGGAATCTTGCATTTTCATTGTTCCTACGCCCATGCCTGAGCCTCTCTCTCTCTCTCTCTCTCTCTCTCTCTCTCTCTCTCTGCCTTGCGTCTATCTTCCTTCCTGCCCAAGGCAGGGCGAGGCTTTTATGACTGAAAGAGGGTGGGTCTCCCCCCCCCCCCCCCCCAGTTTCTTTCTTCTCATGCTGGACATTCTTGTGCCATTAGTTCATGCTTGCCTGCTCAGGATTCGGTGGCTGCTTTTGTGAGGGAGGCGTATGCGCCACCCATAGATGGAGGAGGCTGGTGAATTATGTAACAGAGAGCAGGGATGGTGCTCCTGGTCCGTCGAAAGGGAGAACAAGGGATAGGGATGCAACCTGTACTGGATGGGGTAGTCACCCTCCAATTGAAAAACAAAACAAAACAGGTATACAGCTTGGGGGTGCTCTTAGACTCATCCTTGAGCTTGGATGCCCAGGTCACGGCTGTGGCCAGGAGCGCATTTGCATAATTAAAGCTAGTGTGCAAGGACCTGAACGTGTCTTAATTGTACCGGACTGTATATTATCCATTATTACTGTAAGCTGCCTTGGGTCCTTTTCCAAGGAGAAAGGTGGGGTAAAATATACAGTAGGACCCCCCCATATCCACTGATTAATTATCCACTGATTCAGTTATCCACGGTTTGCAGAAATAAATTTAATAAATAATTCAGCAGCTGCAAAGCAAGCTACTGTCACAGACAGCAGCTGTAAAGCAAACTGCTCTCATAAAACAGCAGTGTAAAGCAAGCTACTGTCTCAAAACGGCAGCCAGAAAGCAAGCTATGGTCACGAAACAGTTTTGGGTGAGGTTTTGCCATTCTCTCTTATCCACGGATTTCATTATCGACCGGGTAGGCCTGGAACCAATCCCCAGCAGATACTGGGGTCCTACTGTACTCTAAAATAAATAAATAAAATAAATAAATAACTGCCCTCCCTCCTCTCTCTCTTTCTCTCTCTCTCTCTCGTGGAAATACATGTATATTTTCCTGGTAGGGAGTGAGGGATGCCCTCTGGAATTCTGTTCTCCCTGTTTTAAGGGTCCAGTGATTAAAATTTCCAGAAGCCACTCCTTGTGAAGTCTTCAGGAGTCCCAAGTGCATGGACTCCATTTGTTCTTATTTTGAATTGTCATGATTTATTGTATTTGTGCTTACTTGTTTATCTGTTCTTTTTATTATGATGATTTGATTTTTTTAGTTTGATTTATTAGTTTTCTTTACTATTTTAAGTTGTTTATTCTGTTTTTATATTTTGTATACGTTTGTAAACCGCCCAGAGTAGATTTTTTGCTAGATGGTTGCAGTATATAAATCAAATAAATAACTTAAATAAATAAATAAATGTGTTTCCTCCATGGAGCATTTTCTGGGCTTCTCAGCAGTGCTTGAAAACCACAGGAAGTCCTCCTTGGGGACTTGGCGTTTGTGGGGGGAATAATCCCAAAGCTGGCAATGGGGTACAGATCCTCCTGAACTCATCCTTCCCAGCTTCGTTGGAGGGTGCCAAGGGTACCAGGTTTCTAGGACCGAGGGAGCGGGCGGCGGCAGAAAGAGGGTCTTTTGTGCCCGGCTGGCAGGACGCCTGGCAGACCAACTGAGACTCCCCAGTGCCGTTTGTTTTAGATCAGCAGAGCTTGGTAGGTTTGGGATGAAAGAAAAGAACGGGAGATTTTTGGGCCAACCTCATGACCTCTCTTGCCTCCTTTTTGTCTTTGCAGCCGTGAACGGAGCCCTTCCGGAAGTGAGGCCGAACTCCCCAGCCGAACGGACTGGCGGCCCTTCGCCTGCCACGGTGCCCCTCGCGAATGAAACAGACAAGGGCCAAAGGGTCCAGGCTGCCTCGAGACTGCCTTCATCGGCCACCCCGTCTCCTCCTCCGACCGGAGGGTCGACGCGGCCCCCCCCAAACGGCCCCCCGGACGTCGAGACGGCCACGTTGCCCTCCGCCGGGGCGAAGCCTTCCCCTCCAACCAGCCAGGTCCAGCCACTGCCTCCAGCCGGACTTCCTGCCGCAGAGACCCTGCCTCCTAAGAGCGACCGCCCGCCACCGATCGGAGCCCCTGCGATGCCACCGGCCGAAGAAGCCCATCCGCAGGAGAGGGGGCAGTCGCCTGCCAAGAACGAACAGCCTTCGCCTGCCAGCCCCCGAACCAAACAAGGTACGGGCTTCAAACCGAAGCAAGCCAACCATGTGCCCCTTGTGACGGCATGGACTGTTAGGGCAGTGGGCCAGAACGTAGCGTCTCATTCAACAGAAGCATAGTGTCTCGATCAGTGATTCTCAACCGGTGGGTCCCCAGATGTTCCTGGACTGCAACTCCCAGAAATCCTGGCCAGCACAGCTAGTGGTGAAGGCTTCTGGGAGTTGCAGTCCAGGAACATCTGGGGACCCACAGGTTGAGAACCACTGCTCTAGATCAAGGGAAGTGATAGTGCCACTCTATTCTGCTCTAGTCAGATCCCACCTGGAGTCCTGTGTCCAGTTCTGTGTGCCTCAATTTACAAAGGATGTTGACAACCTCGAGCGGGTACAGAAGAGGGCAACCAGAATGGCTGAAGATCTGGAAGAAATGTGTTATTAGGAATGGCTTAGGGAACTGGGAATGTTTAGCCTTTCAAAGAGAAGGCTGAGGGGAGATATGATAGCTGTGTTTAAATATTTGAAAGGATGTCATTGAAGAGGGAACGGGATTGTTTTCCATGGCTTCAGAGACTCGGACTCGGGGCAATGGTTTCAAATGACAGGAAAAGAGATTCCATTTGAACATCAGGAAGAAGTTCGTGACGGTTAGAGCTGTTTGGCAGTGGAATATGCTGCCCCAAAGGAGGGTGGTGGAGTCTCCTTCTTTGGAGGTTTTTAAGCAGAGGCTGGATGGCCATCTGTCGGAAATACTGTGATGGGGTTCCTGCATGGCAGGGGGTTGGACTGGATGGCCCTTGAGGTCTCTTCCAACTCTATGATTCTATGATTCTAGATTTTGGTTGGGGCGGTTCTGGTCTACCTCAAGGAAGTCATATACCTCTGTGTCTGAAGGGAAGAATCACCTACGTTCAACATATGCAGGTCCTAACACTGGACAACTGCAACACTTAGAGAGGTTGTGGCATTTAGATTTGCTGTGTTTTTAATTGCTTGTTAAGTTCCTCTGACTGTTGCAGGAGAGCGACAGGGATTCCTAGAGCCAAAGAGTTTCATGTTCCATAGAGCAGGCCACCCCTTTCCTCCTTAGCTGGCACTTAACAGTCTCAGTAACTCGCTCTGGGACGTTTGCAAACAGAAAAGAAGACAGGCTGGGCTATCACCAGTTGGACAGATGAAACAGCAAACCGACCAACACGGCCATTTTCAGCAGTAGGTCTTTGCCTAGAGAGGGGAAAAGGCACAGAGCAGAGAGGCGGGGCTCTCGTTGAATCCAGAGACAGGAGTCTGCATGCTAGGTTGCAAAAGCTCCAACATGGACTCCAATACCCAGAATTCCCCCAGATGTGTTTTATTCTGTGTCTCCTGCCGGAACCCTAGAAGAATTAATAGCAATAACTCAGAAGCTGTATTAATCAAGACAGCCTTACCTATGAATCTCTGGCCAGTAAGCCTAGCGCCGAGGGACCATGGGTTTTGTGGTCCAAAGCAACTGGAGAACTGGGGACTTCCCACCTATGTATTATAAGCTTAGCAGTTTGCTTTGCTTCTGACTTCCTGAACGGTTACAGCCTGTGCCTATAACTCATTGCTCTGGCTTAATCCCCCTCTTTCCAAATTCTGCCCTGATGTGATCCAGACTTTCGAAATTCGAAGATACAAAAAAAAAAAAACAAAAAAAAACAGAAGATGAAAGTGTTTCAGTAAGACTGACACAGGCATATTGTTATGCCTGAAACAGGTTAGCCTAATCACTGCCTGTCTGCAAGTGGGTCTCTCCAGGCTCAGACTCACCAGAATGGGCCCCTGCACCATCCGTTTCCTACCCGCTTGGTTCAGTTGCCTAATCCTTCTCAATCTCGGGCCATGCAGCTACGTGGAGCGGTATATAAATGTAATAAATAAATAAACAGATGCTGAGAAAGTATTTTTAATTTTTTTTTCATCAGCCATCTGGGAAACAGCGATCCTTGCAGACTTGAGGTTGTGGCTTCCTTCATTGAGTCACACTGTCTCGTATACAGCCCTCCTCATTTCCTGCTACCTTCAGCATTTCCTGGCATTACTCTCTTTTCCGGCGAGCCTTGCCTTCTTGTGGTGCACCCAGAGTAGGACAGCCTGAATTTTGCCATTTTTACCTCAATCCAGGCTTGATTTCGATAAAAATACAGAAGGACCCCTATATCCACAGATTCAGTTTTGCTTATCGGCGGTCTGAAATATTATGCATAGCATGGTATCTGGTGCCCTCTAGTGGGCAGCTATGATAATACATGTTAAAATATTTTTCTGGTCTCCCCCTTTACTGTACTGTATATTTTGCATTCACTACTATCTGCGGATCTCATTATCCATGCACCCCCCCTGTAACCAATCCTCTGCGGTTACGGCAGTTGTAGCGTAATAATCATGTGTGGTCAAGTCAGTTATGACAGATGGCAACCCATTTCCAGGGTTTACTGGGTAGAACACACTCAGAAGTTCCCTTCTTATAGGGGGTCCCCTGGGGCTGTGCAGCTGTCCCAGGGCCACCCAGGCTGGCTCTTCTCCCAGGAGGCCTAGTGGGGAATTGAACTCCAAACCACTGGCTCCACAGCCAAAAACACAAAACTCACTGGACTACATGGGCAGAAACCCTGTCAGTGCAGATGCATCACATAAGGCTGCTTGCATCAGTAGCAGCAGCCCTGATGGGTTGATATATATCAGCAACACACTTTTTCTTTTGCTCTACAAGACTGGGAGGGAGGACAGTGCCAACTGGTCAGTATTATGGCTTTTCTTAAACCTTTCTGCCTCTCTCTCTTTTTCTTTCTCAGATCCCCAGAAAGCACAAGCTAGGCATAAACTGGCCCGTGAGCGGCGCGAAGAGCGAGCCAAACATCTAGGTAAGGCTCAACACCACGTGACAATGACCACGTCCCTACGAGGGCTTGCACCAGGAGCCGAGGTCATGGCCAACCTTCCTTTGACAGGGCAGCTGGGATTCCCAGCCCCTTGGTGTCGGGATCGGGGCCCTCCCTTTCGGTCATTCCCTCCTCCGGGAGATTTCCCTTGTGCAAAACCAGAGCTCCCTTGTTCTCTGCCAGACTGAGAAAGGATCAGGGGGTGGGGTGGCTGCCTTCACTGGTCTTGGTCCTTCTGAAAAAAAAACATGGGGCTTTTCCATTCCTGCAAAGCTGGAAAGAGGGGTGGCCACTTACACACACACACACACACCCCAAAAAGAGGAAGGACATCTGGATAGCCCTGTGGTTTAAGCATCCATCAAAGGAGCCAGAGGTCGTGACTTCCATCCCCCTCTGGGGCCCCTAGACAGGGGTTGGACTTGGATGCCCTATAGCAGGCAGGTCTAAACTTTGGCCCTCCAGATGTTTTGGACCACAACTCCCAGCATTCTAAGATTAGATTGCCAATGGCAAATGACTGTGGGAGTTGCAGTCCAAAACATTTGGAGGGCTGAAGTTTGGACATGTCTGCTCTGTAGCATTGGTTTTCAACTGGTGGGCCCCCAGATGTTCCTGGACTGCAACTCCCAGAAGCCTCCACCCCTTGCTGTGCTGGAAGGGGTTTCTGGGAGTTGCAGTCCAGGAACATCTGGGGACCCACAGGTTGAGAACCACTGCTCTATAGGGTCCCTTCCAGGTCTGCGGTTCTCAGATTTTTATTGTTGTTGTCAACTTCATTAAAACATGAGGTTGGTTATCATAAAATCGCTTGCCCTGATTTGGAGGCTCCCATGCAAATTGAGACAAGAATCTGAGAATTTAAGCCGAATCTCAGTCTGTCCGTCCCGAGTGGGAAGAGGACGGTGACCAGAGACAACCATTCTAGTGCTTTGAGATCAGGTTCTGGAGGAGCCGCTTTTGAGGTTGGAAATCTGAAAGCAAAAAGAGAGAGAGAGAGAAGATCAGAGATCAGGAGAGAGAATAATACACTTCAGAAGGACCAGCTATCAGGCCCTGAATATTGTTGTTTTTTTAAAAAAAAAACCACTGCTTTAAGGGGGAAATCCCCCCACCCCACCCTCTTTTCATGAATAAACCTTTACCTTCTGGCTTGAAATATAGCTTTCCTTTGGAGGTAACTTTGTTCTGACTCTTTTGTCTGTCACATCACAGTAAAGTTTTCCGTGGATGTCATCTTGGGAGCGCCCACCTGGTGTGCAAAACGGTGGGGTTCCAAAATCCCTGTTGTGGTGATAAGGGCTGAAAATCCTGGGACGTGAGCAGCGTACCTTGTAGAGGCAGATGGGAACAAATTGAGGAATCTTGCAAAAGATACGCTCTTTGTGTAACTGCGACACAGGATCTCAACTCGTGCATCACACAGCCCAAATTACGCAAACGTTTGAGACCTCCAGATGTCTGTCTCCAGTTCCATGTTAGGGAAAGCAGGGGCAGTTTCTCATCATAAGTGTTGATAAGAACCCAGCCCAAGTCCCAAACAAGACTACGTCATGTTACCTGATGACAGGAATCAGTGGAGGTGTTCTCCAGTTTCTAAAAAAACATATTTCCCCCCTACGAACCATTATCCCATCAAACGTGGAAGTACAGATTCTGTCACGGCAATTCTTGAGTTGAGACTCTCAAGAAGAATTAGAACATACATGACTTAAAGGAAACCACAAGCCGATGAAAACAGGCAACCCGAGGAAGGGCGGAGCAGTTTGCAGTGTCATATGATTAAATTTCCATCAGTAGGCTTTTTAAAAAAACAACAACCAAAAAACTTCCTCTTGGCCCTAGAATCAAAGATATGCCACTTTTTACAAAGCTTGTCATTGTTCTGTTGGACGCCTTGGACTTTGAGAAGGAAGCAAACGTACGCAACTTAAAGAGAGCAAGACCAGCCTTAAGTAAACAAAACAACAACAAGCACTAAGTGGCGTTTGTTTTCCTCATTTGATTGGGGGGGGGAATTATAATTCTTTCTTAACATGAAAAGGAGTGTCAAGCGGCTACAATAAAACTTTTTTTGTTTTCACTTTTCGTTACATGTGCTGAAACAGACTAACTCCATTATTTTGTTCAAAGTCAGGCTGCCTTCAGTTCCATTTCCTCCCTTTCTCCCTCCCGTCCTCCCTCTCTTCCTTCCTTCCTTCCTTCCTTCCTTCCTTCCTTCCTTCCTTCCTTCCTTCCTTCCTTTCTTCCTTCCTTCCTTCTATTCATCATCTGCTCCTCCCTCCCTCCCTTCCTCCCTCCCTTCCTCCCTTTTATTCATCATCTGCTCCTTCCTTGCTTCCTCCCTCCCTCCCTCCCTTCCTTCCTTCTATTCATCATCTGCTCCTCCCTCCTTCCCTCCCTCCCTTCCTCCCTTTTATTCATCATCTGCTCCTTCCTTGCTTCCTCCCTCCCTCCCTTCCTTCCTCCCTCCCTTCCTTCCTTCCTTCCTTCCTTCCTTTCTCTGGAGCACAACCCTGTTGGGATCCTGAGTGACCATGAACACAGAGACGATGCTTTGGCTGAGAACATTCCTCTCCCAGGCGATGTGGTGCTGGAGTCATTAATTCTGTAGGCCTGGTGACCTACCCCCACCCCACCCCCTCTTCACCCCCCCACCCCTACCCTGCCTGCCTGCCTTCCACCCCATTCCCTTTCCGTGGCCTGCTCCAGCCTAAATCACTTTCCACCCTCATTCCCCCATTGTTCGCCCTGAATGAGTTTTTCAGGCCGGCTTCCCCTTCCTTTTGTGGCGGCCTGCCGGGGCCCGGAGTGCCTCTACCTCCCTGCCCCCACCCCCACCCTGGACCACAATAGGTATGTTTGCGGGTCTCCTCCTCCCCACCCCCTCCACCCCCAGCCTGCTGTCACCGGTTTGGAAGAGGGTGGGTGGGATCGGCTTAATCAAACTATCTCTCTCCTCGTTCCTTTTGGGAGCCCTTCCTTTCTCCCCAGTTGCCCCCCCCTTGCGCGCGCGCACACACACACACACACACACCTCTGAACTTTCGGGTGCATCATGGTCTTATTCCTTTCCGTCCGAAAGGTCTCTACTTTGCTTTTCCAAGTTGGCTTAGGGCAGTTCACGAGCCTTAAAACCAAGCACAGGACATTTTTAAAAAAATGCATGCACAATGAAAATGCAGGTGGTATCTCTCCTTCCACTTCCCCTCCAAAGCTCCCCACCTTATGTTTTTAGTCTTTTCCCCTTATGACTTCAAAGCCCTCCCTCCCCGAAAAGGGAGCCCCATTTTTTGGAAATCCCAGGCGAGATTGCCTTCTACAGAGACTGTATGGATCATTGCTAAAGCTTGGCTGAACAGACCGGATTATTTATTTTTTTTTGGAGGGGGGGGGGTTCCCAGCTTGGCTGGTGTAGGGCTCCCCATACCCTTTTTAAGAGTGCTTTTTAAAAAAAGGATGATGCTAATAAGAGTTCCAGGCATCTTAGTTGCAGAGCTTCTGTCCCCATCAAGATCCCAGGCGTGTATAGGCAGTGCTTCTTAAGGCCATTGTGTTGTTTATTTGTTGCTTGGTTTATTTATGAGAAGATTGTTGCTGCTGTTATTCATTCATCTGGTGTGCATAACTCTTTATAAAGTGCACTTTAAAGACGTGCACACTCTACAGGGACAATGACTGCTCCAGAGTATCTGATATCTGTTCAATTTTGTAAACCACCCAGAGTAGCTATGGTAGCTAGACGAAGCGCTATGTAAATTTAATAAACAAACAAACAAATGTTTCAAACTGCACACATCAAATTTTTGAACATGCTACAGAACAGTTCAGTGCACTTTAAAGACATTCACACTGTGTGTGTGTGTTGTGTCGTTACAGTCGTGACCAACTCTTCGTGACTCCATGTCCATGGAGTTTTCTTGGTAGGAATACTGGAGTGGTTTGCCAGTTCCTACTCCAGGCGCCTACAGCACCCGGTATTCCCTGGTGGTCTCCCATCCAAGTACTAACCAGGGCCGACCCTGCTTAGCTTCGAAATCGGGCGAGATTGGATGTGCTTAGGGCATCTAGGCAGCTCCACATTCACACTGTACTACATATCCTTAAAGTGCACTTTTTATAAAGAGTTTTGCACACCCACAAACGGGTGTTTTTGACTCTCTTCTAGCCTCTGGAACAAATTAATCCATTTCTGACACTTTCCTATGGGAAACCACATTTCGAGATAAGAAAATTTTGAGTGTTAAGAAAATGCATTCGGAATGGATTGATTTATTAACATCCCGGGGGTGGGGGTGGGGAGGGAAGTGTTTTATGTCATGTCTGCAGCCGTGTGCGCTACCTCTTCAGCCCATCTGTGTCTGTCTCCCCCCCCCTTCTTTTTTTTTCCTGGTCGTCCTACCTACTGTCCCGGTAGCTGCCAAGCGGTCCCTGTGGCTAGAGAAAGAGGAGAAGGCGAGAATCTTGCGGGAAAAGCAGCTGGAGGAGCGCCGCCGTCGACTCGAAGAGCAGCGGGTTCGAGCCGAGAAGCGTCGGGCGGCCCTGGAGGAACGCCAGCGCCAGAAGCTCGAGAAGAATAAGGTTGGAATCAGAGAGAAGGGGCAGAGATTGGGAAAGGGGGCATTCAAAGTCAAAAGGGTAAAGCTTCCAGAATCCCCCAGCGAGGAGGCTCGACACACTGCCCGAGGGATCTTGGGAGTTTTATACTAGAAAAAGTAACTTTCAGTTTTGGGGATGGCTCAGTGGAGTTGGCTATCAGGCGAGGAAAGACAAAGGCTGTGATAGGTAGAGAGAGATACAGGCTGAGTGAAGGACAAGAGGGTGGACTGGTAAAAATACCTTGTGGACCTTTTCTGGATCCTTGAACATCCCAGTTTTCAGCATCCCTTTAAAGCAGGCATGTCCAAACTTCGTCCCTCCAGATGCTTTGGACCACCACTCCCACAGTCCTTTGGCATTGGAAAAATATAGGCTCGGAATTCTGGGAGTGGTGGTCCAAAACATCAGGAGGGCCGAAGTCTGGACAAGCCTGCTTTAAAGCTTCTCGCCCTCAGTGTTGTGCGAACACGGACTTGGGAGATTTGGCTGCTGTTCTGAAAGGATGTCATATTGAAGAGGGAGCAGGTTTGTTTTCCATGGCTTCAGAGACTAGGTCTCGGGGCAATGGTTTCAAACTACAGGAAAAGAGATTCCATTTGAACATCAGGAAGAACTTCATGACAGAGCTGTTCGGCAGTGGAATATGCTGCCACAAAGGGTGGTGGAGTCTCCTTCTTTGGAGGTTTTTAAGCAGAGGCTGGATGGACATCTGTCAGAAATATTGTGATGGGGTTTCCTGCATGGCAGGGGGTTGGACTAGATGGCCCTCGAAATCTCTTCCAACTCTATCCTTCTATGATTCTATGAAACTGGATGCCTGGGAGACATTGGTAGGGAGGGCATCCGTTGAACACGGAGACGACCCCCCCCCCCAAAAAAAAGGCCTTCTGCTTGGTAGACACCCATCCTTATCTCTAAAGGCAGGCAGACTCCCACTGATAAGACGAAGGTGGCGGTAGGGTTGGTATGCGACCAGGTTGTCCTTTGGGGTGGTTCCCATCCCGTTCTCTGCCTCGGCACTTGGGCAAGGATCAGTTGGAAATGCGAAGCAAACAGTGGCCAAAGCCCAGCAGCACATTAGGTGAAAAGGTGCCTTTAATCTGTGGAACGTACGGAGGAATTGAGGCACCCAATCCTCTCTGAGTCAGTGTTCCTACTCTGATTGCCGCTTGCTGTTGGATTTCAGCCATGGGGCTTCTCCTGTGTAATAGCCCCCGACCCCTCCCCCCCGTTTCCTGGATCAAGAGCTGGTGAAGACCCTTGCTGACCTCAAGCGGGCCCACCTTCCCCTCTAAAAGTTATGCCTTAAAATGGAGAAGATTAATGGAGAAGATCAATGGGCACGAACCGCTGGTTTGGTGGTTTGGTGTGGTTCATTTCTCAGCCAAACAGGTGATCTGTGGTTCAGCCGTCTGTGCCCTCCAGTGGGCAGCCCTTCAATGGCAGTGCCTGGCCCTGCCTCCTCCAGGAAACAGCCATCTCTGGGTGGGCACCTGCTGGAGAGGGCAGGCGCTGAGCGGTTCGACAGGGAAACGAACCAGACCGAAGCACCCAACCAGTGGTTCGTGCCCATCTCTAGAAAAACGGTCTAGAAGGGGATTTAATTTCCCCATGTAGTGTTGTTTGACAGGGGACCCCTTTCAAGGTGCCAAATATCATCACCATTAATTTTTTTAAACCAGTTCCTCAACCCTTCTCATTTTGTAGTGGCAGCCTGCAGAGAGAGTCTGGGGTTGGTTTTTTAAAAATGAGGTGAGGTTGTTCCCCTGACTCATTCTGGAGCTGTCCATCCATTTTGGCATTTCTGATCTTCCTGATCTATTCCTTTCCTTCCTTCCTTCCTTCCTTCCTTCCTTCCTTCCTTCCTTCCTTCCTTCCTTCCTTTCTCAGGAGCGCTATGAAGCTGCCATCCAGCGCTCCACCAAGAAAACCTGGGCCGAGATCCGGCAGCAGCGGTGGTCGTGGGCCGGCGCGCTTCACCAGGGCTCTCCCGTTCACAAGGATGGTGAGTAGATACAGACTCATCTCTGGCACCAGAGCCTTCAGTTGGTTGGCTGGTTGGTAGGATTTTGAGTTCAGCACAAGCGCACTCAGGGTGGGGGGAGGCATGCATGGCGAGGTGGGGGCTCAGGCTTCTGCACAGGCATGCAACTGACAGGACAAGAGGGCTGTCGCACCTTCGTTTGTGGTTAGAGAGCAATGCAAATCTTTTATTTGGCATGTCGCTGTTGATTTGCATGGTGGCCGGTGGGCTTTTCTCTGTCGCTTCCAGTTTTCAACGGGAAGAGGGGGACACATGATCTGTATCTGTGGGCTCCTCGGGAATCTCTGGTGTGATTCTACTGTAATGTTAACTTGCCTCGCGAGACGCTGCTAGGAATCCATCTCTTCTCTTTTCTGTGCTCCTGCCCTGAAGGATTAGAGCAACTTAGACCTTGTTGGGATGCCGGCTTGTGCATCTCCTGTGCTTTTGTGGAAGGAAGTGGGTTGTTTCTTGCATTGGCGTGAGAGAATCCTGGAGAGAGCCATGATGAAAGAGGGGAGCATCCCTGGTGCCTGGCGTGACATCATCTCCGGCATGCCCGCTGGGCAGTGTTTGGAAACGGGAATGCCGAATTTGGCCTGATCCAAAGCAAAGCAAGGTGGTCTGCTTATACAGTAGGACCCCAGTATCCACTGGGGATTGGTTCCAAGCCTTCCCGTGGATAATGACAACTGTGGATAAGAGAGAATGCCAAAATGTTCCTCGAAACTGCTGTTTTGTGACAGTAACTTGCTTTACAGCTGCTTTTTGTGACAGTAGCTTGCTTTGCGGCTGCTGAATTATGTATTTGGTTTTCCTCTGCCAACCATGGCTAACTGAATCAGTGGATAATGAATCAGTGGGTACGAGTGTCCTACTGTATACCACCCCATACCACTTCAAGTTGTCTCTGGGTGGTTTACAGTTTTTAATTACAGTATACAGGCTACACATTCCCCCCCCCCCAGCAAGCTGGGTACTTGTTTTACTGACCTCGGAAGGATAGAAGGCAGAGTCAACAATGAGCCTGCTACCTGGGATTGAACCCCAGGTCGCAAGCACAGTTTTACCTGCAGTAGAGGCATTTAACCATTCTGCTCCAGCCATGACAAAGAGAGAGGGGGGGGGAGGGAGGAGCACTGAGAGAGACTTTTCTGAAACCAAACAGGACAGGGGCTGAGTCTTTCTCAGGCACCTCTTAGTCACCGGGACTGAGCAGTGGCTGACCACAGGAACCGTCTTCCTAGTTTAAAATGGAGGTTTTCCTGCCAAATCCCCTTTTTCACTTGGGCTTAAAGCCCGAAGGCAAAAGGCCTCCCCTGTGTGCCTGGATTCCTCCCAAGCGTGCCGCTTATATTCTGCTCCCTCGTGATTAAAGCACTGTCTGGGTGGCTTACATTTTAATTAGGCAGCCTACACTTCCCCCCACCCCCACAGCGAGCTGGGTTCTCCGTATACTGATCTCGGCCGGATGGAAGGCCAATTCCACCTTGAACCAGCTCCCCGAGCCTATTGGGATCAAACACAGGTTGTCGGCAGAGTCCTGACTGCAGTGCTGCAGTTTAGCCCTTGTGGCACAGTGCACCGTGGAGAGAATAACTCCTGGCTGGGTAGTATGCTCAGGCACCTGGGGAATTTTGGGAGTTGTAACCCCCCCCACCACAAAAGTTGTGCACCTCGGAGTAACCCCGTGCAATAAGGAGGTAACCATATGGCCTTCCTCGTTGTTGGCTGTGCTACATCAGGCTGCTGGGAATCGTAGTGACAGTGGCAACAGGTGAACTACGCTTTCCTGTTTCTTGTTCCAATTGTCCCACAGGCAAGTGAGTGCTTGGAAAGCCCGTGGAGTGTTTTAAATAAGAGTGGAGCAATCCGGGGTGCTGAATGGCTCTTCTGCTTTGGGTCGTTCAGCCTCAGAGAATATTTTACATTTTACTCCATGTGTTGCATTGGAGTGGGGGTGGGGGAGGGGAAGGGGGTGCCCCAGTCTTCATAGATCTCGGCTACTCTAAGCCTTGATGGAGAGGTGTGCATGATTCTCCCAGGACACAGTTCATATATTACGGTCTCAGTATATCACCGTTTGTTTTTTTTCTTGAGAGAAGCAGGCTTCCAAAGAGAGGTTTTTAACTCTTTCCTGGCACCTCAGAAAATAGACCTGGGGCTGCTCCTGCCTGCTGCGCTTGCAAAGAGAGGTTTATAACCCGCTCCTGACACCTCCACAGACCTTGAGCTCCTGGCAGCAAGGTCTCCTTGAGTTGTCAGGAGGGAGTTAATGAGCTGGGAGGAGAAGCCCTTGCTGAGGCATCTGTATTTCGCTCCCAAAGAGAGGTTTTTAACCCCCTCCTGACACCTTAGCAAACAGAGCTGGGTCTGCTCCAGCCAGATGTGTTTGCAAAGAGGGATTTTTAACCAACTCCTAACACCTCATTAAACTGACCTTGGGCTACTCAGCTGCTGTTTCCAAAGAGAAGTTTTCAACCCCCTCCTGACACCTCAGCAAACAGACCTCGAGCTCCTGGCAGCAAAGTCTGCTGAGGTGTTAGGAGGGGGTTAAAAACCTCTTTTTGGAAATGCAGCCCAAGGTCAGTTTACTCAGGCATCTGCATTTCAGGGATTTGGATTTTTGGATCAGGCACCAAACTCCTCCAATAAATGGGGGCGTACTATACTTCTTAAATGTATATAGACTCCCAGTACAGCAGGGCACTCTTCTGGGGCGTTGACAGCAAGATAAAACAAACCAGCATCCGGCAAAAGAAACCAAACCACACAATCAAAAACAGAAGCTCAAGATGTGCCAGCTTTAGCTTACACACAAAAGAGAGAGCATGCGCGAGCCAAAAGGGGGATGTTGCAGTGCTGTTTTAGTCCCATGGAATTGCACCCAAACAAATTTTAGAAGCAGCCCTTCACCCAAACTGTCCAGCAGACAGGAAGACCTCAGTGCTTGGAAATAACTAATGACAACTAAGTTGTTTCTAGGTCCTCTATTCCCGTTTAGAGACGGGCACGACTTGGAAAATTTTTTTTCGAGTTGTCGTTTTTCGGGACGGGTCCGTTTCGGCTCGTTTCCATTTTTCGCGAAATTTTTCAAAAATTTGTCGTTTTGTTTTTCGTTTTTTCGTTTGTCGTTACCGCCGCGATTTAGCGCGACTTGACTTCCCAGAGCATGGGGTAGGGGGTAAGGGCTAGGCTTAGGGTAACGGTTAAGGTTAGGGTGGGTTAGTGGGCTGTACCTCTGGGTGCCTCTGGCCCACTAAGAACACAGTGTACTGGCGTATGGGTTCGGGTTCGGGTTTAGGGTTTGGGTTTGTGGGCTTTTAATGCCCTCTCTGGCACACCCAGAAGTCTCAGCAAAACCTGGCCATGCGATTGGTGGAATGGCTCCAAAAATTTGCATGGTCCCATCCCATGGGCAGCCCATCATTGTGCGTGCGCAGGTGTAAAAAAATAAAAATAAAATAAAATAAAATAAAATCAACGGAGACGTTTTGTTGCAAGAAAAACCCACTGCTGCTACTGTAAAAATTAAAGCATTTAAAATAGCTAATTTTCACATGTTTCTGTGGTGCTTTGGTGGGTTTTTGGACCATGATTTCAAAAAAAAAATTGCGGTCGCCATTTTGGATCCCCCCGCCCGCACACCGCATGGCAAAGGCAGACGAGACGATGCCCCCCCTGCCTGGTACCAGCAGCGCAGGAGTAGCACCAGCCAAGGAGAGGGGGGGGCGGGGAAACCCCCCCCCCCAAATAAAACACCCTTCTGGCCTGGTAGGTGCCCTCAGACAGTTTTCGCCTGCTTTTAGGGCCGGGAATCGGGTTTTTTTTTTAACTTTTAAAAAAAAAAATTCTGTGCCGCTTGGCATCGCGGGATCGCCGCGATGCCAGGAACGACAACGACAAATCAGACCCAATTATTCTTTAGTCGGTTCGAGTTCGAGTTCTGGCGGAGTAATTCCCGTTACCGTTTCCGTTCCGTAACGGAAACGAGAAACAGAAACGGGAATTCCGCTAAGTCGTGCCCATCTCCATTCCCGTTTGCAATATTCAGTGCAGAACTGTAATGCAGTTGTAACACGACCGTTGCTTTTTGGCATGGGACTGTGTGGTGAACTTACCGTAAGTACTGTATTGTGTTTGTGACGTGCGTGCCCTGCCTTTCCTCCAGTAAGCTCAAGGGTGCTCCTCCTCCTCCCTGCTTGGGCCTTGCACCCACCTTGTGAGGCAGGACAGGCTGAGAAAGCATGACTAGGCCTCCAGGATGCCGGCATTTTAAAAACGGCAGTGCCTTCATGTACTGTTCCTTTGTGTGCTCCCAGCCCACTGGGTGGGGACCGGGATGCTGAATGTGCCACCCGTTCTGGCTTTTTGAGTTGATGCTGGCAATTTTCTCTCTCTATCTCTGTGTGTGTGTGTGTGTGTGTGTGTGTGTGTGTGTGTGTTGTGGGTCAGATGCAGAAGGTGAGGCTACGAAATTATTTCTGCCTGATGCCTAACCGGGGTGTTGTGTGGCAAAGCCAAGACCCGGAGGTGTTCCCGGGGCCGTGTGGATCAGCCGTGGTGCCAAACTTCCTCCAGGGATCAGTGTTGCCTTGGAAGGAAGGGGACGCAGCCGCCCACTGGAGCTGGGAATCGGCCGGCGGACCAGCATTGACCGCTTTGGAAACGGGGTGTGCCAACCTGGGGCCCCAACATATCCGCCATGACGCTGTGCTCCTAGCGTGCTCCTTTCACTGCATGCCCTCTACTCCTCCTCCTCCTCCTCCTGCTGCTGCTGCATGCTTGCATGCCTTCCCTGCCCCGCCGCCCTTAACACCCGTGTGTCTTTTCCCTCTCGTAGGTGCGGGCAGGTGCTCTCTTTCTGCCGTTAATCTCCCCAAACATGTGGACTCTATAATCAACAAGCGCCTCTCGAAATCTTCCGCCACTCTCTGGAACTCACCCAGTAGAAGTAAGCGACTCCTGGGGAACGCCCAGCAGTGCCCGGGGAGGTAGAAGGGAGGTCCTGACTCAGCAGCAGCCTTCCTTGCCTGGCCTGCCTCACGTGGAGCTCAGGTTCAAACCGCTGGTGATCTGGTATTTGCATTCTTTAACCGTCCCTCCCTTGCCACACAACGCAGGCTGTGTGTGCATGTGCCGAAGTCCGGCGCAAAGCCAAATGTCTGTGTCCAGCGCGTCATCCATCCCTGCGGGGACTTCAGGGATCGTTTCATTTTTAGATGAGGGAGAGGAGTCCACAGTTACATGCCACGCTCAGCCCCAAGCCTTAGGATAGAGAGTCGTGGAAACGGTAGTTCCCAGCTACGAGCTCAGGGCCAGTCACAGGATCGCCTTCAAACGTACATTCCTGTTCTCTCCTAAATGGCCGGAGATTATGGTTTATGTGCCTGGCTGCGGAGCTAGAGGATTGGGAGTTCTAATCCGCACAGGGTCTCCTGGGAGAAGAGCCAGCCTGGGTGGCCCTGGGCCAGCTGTGCAATAGTCCCAGGGCAAGCCAAGAAGAAGGGAATGAGGAAACCACCTCTGTGTGTTTTCTACCTAGGAAATCCTGGAACCGGTCACCATATGTCAAAATTAACTTGGTAGCATCCCTACACACGCATTTGGTGTTAATCAGGCATTCCAGACTTCGGCCCTCCTGATGCTTTGGACCACAACTCCCAGAATTCTAAGCTTAGATTACCATTGGCCAAGGCCTGTGGGAGTTGAAGTCCAAAACATCTGGATGGCCAAAGTTTGGACATGCCTGGTGTTAACGATGTGCCATTAAGTCAGTTTTGACTTTAAGAATGACCTATTTTGTTTTCTGGGGCAGATGAGAGTAAGAAACGATTGACCCTTCCCATCTTCTGGGGGGGGGTGTCCCAGGACTGTGTCACTGCCCCAAGGCCACCCAGGCTGGCTTTTCTCCTGGAAGGTGAAAAGAATCGAACTCACTTGGTCTCCACCGCCAGAGACCCAACTCACTGAACGATCCAGCAAGTCGGGGCCGCCTTAGAACGGCAATTTTCAATTGCTATCTTCGGGGGGGGGGGGGAACCACACCAAACATTTGCAGCCCTTCACTCTCTGTTAGAATACATTCTTCCCGGAAGATAAATGGTGGAGACTCGTCCTTCCGTTCTTGTGGAACTGCAGCTCCCATAAGCCGTAGTCTTGTGGCAAGCCATGATGGGAATTATAGTCCAGGAGCATCCGGGCAGCTGTTGCTGTGCCTACCCGTTCCGGTTAAATGGGGAATCGTCATTCCAGACAGCTGCTAAATATGCCTCCTGCCAGTTTGTCAGATGGGCTAATTGGGTAAAAATTGATGGAACTCATTATCTAAGGAGGTGGCGAGCTCCCTCTAGTCAGGGCCTCTCAAGCAGAGAAACCCATCCGCCATCTGTTGAGAAGATGGAAGTGGTGTGTGTGTGTGTGTGTGTGTTGCCTTAGCTTTCCTGCAGACAGCTTCCCAACCCTCCCCCCCTTTAAACCAATCTGCAGTTAATAATCATAATAAGCAGCAGCAGCAACAACAACTGGCAAACATGCCTAACTATCTAGTGAGATTAGACAAACCCAATGAGAAAGCATTTTTGAGGTAACACATTAGCGTCCATCACACTGATGGGAAGAGTTGCTATGTGTTTAAAGCCTCCGTTTAATTTGGAGAACTTTAGACTCATGAATAACCATCACTGTTTGCTCTAACTCCTTTCTGCCATTGCTCTCCAGCCTCACTGATACCAGTAACTCGCACCCTACATGTGACTCAAACAGATGGTTTGCCTAGGATATGCACTGTTTTTCTTGCATTACATTTCGGTGCTGGTGAGAGGGGTCAGGATTTCAGCTCCTCTCAGGGCAACCACTCCCAAGCAAGTGTCATGTCTCTTTCTCCGTGAGATGTTGGGTCATCAAAGCTCCTCTGAATTGGCATGGTTTCAAAGGCCTTGGAGACTGAGGCAAGGCTGCTTTTTTCTTCATTCTGTTTATTGGCTTAAATAAGCAAAACAAAAGCCCAGCTCTTAACCTTGACATCTTCTTGTCAGAAACAGAATGAGACCCAACAGGCTGGTCCCCTCACAGGAACTGCTTTGGTGCTGCCAGATGGTTGGACGTGAGGTTGGGTTAAAATAATCGCAGGGTCCTTAAGGTTCCATTGATTCAAATGAGACTAAGTTGGAATCAAGGGTGAATCTGATTCAGGCTGTTCAGGGGCTTAGTTAGGTCTGGAAGGCCTCGGGAAACCATCTCCAAGGCTGGAGCACTCAAAAGATTTTGCTCATGGACGATTGAGCCCCTTGTCCCATCAGAGGGACGGATGCCGCCTCGCCCTGCTCATGATACCAGCCTATACTGATAAACACAGCATCAATGACTTAGTGTCACCCAGGACCACCTCTTGACTTCTTGCACCAGAGGGTGCCAGAAGGCATTTGTGTAGAACAGAGAGCTGAGTCAGAACTCCGAGAGGATCAGAGACCAAAGGAAATGCTGGTTTGCCTTTCCCGGAACCAGAGAGGCATTAAGTATGGAGCAGAAAATGGAAAATGTAGGCAAAGGCCTATTGTCAACGCTTAGTCCCAGCGTTGCTAAACGTTGCTCCCTTGGCCCATCCCTCAACTTGCAATATTAACATTGGTCCGCACTGCAAGATTGTTGTCCACTGATGTCTATTTGCCTTGATCTGTGGTATTGAATTTGGACAGGGTTGAGGAGCTGAATGGTATCCTTGCTGTATTCTCTAACATGCTATAGGACACACATGTCCAAACGTCAGCCCTTCTGATCTTTTGGACCACAACGCCCAGAATTCTAAGCTTAGATTGCCAGTGACAAAGGACTGTGGGAGTTGTGGTCTAAAACATCTGGAGGGCTGAAGTTTGGATATGCCTGCTAAAGGATTTCTGCACCTCACTCTTTCTTCTTCCAGGGATAGGAATTGTTCCCTCTTTACCCCCTCTGTCCCACTGTCCATCCTACATCAGGTTGTTCTGATGTTCCAACAAGTCTCATCCAACCTAACAGGTTTTATGTGAGATAGTTAAGGAGTCCATGACCATTCCCAGCCTCCAGGGAATTTCCATGGCTGAGCTGGGGTGTGGGTGGGGTTCGAACCCAGATCCTTTGAAGACTTGTCTATCACTCTGTCCATTAAACCGCATTGGCTCCTAACATTTGATGGCTGCCCTAACCCTCAGTCAGGGTCCTAGTGCCTCCTACGAAATGTCCGTTGTTTGTTTCTTATTGTTATAGTTGGCTTTTTATGTCAGATGCCCAAAGTGGCTCACAAGTTTTTAAATAAGAAAGTGGCACAGTTAAGGCACTGTTTCACCCCATCCCACCCCAAAATTCCTTGCAAGCATACTTAGCATGTTTTAAGGAAAGAATATATGGTAGCAGGATTTTAGCACAGCTAATTGGCAAGAGGGCAATTAATCAGTATAAACTGCTCTTGAATGTCTCATGATGATGATTTAATTAACATGTGCTTCTTCGGTTGCGGGGGGGGGGGCAAGATTTAAACCCAGGCAGATGAGGGAGATGGTTGCTCCCTCATCACCCTCCACTGGCTGTGGAGTGATGTGTTTTGTAGTCTAGTACCGTTGAAGCTTGTCAGGCTTGGAAGTGCAGCCTTAGGGCACATCCCTGACGGTACCGAATATTTGCACCGAGGGAGCGAAACATCTCTCTTTTTTTGCCGAGGGGAACATGCTTGGCTGTGTTTTGAGTCTAGGAATCTACTTTAATGCTAGGATTGTAATGCTGCTTTTCAGCCTGTATCAGGGGTGGCAGAAATGAGCCCCCCCCCCAAATGAGGCTGTGCCCCTGCAGTTTTATGTCAGTAAGGGCTGGGGGAGAGAGAGAGAGAGAGAGAGAGAGAGACCAGGTGCCTGGAAGCACAGGACAGGCACCAAGGTTCTGTGGGTGGAGGCGAGGTGCGCGTTCAAAGTGTCTTCCACGTGATCTCTTTGTGGTCCTGGTGAGCCTGGAAGACACACAATTGCAGTATGGTTGCAGACAGGATGGTAGCCGACAGAGCGCTGGGTCTGTAGGTGGCCAACGGAATTAGTTCACGGCAAAGACGATTTGGGATCTCCTGATTCACGACTTGGTGTCTTTAAGCACTACCAGACATTGATGTACCAAAAATTGTTATTCTTTAATATCAACCCTGCTTCTGATCCTGGGACAGGGCGGGTGGGTTATTTTTGGGCAGCTGCTTAGCGGTAGACGGAACAGGTAAGGTGGCGGGTGCTGGGTTGTATCAAGTTGCAACTTCTTCTTCTTCTTCTTCTTCTTCTTCTTCTTCTTCTTCTTCTTCTTCTTCTTCATTATTGTTATTATTATTATTATTATTATTATTATTATTATTATTATTATTATTATTATTATTATTATTATTATTATTATTATTATTATTATTATTAATTTCTTTAAAAGTTTGGAAAAGTTTCCTTTTGTGGCCTATGTCAGTGAGACAGAGAGAGGGGGGCATTATGCGAGTTGTAGTCCCAGAAAAGGTACCTTTCCCATGCCAAAAAAAAAAAAACCAAAAAAAAAAAACCTGAAAGACGAACATGCCTGTTCAAATAAATCAGGCCGCTGGTACTTTTTATTCCAGTTATGTCTGCTGTATCCATTTTAACCACCAAGCCAGTTGCTGAAGACGGTACCATGGGATGCTTTCAGTGTTAGAAACAGCAGCTGGAACAAGAACATAAGAACATAAGAAGAGCCCTGCTGGATCAGGCCAAAGGCCCATCTAGTCCAGCTTCCTGTATCTCACAGTGGCCCCACCAGATGCGTCCAGGAGCACACGAGACTAGATATTTGTCTCCTGATACCACTCCCCGGCATCTGGCCCTTGAAGTACTCTGGTTTTAAGCTTGGAGATGACACATCTCCAGCGCGATTTGTAACCCATGATGGAGTTTTCCTCCAGGAATCTGTCCAATCCCCTTTGGAAGGTATCCAGGCCAGATGCCATCACCACCTCTTGTGGCAGGGACTTCCACAGACTAACAACGCGCTGGGTGAAAAAAATATTTTCTTTTGTCTGTTGTCATTCTCCCAACCCTTAGTTTGAGTGGATATCCCCTAGTTCTGGTATTTTGTGAGGGAGAAGAGCGTCCCTCTATCCATTTTACTCGTGCCCTGCATTATTTTGCATGCCTCAATGCTGTGATGTATTTAAGCTCGAGTTACTCTCATCAGTGGAAGATGCCTGTGTTATGCCATTGGTGGGGCATAATTTCACAAGATTCACAGTCCAGCCGCTCAAAAAAAATTCAGAATACATAGGAAAATGGGAAGAGAGGTTTTCTGCTCCAAGATCTTGGGTGGAACGTGAGGGGGGTTGTTTCTGCACTGAGACCATGCACGTCACCAAGCAGGGTCAGCCAAATCACCTCAGCTCCCAGACATGGTTGTGTTTGCAAAAATCTCTTGTAGTTGAGTTCTTCTCTTTAGATCTTGGGCACTGCACCCTGCAAGCCAAGCCACAACCAGGCTGTCCCGGCTCTGCTCCCCTCCTCCTCGGCCACCCCTCTGTCGGATAGTATTTCCGTTCCCGAGCTGTTGTGTTTCCTCGTTGCTTAGCGATGATTAAAAATACCCCAGGCATCGGAACAAGATGCCGGAAGAGGCAAAGGGAACAGCCGGGCGCAAGGAGGAGGAGGCCTCTGCGCCTGCATAGCGTTGGATTCTTTATACATTTGGAGTTGGGTGGATACCAGTGGCAGAATTATTCAGGGAGCTAGCCAGAGAAACGGAGAGAAAACAATTTACCGAGAGCAGAGGAAATCCCATTTAATCTCTAGAAACTGCCTATATTTTGTTTTATTTATTTATTTTATTTATTTTTGAGTATTTTTACCCCACCTTTCTTCTTGGAAAAGGACCCAAAGCGGCTCGCAGTAAGGAGAGACGATATACAGTCCATTACAATCAAGACATATTCAGTTTGAGAAACTGGAATTGAGGGGTATCTTACAGTGTTAGAAAGCAACATTAAAACTAACACTTGATAACATAGTGTCAATGCAGTTTTACGCATTGTGTTTTAAATGATAACCCTCAGATATATCACGATAACTCTGCAATATGTTTAAGGTGCTAGTTGCAATTATTTCTCTCTTTGCCTTGTGGTCTGGTGGCCCTGGGTCCGACCTCTGCACCCAAAACCTCCCTGTCTGCTTTGTCTCATGCAATGTGATCATTTGTTCCATGATTTCCTTGTGGGTTTGGAATAGGAAGAAAAGTGTCAGAGCTCTGGGCGAAACCAAGATGCCCTACGAAACAAGGAACTGTCTGAGAAATCTGAAACTTACTTTTAAACTTACTTTTAAAAAATTCGTTCTCACTTTTGCAAAACCCGGGCAGCGAAAAAACGAGTTACTTGAAGGAGAAAAAAAATGAGTTACTTATTGATGTAAACCGCCCGGAGTTCCTCTGGAAGACGGGCGGTATTAAATAAATAAATAAATAAATAAATAAATAAATAATCATGACTTCTAATAAACTGCAAGGAAAACAATCATGTTGTTTAGCATTGTTTGTTCTGACCATGCTTAGCAACACGATTTTCATGGTTTGGGAGCCATTTGTATTTTTGGACCACAATTCTCACAATCTCATAACTAGTCTTTCCACCTGCCTGCCATGTGAATTGCGGCCCCCTTGTGCAACCCGGGAGATTTTTGCGGACGTCGGTGAGCTAAATTCCAAGAGAAACTGAGATTGTTCACAAGAGATCTGACTGACAGAGCCCGATTCATATGAGAAAAGATATATTCCAGACTCAAGGAGTCAAGCAACAGACCCTCCCTTCTAGCACTGCTTCACTCCTCTCTCTCCTTCAGGTTGTCTGTTGTGTTGCTTTGAGCTTTGCTGCGTACTCAGTAAGGTACAGCAGGAATGCCTTATCTACAGGACCAGTGTCGCTTATCCACAGGTTCGCTTATCCACAAGTTCACTTATCCACAGGTTCGCTTATCCATAGTCCGAAAATGTTAACAGAAAATTCCCATATACAGTAGTACCTTAAGATACGGATGCCTCGTGACACAAAAAAATTGTAATACGAAAGGGAAGTCCGTCCGGGGCACAGTGCACCCTGAGAATGGAAGCCCTCTGCAAAAACTTGAGATATGAAAATTTCCTGTGGAATCTCCCAAGAGAGAGGAGACACACACACAGAGGTTTTATAGATTTCTATTATCCTTTGCTTGGCCTTTTCAAAAATTAAATTGCCTGGAATGGTGGCAGTGGGAAGCCGTGGCAGCACCACCCTCGTCACTAGAGATGGGCATGAACCACTGGTTGGGTGGTTCGGCGTGGTTCGTTTCCCTGTCGAACCACTCAGCGCCTGCCCTTTCCAGCAGGTGCCCACCCGGAGATGGCAGTGGCCTGGAGGAGGCAGGGCTGGGCACTGCCATTGAAGGACTGCCCACTGGAGGGGGCAAGGCAGCTGAACCGCGGATCACCTGTTTCCAGCAGTTCGTGCCCATCTCTACTCGTCACCATTTCTTTGGCCGTGTCTCGTTTGGACGCCAGTGGAGAGTGAAGCTGGGTGGCTGAACGCTGGACAAGGTTGAAGGTGGGATGATTAGGACTCCGTCTAATCTGGACACTTCTCCTCTGTTTTCTCCATCAGACCGCAGTCTGCAGCTCAGCCCTTGGGAGAGCAGCATTGTGGACCGTCTCATGACGCCAACGCTCTCTTTCTTGGCTCGCAGCCGGAGTGCCGTGACGCTTGCCGGGAATGGAAAGGATCAAGGTACGTGGCTTGGGGGGGGGGTTGGCAGTGTGGCTTGCGAAAGTGGTGAGGTGGGTACACAAATTCTGCCCAAGATCTGGACAGGATTTGGGCCTTGGGAATTCAGCTCCTTTTGAGGAGTCTCGTGGCACTGGGGTTAAACTGCAATGCTGCAGCCAAAACTCTGCCCACAACCTGGGGTTCAATCCTAGGTAGCCAGCTCCAGGTTCACGCAGCCTTCCAAGACCGGTCGACCAAGGGTACACAGCTCGCACTGAGACCAGTATGTAGCCTGAATAATTAAATGGCAAACCAGCCCAAAAGTGCTTTTCAGTGGGACAGTAACAGAAGCAGCATACAAGTGGTACCTTGTATAAAGGAATTAATTCGTTCCAAATGAAATTCTGTTAAGCAAATTTTCTTTTATACAGATTTCCCATAGGAATGCATTGAAAACCGAATAATCCCTAACTGCAACAATTTTTATGTTGTATTTATTCGCTCCATAGGCGATTCTGTTAAGCAAATTTCCCCTATCTCCAGAATTTTTTTGTGCTGTACAGATTTTATGTTATACAAACCGTTTGTTATATGAGGGTCCACTGTACTTTGCTTTTGCTTTTGCTGATGATGTTTTCTGGAATACCTCTTCTTTTCAACATGGCCAGGGCAGTTGGGGAAGATGGGATTTGTAGCCTGCAGCTATGCGGGCGGCAGGAGGCTTGTCTCTAATTGTCTCGGTTTCCGATTGGCTTGTGAGCCGGACGGCTGCCGTCTTGCTGCACGACCTGCATTGAGTTTCAGTCCAAGCTCTGGGTTCTTTCCGAGGTTCACCTATGGGCTTTCTGTTGTCCCCGCAGTGGTCCCTGTGTGCCCCCGCTCAGCCTCTGCCAGCCCCCTCAGCCCTTGCAACAACCACCGGGTGCATCACCGCTGCTCAGAGCGACGGCGGCCGGCCACCAGTAGCCCGGACGTCACCCCCCGGCGCAGGGTGGAGGCCTCCCCGGTAAGTACCCAGGTCTCCATGCTCCTCGCATCCTGCCCTCCTGGGATGCCCAGAAGAGGAGGAAAGTGACTGCTTTTGCTGCAGAGCTAGGTTGGGAGTTCAATTCCCACACTGGGCTTCCTGGACCGGACACCACGGTCCAGAGAGGGTCACTTCCAGGTTGGCATTTCTAAAATCATGAACATAAGAACCTAAGAAGAGCCATGCTGGATCAGGCCAAAGGCCCATCTAGTTCAGCTTCCTGTATCTCACAGTGGCCCCACCAGATGCCTCTGGCAGCGCACGAGACTAGATCTCTGCCTCCTAATGCCATTCCCCTGCACCTGGTCCTTGAAGTACCCTGGTTTTAAGCCTGGAGATGACATATCATCTCCATCATGGTTTGTCACCTGTGATGGACCTTTCCTCCAGGGATCTCTCCAGGAATCATGGTGGTAGTGGCCAGGCGTATACAGCCAACTGTTGTATGTTGAATGCTGCCTGTGCTCCTTAGCCAAACGCACTCAGATCCTCCGTGTGATTGCTGGGGGGTCTCTCCCTACTGTTCTTCCTGCACTTAACGGATTCTGGCTCCTTGCTCCCCCAGAAAAAAAAAGAGAAAAAAGACAAAGATCGAGAAAACACCCAAGAGAAAAACGCCCTCGCCCTGCGCAAACGCCAGTCTATGCCTTCCAGCCAGGCTCGTCAGCGACACACGCCTGAGAGCAGGTAGTTATTTTGTGTCGATTGGTCGGTTGTTTTCATGGCGTGCCATCGAGCAGACTGCTGGTGAACAGCAGCAAGGCCAAAAAACGGATTCCAAGTGGGAAGGTTAAACAGTCCACTGGTTTGCCTGAAGAGAAAGGTCTTTGTTTGCTTGTGGAAAGGCAGCGGAGGCAGGGCCTCCAGTGGGAGGGAGTTCCAGTGTCTAGGAGAAGCCACTGAGAAGGTGTTGCCCCGTATCCTATGTGCGCTAGAGCAGACATGTTCAAACTTCGGCCATCCAGATGTTTTGGATGACAACTCCCACAGTCCTTTGTCATTGGCAATCTAGGCTTAGAAATCTGGGATTTGTGGTCCAAAACATCTTGAGGGCCAAAGTTTGGACATGCCTGGTCTAGAGCCCACCCTGAGATCTTCAAATACATAACTTTTGGACTAATTATCTAAGGTACCACAAGCTCTCCAATCCCCACCATTTTGGAGTCCCTTGTCCTTGTCTGGATTAGTGCTCTTGTGTTACTGCCAAGAGTGGAAGGATGAGGTTGGTTGGTCAAGAAGACTTGGGGAGTCAAGAAGACTTGGTGGAGTCTCTATCTAATTCTTCTCGGTCCTTGGCCCCTGGCAGCCCAGGCCCCAAGCCCAGGCCTGCCTCACCAGCTGTTGCCAAGCAACGCCCTGCCTCGCCTAGCACGGCCCCCGGATCTCCTCATCGGCCAGGCCTCAACCGCAGTGCCCAGCTGTCGCCCAAGGCCCGTCCTCGCAAGGAGCACGACGGCCAGCCCAAAGGCCGCGAACGCAAGGACGAGCAGAGGGAACGAGGAGCAGCCTCTCCGGCCCCGAGCGAGGCCCCGAAGTCCATCGGGAGCAGCGAAACGGCACCAGGTGGGGAGCACAGCTCAGCCTGCAAAAACGCTCCGGGAGTTAACATTCAGGGGGCACATCCTGGCCTCTATTATGCATGTGACGGGATGCTGAGTGGAGGTTTTCTCTTCTTTTGGGGATGATTTAACCATGTGCATCAGGCATACTGCAGGTTACAGATGGAAATCCTTAGTTGTCCCATCCTCGCAGGCGGATAAAAGAGCCTGCTATGTCTCTTCTACTCACCTTGTAGGAGGTTGAAAGATTCCCAAGAACTCTTGAGGTACCCAGAATTAATAATTTTTTTGTATGTGTGTAAAACAGGCCTTTTGCCTGGTTGTGTAAAAAACACAACAGCTGCTTGTGTGCTCGCATTGACGTTGAAGGCTTAGAAGCATCGGATGGGTTGTTCATATCTTTTTTTCTTTTCTTGAATGATTGTCTTGTTCATGCTAGACATTTCTGTGTTGCTTCTCAAACAATAAAAAGCATCTTGTGCTTCTCGAGTGAAACAACTTGCCTTGTTCTCCCTCGGCAAGCAGAAAATCTCATGGGGCTTGGATGATGTCTCATTCAGCCCCAAATGAACAGGAATGGTCTCTGAAGCGTGGTTCTGTGCATCCTTGCAGCAGATGTCAGCAGACCCCCTAGTGCTGCAAGTCCAGTGCCTGCTCCTCCGACAACCCCAGCGAAACCCATGGCCGGCACCACCGACCGAGAAGAAGCTGCCCGACTCCTGGCTGAGAAACGGCGCCAGGCCAGGGAGCAGAGGGAGCGCGAGGAGCAAGAACGCAGGGAGCAGGAGGAGCAAGTGCGGTAAAGTTCTCTGGGGAGAGGGTGGAGCTTAAGCCACTTTTCTTCATCTGTTGAACGGAGCAAGCTTCTGGACCTCATGTCCTTGGAGAGAGGAGCCACCTGATGTGAGAAACTTGCCGAGGAGGGGGGGGGCATTCAAAGTCTCAAGTGTAGCCCAAGAAGCATTGCAGGGACCCTAGATTTTTCTCATTCTCTCTTAAAAATTAGTATTTCCTGCTGTGTAGTCTCGGCAGCCCACCTGTTCAATATTTTTCATACTTTTAAGACTTCAGATATTAGATGGTGTGGGTCCCTTGTGTTGTTACGTCATGTGTTTCTGTGCTTTTGATGCACAGTTAAAGAATGCATGCATCTTTGGCTGTAAGACCTCATCTTCTTTTCTATACTATTCTGGCTGCAAAGTCATAGGTTGGGAGTTCAATTCCCCGCTGCGCCTCCCTGACAGGGGCTGGACTTGATTGATGATCTGGAGGGCCCCTTCCAGCCCAGCAGTTCTACGACCCTAAGATTATATTCAGCTTTACTTGGAGGACAAATTTTGTTCCTTCTGGTGCATGGGGCACCAAAAATTACCGTATATTTTTGCCCTATAAGAAACACTTTCCCACCCTCAAAAGTAAGGGGAAATGTCTCTGCATCTTATAGAGCAAATGCAGCAGACCCCGCTACACACACACACACACACACACACACACACACATATATCTATCACAGATTTTCATTTAGAGATACGATATCTACGGGATTCTGCAGTTCCATTCACCCAGCTTGCAAAGAGGCTTCCTCCAGGGAGCCTCTCCCCACCCCTCTCCTTCTGCAGCCAAGATTCTTCAGTCAAAAATCACCTTGTTTGCAAAGATTCTTATCCCTTTTGCAGTTTGGATCACACAGCTCCAATTACCTCGTTTGCAAG
>JAHTLZ010000008.1:19575144-19601776 GCA_023846285.1 Phrynocephalus versicolor | reverse complement strand
GTCTTATGGCCTGGTGTGTCTTATAGGGTGGAAAATACGGCATATACTGCAGCCATCTAGCCCAAAGGCTGCTATGGGTGGTTTTTATATGTTAGACTGCAGACATAGCCTGCTGAGAACTTAAACAAAGAAATTTTTAAAAATGCAATTTTTCCACCAGTGTTAACACAACAGTAGAGCTCCAGGGCCCAAACTTAATGGTACAGAGAAATGGAACCATCAAGTTGTTAATTACTTTTATTAGGAAGTATTTGCCCCGGACAAGAGCTGTAAGCCAAGTGGGTACAACTTGTCATAAGAATATTAAGATATGTTTTTGAACTGGGAGGTGACAGCTGTATAGGGTATTACACAACCCAAGGCGAAAATCAAAACAAAACAAAATAGAAGACAAAAACTTGTGGCACCTTAAAGATGATCCTATTTTATTGTAAGCTTCCGTCGACACGTCCACTTCTTCAGACCTATAGCTGCAGAATCTGAGAAGTGTCCCATGTAGCACATGGAGAAGCCCTGATCTCCGTTGAGGCCCATAGACCTGCACAAGAACTTACGGCTGAATTTCTTTTGCCAATTAACCAGAGAGATCAAAAGCTGAGGCTGTTGTAAGTCGTCCAAAGTTTCAGGGAGGAGAAACGATGCAGACGGAACTTGACCAGATAACTGGAGCTTCGGTGCTCTTCAGAATCATGGAGTCTTTGTCTTTGAGTGTCTCATTAACACAATCATCTTTTTTTTTTTAATTAGCAAAAGTCGCTATTGGCGCCGCTCTTGCTTTTGGTGAGTTGCTTGTTTTACCTCTTGATTAGGATGGGGTGACATTTCTGGCAGAGGCCATCGTTTTGGGTGGGGTGGGTGCTGCTGGCTGGGGTGAGTCTGACTCTTGCCCGAATCAGTTGGATGACCTCTTCTTCCACTTTCCTGTCTTAAAGGCTCGCAGGGGACTGTGTGAATTGAGATGGAGCGCTTCTCTTTGGCTTCTCCTGCCTCAAATAGTCTATTGGCCGATCAGTTGACAAGGCTCCCCCCCAAAAAAAAAACCCAGCCAGTTTTTGGGGGTTAGGAATGCAGCGTTCTGTGCAGGGCAGCCACAAAGCATAAGGATAAACACACCTTTCGTCAAACTGGAGGGCCATTTAGTCCTAGATCAGGTTTCTAACCCTGACCAAACATAAGCCACGCACCCCCTTTCCATTAACTGTCTGGCCCTCACTTATTTAGCCACAATTGCAAAAATAGGTTACAGGCGATACCTTTATAGGCCACTATTTAAAAAAGAAACAAAACCAAGGAACATTGCAAGCATTCGAGTTCACATAACTCCTCTTCTTCAAAGCAGGTCCCAGAAGTTCAGACACGGTAAAAGATGTGCTTTGTCAGGATGTGCCTCTTACCGATGTTCTTAAAAAGCCATGGCTACAGTAGGTGGTGTTGCAGCCAGGACAGAAGTCTTGTTGTAAGAGGCAGGAAGGGCAGTTGTAAAAAGCTGCTTCTTAAGTCACACCTCCATTCTTCAAATTTACTTAGCCAGTATTTGTCTCCTTTTTTGTTCTCTTCCTTCGACAAAGACTTCCAGCTTATAAACTGGGGGCAGAGGGTCTGCTCTCTGGTTGCTGATGGGTTGCAACCCCACCAACTCTTACCACTGTTTAGTCTACCTGGAAAGGGTGGGAGGTTCACCACAGCCAGCAGGTCACAAATGCCTATCTCTGTTTTAAAGGAAGTCTTCAGTCAACATTAGATCTTTGGGGCTAAAAAGGGTGAGGAATCTTTAACCCTTCAGATTCTTTTAAATTATTGTTGCTGCATGACAGTGCAGCAATAGATATTCTGCAACAGAGCGAATCAGCATTCCATAAGGCAACAGGGGGGGGGGACAGCAAACAAAAAACCGACAGCTTTGAAAACTGCACAATTCACATTCTTAAAAAAAAGTCTGATTATAAGTAACATCTCTTGCTATTGATGTTGCTGACTGAAGCTTCTGGGGACTGAACTCTGAAATAGCTGGAAGGGGAAGGGTTTTTTTTTTTTTACTTGTGATGTGTCACAGGAAAAAAATAATTGAAAGAGTCAATTCAGGCTAGCAGGCTAGGAAATCATGAGCATGGACTTAATACAGGGCTGTTCAACTTTGAACAGGCAGAGGTCTACTTTTTCCGGTCCAAAGTGCCTGAGGGCTACCTACCTACAATTTTTATCTGTTCCGAGCACATGCACATAAGTAAAAGATTTTGTAAGTATAGCAAGGCTTTCGCATAGGAATGCATAGAAAATCAATTAATCCGTTCTGGAGGGAACAGATTTTCGTGCATTCCTATGGAAAGGCTGACCATGCACACACTTCCCTTGCACCCGCTTGAGCCGGTGTGGGTGGGTGCAAAGGAGGTGCGTGCATGCTTGCACAGATCACCCCTTCCAAGGGACAACGCATGCAACCATGCACATGCCTCCCTTGCACCCGGCTCAAGCGCACCGATTATCTGGCCGGCGGGGGGAACAGGGGACTGCACCATGGTCCTTGAACTGCCTCGCTTGGCTGAGACAGTGGGCTGGCAGACCCAGAACTTTGCTGGGGCAGTGGTGGTCCTTGGGATGGGGGAGGGGTGTGTGGAGAACTTATCCCTTCACTTTTTTTGATGGCCAGCCCACTGTCCACTTTCGCTACTGGTAGCCCGCGGTCTACCTGTTGTGCAGGCCTGGACTAATAAGTCTGGATTTTCAACTGTTGCTGCCGCACTGTTTGCGGCTGATGTGTTGTATCCTTTCTGACTCATCATGGATCCTTGACCCCTCAAGAGTCATACCATAATAAACACTCCTGCTCTGGTCCTGGAGGCTTTCTTTATTTGGTCAATCCTTTTCAGGTTTGCTCTTTCTGTTTCCCCGCCACCTTCAGCTTCTCCTGGCCTTATTGTCTTTGGTCTTGTCTTATCCTAATATGACTAAGTACAAAAGCCTCTGCTCGCTCATATTTAAGTTTTTTTTTTGGGGGGGGGGGGGGAGACTGTGTTTGATCCTGAAACACACAATGAAATGTATGTGTCTCGCAACCCAGGTGGCGCAACTGTGGGGGTCCCGCTCGTCCTGGGAGCTGTCGGCTTCACTGCCGCTGGGATTGCAGCGGGATCGCTCGCTGCGAACATGATGTCTGCAGCCGCCATTGCCAATGGCGGAGGAGTAGCGGCTGGGAGCACGGTCGCCGTGTTGCAATCGATCGGTGAGTCCTTTGGAGCGAGCTCTTGCCTCTTGACCTTGAAATGCCCTTGAGGGCCTGCCATTACAGTCATGGGGGCCTCTGGTCTTTGTTCTTCCAGGTGCGGTAGGGCTTTCGGGAGCTGCTCAAGCTGCCATCACAGGTGTGGGAGCTCTCGTGGCCTTGTTTTAAAGACCAGCCACATCTGGAAATCTCCGTGGTTGAGGAAAAAGGAGAATGGCCCATTGCCGCTGATCAAGAGAAGTAAAGAAAAAGGCCATGTGTGGAAACCGGTGCCTCCTTTCCCTTAAGTGATGATGATCAAGCATGATCCCTTCTGCTAAGATGAAGCAAAATCCCATTAAAATGTGTTTGCTTTGGTTCATTTGCATCTGATTGTGTGTGTGTTGCGTCGTACTCTTCGTGACCCCATGTCCATGGAGTTTTCTTGGCAGGAATACTGGAGCGGTTTGCCAGTTCCTACTCCAGGCGCCTTCAGCACCTGGTATTCCCTTGTGGTCTCCCATTCAAGGACTAACCAGGGCCGACCCTGCTTAGCTTCCGAAATCAGGTGAGCTTGGATGTGCTTATGCAGGCCTGCCCAAACTTCGCCCCTCCAGATGTTTTGGAGTGCAACTCCCACAGTCCTTTGCCATTGGCAATCTAAGCTTAGAATTCTGGGAGCTGTAGTCCAAAACATCAGGAGGGCCAGAGTTTGGGCATGCCTCTTTAGGGTATCTAGGCATAACTATGCTTGCACAAATGAATACAGCTGGTGCGCAGCATATCAGTAGCTTGTTTTTTACTTTTTTTTATTTATTGTCCTTTGGAGGCCCTTTTTCTCCTGAGGGGACTCATCACAGATGCTTCTCACTGCATGATCCACGTCGAGAATGCAAGTGGTTAGATGTGAGAATCTATTATTTGGTTTTTGTGTTGGCCAACAATTTAAAACAAAGCACAACACAATTATAGGCCATGTGGTTGCCCACCCTCACCCCTCCCCCCAAAAGCCACAGCAAATGCTGAGCAGGGGGTACATTTGTTGGGCTCCTGAGAGAAATCAAGTCAGTGCAGAGAGTGATCTCTACATGGTAACGTCAATCGGGCAGTTTTCAGCTGATTGGCGTTGTAGTTCATGGTTTGTCAAGCTGTGTGTGTTAAGTAGCAAGATTGCCACCCCCCAAACAAGATGCAATTTTAAAAAAAGTAGTAAGGCATGGTCATCAATCATGTATCATCAGTCGAACACACCCCATGACTGTAGTACAATGATGCCTCTACTTACGAGCGGCTCCACTTAAGAGCAATTCGACTTAAGATCAGAAAACCGTTGGCATTTAAACTGCCGCCTTACAAATTTTAAATGCGGTCTGCTCGACTTACAATTTTTTAAAAATGTTTCGATGTTTCAGTTTATTTATGGATTTTTAAAGACATAGTACCACTACTTAAGAGTTGTTCAACTTAAGAGCATGCATGTGGAGCTGATTAAATTCTTAAGTAGAGGCACCACTGTACTGCTGTTTTTAAACGATGCTTGTTGAGGGAAGGGGTTAGAAGGTGGTTGTGTTGTGTAAGGGGGGGTGACTACCTTTGTCACAGCAGCTTTTAAAGAATGAAAATACAGCTGTTTAGCAGGATCATTATTCCCTGACCCATTTATTTGCTACTTAAAGAAGACTAATTTAAAAAAACAACGAAAACAAGGAGGATTCCAGTGGGAACAGCTCCATTGAAGGAGATATTCGGGGTTCTATTCATCCTTATTTCCAGGGTGTATTGACCAGAACTGGCCACTTAGATGAGTCAGAAGCTGCTCAATGTGGGGCATCTGCCGCTGCTGTGTTGTTCGGCATCCGTGACTGGATAAGGAGTTTGGGACTGATTCCCCCCTCCCCCCAATGGATACGGTGGACCTCCTCAACATGCATCTCCCCGAGGGTCCAGCACAGAGGATGTCGCGTGGGAAAAAAAATCACTTTCTAGAATGCCGGGTGGGGGGGAATCCTGGCTATTCCAAAAACCTAACTTTCCCAAACTCGGATGACTTGATGTGGTTTCTGAAGACATCTTGGGTTTACGGAAGCTGCAACTGATACGGGAGGAGCAGCAAGGGCAGCATGGCTTCCCCCCTCCCCCAGTTTGCCAGCCAGTTTGGATTCCAACAGGAGCAGGAAACTTGGGAGTGGCAGCGGGATAGTCCCTTTGCAAAACCCGAGGGGGTATCTTTTTTTTTCCAAGTGCCACACTGGGAGCCGTTAGGAAATCCCAGGATCAGTTAATATTATGTGCTGAATCAGGGACTGTTTCTACCGCTGGGTGGGTGAAGCCGATGAAATGTTATTGAAAATAACAGTGGGGCTGAATTGGAGTGGCAGCGGCAGTTCTAGCTGCTTTTAAAAAATATGTATACCATATATCACAATCAGGAACATTTTGTAGAGGTTGCCTCCCTTCACCTTCCAAGCCTCTTATATAAGGCTTGTGTTCCTTTATAGGAAAAGCTAGTGGATAAAACTGCAGGTAGTGCTGTTTGCTCTGTGATTTGACCCGGTTGGCTCAACAGAATTGTAGAATCATAGTTGGAAGAGACCTCAAGGGCCATCTAGTCCAACCCCCTGCCATGCAGGAACCCCTATCGCAGTAACCCCGACAGATGGTCATCCAGCCTCTGCTGAAAAACCCCCAAAGAAGGAGACTCCACCACCCTCCTATATGGCAGCTTCTTATTCCACTGCCGAACAGCTCTAATCATCATGAAGTTCTTCCTAATGTTCAAATGGAATCTCTTTTCCTGTAGTTTGAGACCATTGCCCTGAGTCCTATTCTCTGAGGCCATGGAAAACAATACAGTCCCTTCTGGAGTTTGTTTATACATCACAGGTTCGAAGAGACGGTTTCTGAGCACTGGAGTTACTTCATTTATTTATTTAAACCATTTCCATCCTGCCTCCCTCTCCGAAAGGAGACGAGGCAGCTATAGAACTGGATTACCATGTGGTTGGGCCCAACGGGAAGGATCTTTTGTGGGATCATTGCGAGAGGTGGCAGCCTGGTCCAATGGTCAGCGATAGGAGGCAGAAGACCTGGGTTCAAAGCCCGACTGAGCCATGAAGGCTGTTGGATGGCTTTGGGTCTGTGGCAGGCACTTGCTTGCCCTGGTCTACCTCTCAGGTTTGTTGTGAAAGTCAAGTAGGCAGGCTGGCTAAAAACGTGAACTGAGAAACAAGAGCGGATTTTCTTGGCATGTAGTCCAGGCTCCCCAATCCAGTCTCTTCCGAAAACGAGTCTGCCCTCGCCGAGCGCAAAACAAACCACCCTCAAAGCCCGAAAGAAAACTTAGAACTCATGCATCATATACAAATATACTGTTTTTATTCTACGGGAAGCTTTCAGTTAACTTCTATCAAGGGAAAAACCAGGGGGTTATTTATTTATTTTTTTACTCTTTTTATCTATAAAGAGTCAAACAGGATCTTTTGGGTATTTCCCTTACTGCGTATTATTTCCCTGAAGGGAGGAAAAAATTAAAATAAAATTCACACAACTTCTAAGTGGAATAATAATAATAATAATTAAAAAAACCCAACAACCAAAAACAGACAGACATAAATAGCTGCACTTGTGAGGGCTCCCCCCACGTACGGTGGGGTTTCTCAGTTTACAAAGGAAGAGAACGACTCTGGGTAGACCTTTAACATGCAACCAAGACACCACTTTTTTTTCTTTACAGAGCCATACAGTAAAATTGTATCTGTTAAGAAACATAAAAGCTCAATTTTTTTAAAGAAAAGTGAGGGAAATTTATTATTATTTTAAGTTCCAGAAAAACATATTTGCTGTTGAAATCTTTTAACAGTTTATCTGCTATTTCACTACTAATTCATACAGCTATGTGGGGAGGCAGGGGTTAAAACGAGTGTTATAAAATGCAGGAGACAAAAAAAATCAAATGGGGATTTTTTTTTTACTGGAAATGTCAGCTCAGTAACAACTCTTTCCTTCTCTCTGCTAATTTTTTTTTTTAAAACTCAGGATATAAAATGAAAGGTGGGGGAATCTGTATTCCAAAACGAGAAACGCCCAAGAAGGGAGGAGAAAAGGGTTATATTTTACACAAATCAAGTGGAGAGGAGGAAGGTGCTTTAAAAAATAATAATTTCAGACAATTTTCGGTATTTCAAAAGATACACCAGTGAAACGTCATTACAGGCAGGGGACCAAGGACGACCAAGGACACGACCAACGTTCAAAAGAGAGAACGAGAAGACAAGGTTCTGATTTTATTGTTTACCTTTGTTATTGTTAAAAAGAATACCTTCAAACACACACGCACGCACACACGTACGCACACATAAAAGTGTTTTTTGTTCAGTGCTGGAAAGTTCAACCAGACTGTTTAAAAAAAAAAGGCCAAGAGTTCTACTTTAGAAATTGAATGGTTGGAAAAAAAACTGCCAATAAAAACATACGTACAGTTTTCGGCTTTTAAAAAATAGTTTGGATTTTCCAAGTGACCGGCAAGACTGAGAAAAAAAAGAGTCCTCGTTTCCGAGGGGCTTGGTGAAATTGACTTTTGACCTCTAGGCAAACGAGAAGCACCCTGCATTTGGGGTCAAGTAGAAAACGATTCCGAATGGGGCGTGGTGGCGGGGATCTGGGAGGTACAGGCGGACAGGGCCAACCATCCAACACCCCACCCCCCCGCTTCAGAAGGGGACCGTTTTTTTGTTTTGTTTTTTTGCACCACTTTCTGGACGTGAAGAGCGGCAGAGTTAAGGATGCCAACAAGTCCACTTGGGGGATCAGAATGCTATTGAGGAAGCTGAGGGTAGATTGGAAAAGCTACTGGGAGATTCGAGAAACATAATTTGGCAAGGCCATCCTTGGGGGGGGGGGGGGAGGAAGGCAGGCAGATGCGGGACAGATGCTGCCGCAGGGATGGGTGGAGGAATAAAAAATGAAAATGTGGTTGGGGTTGGTGGGTGGTATATATTATGCAGGGCGTGTGTGACCACATATCTGCCAAATCGCCTCTGAGCCCCTTGTCGCCCGGGGAAGCAGTCATCAAGGGTCCAGGAAGGAGAACCAAAGGGGTGGAAATTCTGGATCAAACCCTGTTTGATTCGGGCATAGCGTGTCTCTATGCACCAATGCTCTGGAATTACTTCTCTCATGATAAAGTGATCTGTAAGCGGTTTGGGCTACATCAGAGGTGGGAAGATACACTTTTTGGAGCCAGAAATACCAGGTTTTTCCCAGCCGGCATGGCCCATGATTGCATCGGCTGGGGGGGGGGGGTCTGGCAGTTTTCCTCCCCAAAAAACCAGACAAACCAAAATAATAATAATAATAATAATAAAACCTGTGATTGCTGTCAGTTCTGGGCTTCTCTTTCTGCTGCCCAGTGATAAACGCAACAGAGCCAGCCTTTCAAAGAGGGAAGGGGAAACTTCCTAGCAAAATCAGCCGGTTCCCTCCTCCTGCGAACAGTAAAGTCCTTGGTCTCAGCTTTTTTGGCCGAATCTGCCTTACTGAGACATCCAAATGAAGAGTTTGTTTTAATTTTTATAAAGATCTGCACGAGAAAAGGGCCAAGGAAGGCGAACGGGCGAGTAAGTGACCGATGGCACGCCCCCTGGTTTCCCACCTGACTACGTTCTGCATCGCATTCTACGGGAACGTGTTAGGAAGGCCCATGCACACACCTTTGTCGGTCACAGTTACACTGCTAAAGCACCTGGGGTGGGGGGGTGGGGGGGGGTTAAATCTAGCTTTCCTTGCTTCCAAGATTAGGAGGGAAGAATATACACAACAGGTTTCCTTTTGCAAAAAGAAAAAAAAAAAACCCCCCCCCCCCAAAAAAAAACAACAACAACAAAAATCCCAAACCCCAATAATCCGTAACTGAATTTGTTATCCCACTACGAGCACCACTTTAGGGAGGCAGGAAGTGGGACCGAAGGGTTCAACTGGACCGTGTGTCCCCCCCCCCAACACACACACGTTGACTGCAGCCATTGAGCCTCCGTCTTCTCTGGCCTCTTGCCGTTGTGGGGCTCTCCTTCTAGCCCTCCCCGGGCAGCTCGCGCTGGGCCTTGCCGAGTGCTTCCCCAAGGGTTGGATGGATTCACAGTTTGGGTGCTTTTCCCAAGGTGTGTTTTTGTTTTGTTTTTCGAAAGGAAAGGGCAGGGGGTCGGGGGGGGTTTAAAAAGGAGGAGGAGGAGGAGGAGGAGGAGGAGGAGGGGAAACCGACAAAGCAGAGAGGGCGAACGCTTCCTTCCCCTGACTTTTAGTCTGAGAGTTCGGGGTCGGAGTCCTCGGGTTTGGCTTTGGCGAGTTCTTCGTGGACTTCCCTTACCATCAGGATCCGCGTCAACATGATGTCCAACGTCCCGGGATCAATGGGCATGGTGGAATACCACATGGGACTGTTGGGGACGCAGGAGCGCTCCGGCTGGAGGTAAAAGACGTCGCTCCTCTGCTTCACGCTTTCAGAACTGGGGAGAGAGGAAGAGTCGTCACCGCTACCGTTTATTTATCCTGAAAAGGCCTCCTTAAACCCGTCTAAAAGGGTGAAAAGAAGATCACACCCTGTTGGTGGACAGATTGGGGAGGGGAAGGAGTGACCCTGGCCTCTCTCGAAGGCTGTAGGTGTTCAGAAACGATTATTTTGGGGGTGGGGAGGGTTATGAACCAAAGAGTGGAGGGGTTCCTCGAACCAGAGCTTTAAAAAAAATGGGAAGAGCAGAACGAGAAAAAAGGCTGGCAGCAAGGGAAGAGGCCTGGCTAAGATAATGACAGATGACTTGGGGCAGCCAATCCTATCCATAGGTTTTTAAGTTGAGTTTTCTGGTCAAGTGTGCATGTCAGCGGTGGGGGTGGTCCTGTATCCCTTACACTCGACTCGAGCCCCCGCATCCATGGAATTCCTTTCACCCAATTTAGCATTTGTTCATTTGGGCTCACCAAAGCGGTCCCAGTGCATTGCTTGGCAAATATCGGGAGAATAGGATCCGCATTGGCTGAGTGGGCATCGATATACAGGAATAGGCAGCACGGCAACCCTCTGTGAACAGGTCTGTGCTTGCCTTGGGGGGGGGGCGAGGAGGGAATGCATCCCACTTGGTGGACACCAACCTTGGAAGTAGGTTACCATGGACGGACAAGCCCGTTCTGGTGTCCCCATGCTCACACTCACTCCCAAACCAAACCAAAACACAAAGCAAAGGGGGAAAAACCACTGGGCCCTGGGAGGCCATTCTGCCATGTTTTGAAAGCAGAATACAAGCACCCTGACCCCCCCCCACACACAATGGGACCAGGATTTGGGCACTATTGAATGCTGGGTGACCATGCAGTAGATAAGGAAAAGCTGTTTTCCCTGTCGCACGACACTAGAACTAGTGGGCACCCCACAAAACTTTTGGGTGCTAGATCTCCAACAAATAAGAGGAAGTACTTTTTCACCGAGAGGATCACTGGTCTGTGGAACTCCCTGCCAGAAGAAGTGGTGGCAGCTGTCAGCCCTGGCAGCTTTAAGAAAGGAATAGTCAAGTTTATACTGGAGAACAAGGGTATTCATGGCTCTCATGATGGATGCCTAAGGACAACCTCTGGGTTGGAGAGATGGGCAGGATATCTCTCAATACCATTTGCAGGGAACCGTAAGCAGGTGAAGACATCTGCTTAGGAATATCCTGAAGCAAATGGTTAGCCACTGTTTGAGGCAGAATGCTGAACTGGATGGGCTGTGGCCTGTTCCACCAAGGCTGTTCTTCTGTTCTGTTCTGTTCTGCTCACCCCGCTGTGCTTGCAACAGGGTTCTTGGAGTGGAAGGAAACTCATGAGCTTTGCCATGAGGGACCTATTAGGTGTGTGGCAGGGTGACTCAAGTCTTCCTTCATTATCAAGCCTAAATCTTCCCCTCTGCAAGCAAGAGATCTTAACCACTTATCTTTTGTGGAAGGGAGGGAGGAATCAAACACTCACCACTTGGACAAATAAAATTCATAAAGCCGAACGGGGCATCTCAAGGGGTTCTCTGTGTTCTCCACCATCTCAACCGCTGTTGGGGCTTCTTCGCCCTCGTGGCGTTTTCTTTTGCCGACTAATTTATCTGGAGATCCAGTCAGGGGCAAGAGCAGGGCAGGCAGGAAGTCAAAAACAATTAAAGATGATTTGAGATAAGCTGCACAGAACTTTTCAGCAGGCAAAGATAGCATAAAGCAGGCTGCAAGCAACTCCTGAGCAAGGAAAGAAATGCACGCCTCCTTTCTCTTAGGCTGCTATACCAAAGAGAGAGGGGTTAAAGGCCGGGAAGGTATTCATCTCTCACACCCCCTGAAGATCGAAACTGGGTGAAAGCCTTTTGTGCTCAACAGTGAGCTGCCGTAAGTTATGAAATTCTGGTAAGTGTTATCATTGGAGGAACTTAACATGGTATTTGACTGGCAATGTCTAGAGATATGTTCACTTGCGGCAATTCACTGTGAAAAAACAGTAGGATTTCATCTCCCCACTCACTCTTGGTGCTCTTATGCATCCAAGTCTATTTTTCTAACCATTGCTGACTTGAAAATTGTTACGGATGCTGCTGCCGCCGCCCGTAAACTATTTTTAAAAAACCAAGATTCTCAATCCTTTCACGTATTATGTTCTCCTTACATGCATCCAGTCCAGTGGCCAGCAAAACATTCTAACATTTCAACATTTCCAACCTTGTTTCAGCTGGTTTCTTGGATTTTACTGCAATGTGTGTGTGGAGCGCTACGGGATTGCTTTTTATGCCTGGGAAACTGGCACAGGGAAATTGCCAACCGGGCAGGCATCAAAGCTGCTTCAAACAGATAAAAACGCCCAGCACGCCCAGTCATCTCGGGCAGGGCCCTGCTCACCTGAGTCTACCTCCTGCTTTTGGAAAGGAGGGAAGAAGCGCAGGTAAGTCAGCTTGGTGTTGTACTTGAGGGTGCGGGTTCGCCGCATGACGTGGGCAAAAGACAGCTTCATGTGCTCGCTGACATTCTTCAGCTGGAAGTATTTGGTGTTGAAGAAAAGCAGGGTATTCAGGAGGACTATGGGGGAGTAGGCGCCCAGCTGTTTGCATTCCCACAAGTGCTCTTCCTCGATTCTTGAGAACATGTAACCTGGAGATTCGCCAGGAGGCGGTGCAAGGCAGGGAGGGAGGGAGGGAAGGAAGAGCAAACAAAAGTTAGGCACCTCCGTCAGTCATGGACCAGATCCCAGATGCTATCAAGCTGACTCCTGACCTACAGGATTATGAATCACTAATTAATCCTAATTAGGGATGAGCATTTTGTTTTGGAACCAGTAGGTTACAAAACGAACCACGCGGGCCCAGGTGGTGCTCGGAACTGGCTGATACACACAGATCCAATTGCTTTCTCTCTGCCGGCAGGGAGCTGAGTTGCAATGAGGAACATCTTTCCTGCTTCATGGTGCTGGCCAATCAGAGGGAGGCGGGATGATGCCTGTTCCTGCACAGCTCCTGATTGGCCAGCATCACAGATCAAGCACAGATGAGGTCGCAGCATGCTTCCTCATTGGATTTTAACCATGTGCAAGACAGAGAGAGGTAAAGCAATTGGATCTGCCTGTATCAACCTGGGCTCACATGGTTCATTTTGTAAGCTACTGGTTCTGAAATGAAATGTCCATCTCTAGTCCTAATAGATGCCGATTAGGTGGTTCATGCTGGTTTGTTTTTCTCCGAATGGGTGCTGGGTGCTTCTCAACCGCCCTCAAGAGCCTCGTGGGACAGTAGTTAAAATTGCTGTACTGCAGCCATAGCTGCACTCACAGCCTGGGGTTCAATCCCAGGTCGCCTGCTCAAGGTTCACTCAGATGAGTACCTAGTTTGCTGGAGGGGGAGGGGGAATAATGTATAGCTTGCAAAATTAAACTGTAAACCACTCAGAGAGTTCTTTAAGCATTATGGGGTGGTATATATAAACACACACACACACACACACACACACACACACACACACACACACACACTTGTGAGCTTCCATGGGCACGTGGCACTTGGCACCTAAGTCGCCCGAATCCTAAAATGCACTGACTTTTTGTCGGTTGCTTATTGCTGCCCCATTGCTGGTGAACTGCGAGGCGAGTGCCTACCTACCAGTCATTGGGGTTCTTTCAAATACAGTGGACCCTTGTATAACAAACAGCTTGTATAACATAAAATTTGTACAACATAAAAAATTCTGGGGATAGGGGAAATTTGCTTAACATAATTGCCTATGGGGAGAATCCGTACAACATAAAAATGGGATCACTCCATTTTCAATGCATTCCTATGGGAATTTGTATAAAGGAAAATTTGCTTAACATAATTTCATTTGGGACGAATTAATTCCTTTATACAAGGTACCACTGTACTTGATTTTCAGAAGCTTCTCTCTCTTCTTTACCCTGCAGCTGTAACATGATTCTCCTGCCTGGCTCAGTGGCATTCCCGTTTTGCCCGGAACGGGCTCAAGTTAACGGGGCCAAAATCATCCCAAGGTCCCCTTGCTGCCCACCTTTGTGTCAATGCAATGGTTCTGAACCTCCTCTCTTCTGGGAGATCTGCCAGTCTACAGGGTGAGCTAGGCTAAGCTCTATCTATGCTTCCTGCTTATAATAAAAAACCCCAGCTCCGGTGGGGACAGAAAGAGGAACCTAGGGTGGAGCTTGGCTTTAAAGACTTCCAATTTAGGCCTTTCTCCCAGGTGCTTTGCATTTAAATATTTGCAAGGCGTCTCTATGACAGAATTCCTGGAATGCAGAATGACAACATTTATTGTCCAGAAAATCCAAAACTCTCATCAAGATGCAGAGACTGACTGCTAAGATTTATGCAATTTCTTGCACTGGTGTAAAAAGGCATGAATCTTTATTTACGGTTGTTAACCAAATCAAGAAATAACAAAGTATCATTTTGCCAGAATAAAACAACTTGCTGGAATAAAACATTTTAAAAACATTGTAAAACTTTTGATAAAAGCCACAAAATACAAACAGGACTGTTATATAAATAAACAATATCAGAAAGATAGATAAAATAATATATCGAGGGTGAAGTCAACATCAAACCCCTAAGTGGAGATCACACTCTATATGATCATCAGGAGCTAGGCTGTCATAAGCCTACGTACAGGTGTAAAAAGGCAGTGGGATTAGCCAATTGTTATTTTTTTTTAAAAAAGAGAGAGGCAGGGATGAAGCCAGACCCACTCTGATTTTCTAGAAGCCATGTTCTTCCTCTCAATATTATGTTCTCCCTTGGGCTGGGAGGCCTAGAAGCTGCCCCCACCGGCCTGAAACAATACACCAAGAAGCCTCCTTACCGTTGGGAAGTATTGTAGGCTCCCAGAATTTCAACAGCTTGGTCAGTTCAATCATAAACCGGGAGTAGGGCTCGGTAAAAATGTTATCTATTCTACCGTTCTCAAACAGGTACTGCAAAAGAGGAAAGGAAAGAAATGAGGAGACGCCACTGGAGGTTATTGCAGACGTATGTAGGTCAATGGATGATGTGGACTCGGGAGCTTGAAAAAGCAACAATTTGGGATCAGAATCCCCGTTGCATCTGGCCAGCATCGCCAGTGGTTGTGCCGGCTGCAGGATTCTAGACGTCCATATTCGAAACTGCTGTTTTTGCCAAACTCATCAATTGCAGTAAAAAAGAGTTTGGAGCCGTGCAGCCATTAAAACAAACAAAATCCAAACTAGACTATGGGTGATACCTTAACAGGCTGCGAGTAGAAAAATAACAAAAGTTGCTGAGCTTTCGAGAGCTTGCTGTCTCGAAAGCTCCGCAACTTTTGTTATTTTTCTACTTGCAGCTTATGAAGGTATCACCCATAGTCTAGTTTTAAAATCAATGAATCAACGGCAAGCTTCCCGCTTTTCAAATCATCGGCGCACACACGCAAGAGATCAAAGCCTTAACAGGCCCTTTCATACCTGTCACAACCGTCGGCAGGAAGGCCAGAGAGAAGGACCTCATAGAAAGTAAAATGACCGGACTGATTACTACAGGAAGAGACAGTTGCTTACAAATCATGGAGTCTGAGATGGTTTGGGACTTGAAAAGATGATAACCAATGGTTTTGGCTAAAGCAGAAAGCAGACTGGCAACACACGAAGCTCCCACAGAGCTGGAAAATCCGTCCTGGATGCATCAACCATCCCTGGCATGGATTTCTTCCCAAATGGCCGATAAAGGAACACCGCAACCACAGGTCCCCCCAGGAAGAAGGATTACCTGCTGGATTCCAAGGCACAGGTATAAGATGCTGTCGGGGTCGTACTTTTCACCGTTGGGCCGACGCACCTCCTGGATGAACTGGCACAAGCCGAAGCTCAGCTCCGAGAAAGAGCACGACAGAATGTCTTCCTTGAGCTTCATAGGCCGAACGGCTGGGAAAAGGAACAGCGAGAGCCAGATTAAGCCACGACAGAGACAGAAATATTTGGGTATATATGGCAAGGTCCTTTGAGAATGGTGCTGCCCCCCCCCTCCAAAATCAAGGGTAAAAAAATGCCTCACTCCCAAGGCTAGGAAAAATGCCTAACCCAGCTTTAGATCAACCAGTATTGGCTCTGCTTTTTACGTGTCCTATGACAAGGATGGCACTTCTGACCCACCTTAACAATTATTTAATGCTGTGTGACGCACACTCTATACTGAAAGAAATAAGCACTCTTTCCGTTTCCCAGGCTTTTGTTCTGCAAAAAAGAGTTGTTCCCAACTTTCCTAATGCCATGACCCTTTACTACAGTTCCTCATGTTGTGGTGACCCCTTGCCCTGCGTGGAAGAGGCCACTGCCACAGGTGCCATAGAGAACTTCCTCTAGTCTACAGGCACCCTTGGCCAATTGCAGCCTCCGGTGCCATTGACTGACATCCCCTCCAACCTATCAAGCTATAACTCACGCTTCCCCCCCTTCTCCCCCCCTCCAGACCTAAGCCGTTTGTGCCTTTTTTTCACTGGCTCATGGCGACCCCTGTGAAATGGTCATTCGACCCCCCCCCCAAAGGGGTCCTGATCCCCAGATTGGAAACCACTGAATGGGACCCGCTGTTGTGTGAACAACTGGGGAAAACCCTTCGTGAAAGTAAAGGAAGATCACCACCAGGGTCAGGGGACGAGACTGCGCCTTTTGAAACTTAGGTTCCACTTCTCACTGGTGCATGAAATCCCCAGGTATTCTGAGACCAGCCACTCCCTACACCAGGTATGTCCAAACTTCGGCCCTCCAGATGTTTTGGACCGCAACTCCCCCAGTCTTTTGCCATTGGCAATCTAAGCTTAGAATTCTGGGAGTTGCGGTCCAAAACATCAGGAGGGCCAAAGTTTGGACATGCCTGCCTTACACAGTTTGACCTGCCTCAACTGGGCAGAAGGCAGCTCTATAGACCACCCTGGGCTCTTTGGAGGACAGGTGGGGTACGGACGAAGTCAACACATCAAATATGAGCGGCAAAAGTGAGCCTTACCTCCAAGCTTCCTGTCTCCTTGGTCTTCCTGTGCATTTTTCCACTGGACCCAATTCTTCCAGGCATTCACCCCGTACATGTACTTGAGGCTCATCCCAGAAACCGAGCAGCCTGGGTAGGAACTCTGCACGAGCATCCGGGGCTCCACCGCGACAACGGATTTCTTTCTCCCCTAAAGGAAAGCCAACACCATGGGCAAAGGGACCTTCCCAAGTGGCCACCCACAGCATGGGCTGGCTCAGCTACATATACAGAGACACAGATGGGTGTGGACCACACCCTCCAACAGCATCTGTTATTAGGGTTATCCCTGGGACTGCATCAGGGCCAAATCCTGACCAGTGTTTTTGCCCCTGCCCTTCAGGGCAAGTGAGGTCTTCAATCAAAAGTAAAGGCACAGGATGTCTTTATTTTATTTATATTCTGAAGACAGCATGTGCCCAACGGGAGGCCCTTGCAGTCGTTTTGGAAGCTGAGGGGATTCTTGAGGGCCAGATAACCGCTGAAAACTGCATCCGTCCCGTCCTCTCAGGTTCTGAGCATGTCCCCCTGGGAGGCCCACACCAATCCTCTGATTCTCCTCTCCAGGTTTCTGCCCTCCGGTGGGGCCAAATCTCATTCCCAGAAGCCTTTGGAAAGAGATGGGCTCTGTCACATAAGCCCTTTCTTTGCTCTTTGCGGAAATACCTGAAAGAGTACCCTTTGAACAGCAGCTTTGAGACCATCCCTGGGGTGCTGCGATCAACACTGCTGTGGGGTTGTCATTTGGAAGCAGTGAACTTAGGAAATGTTTTCCTCTCTCTCTCTCTCTCTCTCTCTCTAAGCCCCATCGCTTTTATCCTGGGGATAATTTATTTATTTATTTTTTATTTTTACAACTTATATGCCGCTCACTACCCAACGGTCTCTGGGCGGCTTACAATCAAAAGAATTAAAACAGTTAAAAATTAGAACATAAATAAATAATCAAAGCAATAAAAAAAACCTTACACTAAAATCATTACACTAAAATTGTCATCAGAGGACCCACAGTCTATATTGTATCAATTAAAAAAAAATTCTGGAACAGGAAGGTTTTTACCTGGCACCAAAACGTCATTAATGTTGGCGCCAGGCAGATCTCACTTGGGAGGGCATTCCAAAGCTTGGGGGCAGCTGCCGAGAAGGCCCTACGTCTACAAGCCATCCCTTTCACCTCCTTGAGGGATGGCTCGTTCAAAACCACACCCTGGCTTGATCTTAATTGCCAGGTAGGTTCATATGGAAGGAGGTGGTCCTTCAGGTATCCAGGTCCTAAGCCATTTAGGGCTTTATATGTCAAAACAAGCACTTTGAATTGGGCTCGGGCACCAACTGGTAACCAAAATGTATGCATACGTGTTAAAAGCCGTGGACTTTCCCAACGGAGTAAGCAATACGGGTCAGAAATTCTCCTTCCGGCGCTCCTTACCCTTCTTTTTGGCTGCGGAAAACCATCTCTGTGCCTCCGCCTTGCTCGTGCACGCGACTGAGGTCCCAGCCCTTTGCTGATGGGGTCGAAAGAGTCTAGTTTTTGAGGAGGGGAAAGGCAGGGGTTGAGTGCCGGGAAGGCAGCAAGAGTGGGTAGGAGGTGGCTCCTAAAACAGGGTGTGAAACCGACATCCATAAGGATTGTGGTTCCCCCCTCCCCCCAAAATATCACTTCCAAACACCACCCGGAGGGCACGGGGGCAGGAAGTGGGAAGCCGTGGCCCAGGAAAAGCAGCACCCCACATTTTTTTGGGGGGGCGCCCCATTCCAAAAGGGACCGACCTGAAGGGAAGTCCGCTTCGAGGTCCTGCTCCAGATCCCCTTTGGAGAACGGCTTCGGCTCAGGCTCCGGTTCGGGCACCGTGTTGGAGCGTAAGGCATAGTGGTTGAGCTCCTCCTCCCAGCTATGAGGGGTGGAGACAGCTTCCGATTCCAGGTCTCCACTGTACGTGCTGCCTTGGTCTGTGGAAGGAGACAGGGAATGGGTCATGGGGAAGGCCGGCCGGCAAGGACACCGGGACACAGAGAAGAGCCTTCCCGATATCTTGCAATGCTCAGGCTGGCCTATCTTTTTATGGACAGCGACCTGCCCGAGCTTAACTGCCAAAGGAAGCTGAATGCTCACCTTTTTCAAACACCTTGGGGTCCAGGAACAGCTCATGCTCGGACGTCTGAGAGCCTGAAGCACATAAAGAAGAGAAACAGGTTTTCCATCCATCCTATTTCCTCCTTAGTCACCTATCTGCACATTCACATCTCTAGATCTGCACCTCCTTGCTAGAGTGGGCTCCAGTGGTGGCTGTACTCCAGGCCTGCCCAAAGTCTGGCCTGGGGGGGGGGGTGTCCAAATCCGGCCCGTCAGGCCATTCTGAGTGGCCCGTGGCTGGCTGGCTGGCCCGCCCCTCCCCCCCTCCTTTGCCCCATGTTTTTTTTTAAATCTTCCGCCAACACTGACACCGCCGGGAAGCTTGAGGGGCTGGGCGGGCCGGCCGGCCGGTGAGCAGAAGCTTGTGGGGCTGGGTGGCCGGGTGAGGGGGCAGACCACCACCACCAGCACCGCCAGGAACCTTGTGGGGCTGGGCATAGCCGAGAACATTGTGAGGTTGGGCGCACACTTGGGGCAGTGATCGGGTGGGCCGTGCCACCGGCACTGCTGGGAAGCTTGGGCGGCTGGGCAGATGGGCAGTCTGCCACCACTGGCACCACAGGGGAATGTGAGGGGGTGGGCAGGCCTCTGCCACTGCCAAGGAGCTTTGGGGTGGGCTGTCGGTCACCGCTAGGGTGCTTGGGGGGGGGGGGGTGCAAGGTCGCACAGATCGCCTCTTCCAAGGGGCGACCTGTGGCCACGGCTCCCTGTGCTTCCTTTGGTCCCCACCTTCCTTCTTTCCCCCCTCCCTTGGTCCCCACCTTCCTTCCTTCAGGTGGGGTTGCAAGGGGTCAGTGGGTGGGGCTTATGGGTCAGTGGGTGGGGCTTGCAGTGGGGTGGTAGGGTCAGGGAGCAACCAGCCCCTGACACATTCTCAGCCACCAAATATGGCCCTCCTTAAAAAAGTTTGGGCACCCCTGCTCTACTCCCTCCCCTTCCACTTGCGTGCATGAGAGAGCTGTCCTTCAGTTTAACAACACAGCGGAATAACCATCAACCGGACGTGCAGAGAAGAGCAGCATGTGCAATGCACGGACAAGCACACTTGCAGGGAAGCAACCAATCTGTCTGCATTTATTTATTTATTTATTTATTTATTGTGGGACTTCTCTACCGCCCATCTTCCCGAAGGAACTCTGGGCGGTTCACAACAACAGACTAAATACAATCAATTCAACGACAACAAAACTAAAATTACAATTAAAACAAGCCCACTGGGGATATTAGCAGATGGTGTGTGTGTGTGTGTGGGGGGGAAACTAACTGAACTAATCTAAACTAAACTAAACTAGGTCACCCAAGGCCTCACCGACGAGCAAGGTCTTTAATGCCCTCCGGAAGGCCGGCAGAGACTCTGCAAGGCGCACTTTGCTTGGGAGATGGTTCCACAGAGTTGGGCCTGCCACTGAGAAGGCCCGGTTCCTGGTCGAGGTTTTCCGGGCCTCTCTGGGCGTGGCCACCTGAAGCGAGTGCGCCCGTGACATCCTTGTTGGACGGTCCGATGTTGACCGCTGGGCGATCAGCTCTGCCAGGTAGTCTGGTCCTAGGCCATGGAGGGTTTTATAAACTAAAGCCAGGACCTTGAATCTAATCCGGGACGCAATGGGGAGCCAATGCAGGCGAGCCAAAAGCGGGGTGATGTGGTCGTAACGACGCACTCCCGCCACCAGTCTGGCTGCCGCATTTTGCACCCGCTGCAGTCGCCGGAGGAGACTCAAGGGCAACCCCATGTAGAGAGTGTTGCAGTAATCTATCCTCGAGATCACCAGCACTTGCACGGCGGTTCTCAGGGAGTCCCCGTCCAAGTATGGGCGGATCTGGGCGATTTGACGGAGATAGAAAAAAGTGGTTCTGGACATGACCACCACCTGGGCCTCCATGGTGAGAGCCGGGTCCAGGACCACGCCCAGATTCCGAACTCTGTCCGTCAGCTGGAGGGAAACACCCTCCATGCTGGGGAGAGGGCCTCCATAACCGGACGGGGAACTCCCGAAGAACATCACCTCAGTCTTCTCGGGGTTAAGTTTGAGTCTGTTAGCCTTGGTCCATGCCATGACTGCATCCAGGCACTGGTCGAGGGTCTGGACAGCTTCATCTGTAGAGGTGGAAAAGGAGATATAGAGCTGCGTGTCATCAGCATACTGGTAGCAGCAAACTCCATATCTCCTAATGACCCCTGCCAGCAGCCTCACATAAGAACATAAGAACATAAGAAGAGCCCTGCTGGATCAGGCCAAAGGCCCATCTAGGACAACTTCCTGTATCTCACAGCGGCCCCACCAGATGCGTTTGGGAGCGCACGAGACTAGATCTCTGTCTCCGGATACCACTCCCCTGCATCTGGCCCTTGAAGTACCCTGGTTTTAAGCCAAGAGATTACACATCTCCATCATGGTTTGTAACCTGTGATGGACTTTTCCTCCAGGAATCTGTCTAATCCCCTTTTGAAGGCATCCAGGCCAGATGCCGTCACCACATCCTGTGGCAGGGAGTTCCATAGACTTACAATGAGCTGGGTGAAAAAATATTTTCTTTTGTCAGTTCTTACTCTCCCAGCCCTCAATTTTAGGGTATGTCCCCTAGTTCTGGTATTTTGGGAGAGAGAGCAGTTTCCCTCTATCCACTTTACTCATACTCTGCATTATTTTGTATGTCTCAATCATATCCCCCTTCAAGCGCCTTTTTTCCAGACTAAAGAGGCCCAAATGTTTTAGCCTTTCTTCATAAGGGAGGTGCCCCAGCCCAGTAATCATTTTAGTCGCTCTCTTCTGCACCTTTTCCAGTTCCACTATGTCTTTCTTGATATGCGGTGACCAGAATTGTACATAATACTCCAGGTGGGGCCTTACTATTGTTTTGTATAATGGCATTATAATGTTGGCTGTTTTATTTTCAATCCCCTTTTTGATAATCCCTAGCATGGAATTGGCCTTCTTCACTGCTGCCACACATTGGGGAGACACCTTCATGGAGCTGTCCACCAACACACCAAGATCTCTTTCCTGATCCGTCACGGATAACTCAGAGCCCATGAGTTGATAGATGGTTTGGATTTTTTGCCCCAATATGCATTACTTTACATTTGGTTACATTAAAACGCATTTGCCATTTCTCAGCCCATTCCCGCAGTTTGGAGAGATCCTTCTGGAGCTCCTCACAATCTTCTCTGGTTTTTACCACACGGAAAAGTTTTGTGTCATCTGCAAACTTGGCCACCTCACTGTTTATCCCTGTCTCCAGGTCATTTATGAACAGATTGAAAAGCACCGGTCCCAGGACAGATCCCTGGGGCACACCGCTTTTCACTTCTCTCCATTGTGAAAATTTCCCATTGACACCTACTCTTTGTTTCCGGGATCTCAACCAGTTCTCAATCCATAAGAGGACCTGCCCTCTTATCCCCTGACTGTGCAATTTTCTCAGCAGCCTTTGGTGAGGGACTGTGTCAAAAGCCTTTTGAAAATCCAGATAGACTATATCAACCGGTTCACCCAAATCCACGTGCCTGTTGACCTTTTCAAAAAATTCTAAAAGGTTTGTCAGGCAAGATTTACCCTTACAGAAGCCATGCTGATTTTCTCTCAGCAAGGTTTGTTCTTCTATGTGTTTTAAGATTTTCTCTTGGATGAGGCTTTCCACCATCTTCCCTGGGACAGATGTAAGGCTAACTGGCCTGTAGTTTCCTGGGTCCCCCCTCCTTCCTTTTTTAAAAATTGGTGTGACATCTGCCATCCTCCAGTCCTCCGGCACTGTGGCCGTTTTAAGAGACAAGTTGTATATAACCGTTAAGAGATCTGCAATTTCATTTCTCAGTTCCCTAATAACCCTTGGGTGGATGCCATCTGGGCCCGGTGACTTGTTAATCTTCAATTTATCAATTAGTCCTAAAACCTCCTCTCTTTTAACCTGTATTTGATTTAATTCTTTAGTCAAGAGGGGCGGCTCAGGCAGCGGAATCCGCTCAAGGTCCTCTGTCGTGAAGACAGACACAAAGAACTCATTCAATTTCTCTGCAATGTCCAAGTCCTCCTTAACCTCCCCTTTTCCTCCCTCACCATCCAGAGGGCCAACTGGTTCACTGGCAGGTTTTCTACTTCTAACATAGATATTGAAGAGCATGGGGGAGAGAGACGACCCCTACGGAACCCCACAAGGAAGTGTCCACAGGGCCGACAACTCTCCCCCATGTTGCACATACTTGCGACAGCCCTCCAAGAAGGACCGGAGCCAACTGTGAACAGTGCCCCCGATACCCACCTCGGAGAGCTGGCCCAGCAAGATACCGTGGTCAACGGTATCAAAGGCTGCTGACAGATCCAGGAGAACCAACAAGGTAGAGCAACCCCTGTGGGCCCCCCGGATGAGGTCATCTTGCAGCGCAACCAAAGCTGTCTCAGTCCCCCGGCCCGGCCTGAACCCAGACTGGCATTGGATAACTCTGTGCATCACACAAAAGGGTAAAAAGCTAAGCACCTGCGGTTACTTGAGAAAGGCAGGAACGAACTGGTGTACTAAAAGAATCATTGTTCCAAGATCTGGCTTCAAGACGATAACGCATAATAAAAGCCGATGGCTGTAAAGAGCCTGAATTTGTTCAGGTAGAGAGAGACTCTTCTTACAGAATGCATCAGAATCGCTGCTGGTCTGGTGACTCCTTGAAATAACCGACAGCACCTTTGCCAGTTGGCAAGGGTCTCACAATCCTCATAGTGACACTTAGGGCAGATACGGGAAGACGCCTTTCCTAGGACTCGAATGAGCCAAAAATAAATTCTATTTTGTCACTAAAGTGGTCCATCCTACCTTCTCTATGTCCCTCTAATACAAACCCCTGCTTCATCAACAGCGGCCCTTGAAAGAAAAGCTGTCTACCTCCTTGGGAGTGTTCCTTATCCTTCTCGTCTTCTGTAATCATTTCTGCCATCTGCAGAAGATTGCTCTCAAAGGCGGCCGCCGGGTTCTTCTCTTTGACGTCCGGAGCGGGCTCTGCAGCCTTGCCGCTAGTTTCCAGGGCAGGTGGGACAAACATGGGAACAGGGACCTAGACAGAAGGTGCAATTGGTGTCGGCAGGAAGAATTAGACGGAAACCCCTGCAGGCAGGAGGCCATTCTTCCTTTTCTCTTCCACAAAAATGGCAGACCAAAGGAAGAGCATCTCAAACACCAGCCAAGACCAGGTCACTAACTCAGCTTAATCAAGGGCCATCCCATAATGCCTGGGGGGCAACCATGGGTGACTCCCAACCATTTACAGAACCCCAGGCATGCCTTGGGGGGCAGGGACGGGCAATGTGTAATCCCCAGAAGGTCTGCCCCTCCCCCCCCCCGGTCCAGGACACTCCAGAAGCCTCTCCAAGGTGTCAATTTTGCTTCAGAGTATGGGGTGGGGAGGTCGTCTTAAACCCTCCAACCTTAAAAACAACAACACCCAAACAATCAAACCTGGAAGTGTCTTCTCAAGCATTTTGCCGCTTCTTATCTGAGGATCAGTTTTAGTCACTTCTGGGCCTGCTTTCACTCACACCTTCCTCAGTGGGCATCCCCATCCGGTTGGGAAGATGACTTCTTCCTCAGTGCTTCCCACACCCAAAAGCCAAGCAGGGCATGGATGCCCTGACACTCTTGAGCTAGCCCTCCCACCCACCCCCATTTAAAAATTTATTTTTTGCAAAGCCTTGGTCTGCAAGACAGGGCACCCAACACATCACTCACAGGTACTGGCATCCCCAGAGGAACTGGTGTGTACTGGGTGAAGAGGTGAAGCGGGACTGGCACGAAGATTGGTACAGGGACAGGCACCATGATGACTTTGGGTGGAACGTCCTCTTCTTCTTCTGCCAAAAAATAATAATTTTAAACGTGTGATTTCCACACACCCCCCGGAGAAAAGCAGTTCACCCGCCTCCCCTCAAAGCAGCCCGGCCTCCTTTGGCGGCGTACCTGTTTGGCATTCCTTATGCTGCGTGTGAGGCTTGCAGGAGGTGGCTTTGGTCTGGGTGATGGGCTTGCACATCAAGGCTTTGTTTTTGAGGAGCCGGGGAGGCTGAGAAGGAGGCAGCTTCAAAGCATCCGTCTGAGTACTCGCCTGGTTGGAGGGCAGGGAAGGAGACTTGGGAGTTATTTGCAGCATTTCGTAAAGAAGAGAGAGGGGCAACTACAAAGAGCATGGGAGAAAATCTCTGTTCTGAATGACGGCTCCCAAAAGCAGCCGGCCTGGAAGGCCACCATCGCTGGAGGATTACCCTGTGCACATTATGATGTTATGACGTGCAAGGCTCACGTCCTTCTCCGCTGAGTCCCATCCCTCCCCACCCCCAATGATCAAAGCCGTTGCATCTCCTATACAGGAATATTCAGAATGCTGGTGATTTCCCCCCCCCCCCTTGTGGGTCTTGACAAATGCCTCGTCTCTAAGCTCAATTCTGCTGCTGTTGAGCATTGTCATTTGTTAAAACACTAAAAAGAATGGAGGAAAAGGTGCCCAGTATAAGCAAACACACCTACAGAAAATGAACATGCAAGTAATGAGAAACTGTTTTGAACACCCATCTGTTTTTAATGCTATGGAAACAGGGCTGAACCTTTTTAAGTGAAGGCACTACTGCAGAAGAATGCAGAATATTTGCTAGGCAGGAGATTTTAGGAGGGGGTTGCTTTTATATGTTTATTATCTTAGTTGTGCTTGTATACTTATGTTAAACAGCCCAGAGTAGTGCATTGTCCACTAGATGGGTGGGATATTAGTTTAAATAAAGGAAAGGCGGGGGGGGGGGGGAGAGAAAGAGGAAGGAAATGAAGGAAAGCTTCGTAATTGTTGAATGATTGATTTTCATTTCTGTACCATCCCCATTCGTGTTAGCACTTTTTGGCCCGTGATATACTATATTATAGGTCAGCATAAAGTATGGAAAGATGCAATTTAAGCAGAACTGACTACAGCTTTTTAGTAGATGGGGCACAGGTCAACTTACATCTCCAATAATTTTTGCTGTCACAGTAGGAACTGCGCCTGTTGAAAGTAAAAAAGGGAAGAGATTTCTCTGTTCGTTATATTATGTAAACGTAGATGCTGAATTACAAAGAAAAGAAAGCCCAAGAAAACATCCAGTACATCTGCTATTGCTTTCTACACCGACAAGAGACAAGTTCATCTTCCAGCGGAATCAAAGGAAGGTGGCTTTCACAATTGCCCACCTCACATCTTGCGGATTTCTGGCAGACTGACCTTGCAAGACGTTGTTAGAATTGGCTGTGGGTTGAGCGGCGGGAGCATTAGCGAGAGACACGACGTTTGCGATGACTGGGGTGGATTCCTTCCTGAGAGACGGAGGGGGCCCTGCCGAAGAGGTTGGTGGCATGGGGAGATTAGCTGGGCAGAGGAAACAGAAGGAGAGGATGCTGTAGCAGGGAGGTGAGCAACACGACAGGGCAGCATTCAGGTTTGTGCGCCAATCCTTCAGGTCTTTCCCACCAAAAGAGGGGCACCAAACACCCCTTCACGGCCTCACCTGGGGCATGCTGCCTTTGGAGTGTACCGTTGGGCTGGAAAGGCAGCTCAACAGTTTAAACAAAGCAAGTCACTTCAGCTTTAAAAACTACAGTAGGACCCCCGTTATCCGCTGGGGATTGGTTCCAAGCCTTCCCATGGATAATGAAAACCGTGGATAAGAGAGAACGCCGAAATGTCCCCAAAACTGCTGTTTGTTTTGTGATAGTAACTTGCTTTACAGCTGCTGTTTTGCAACAGTAGCTTGCTTTACAGCTG
>JAHTLZ010000008.1:19558295-19575134 GCA_023846285.1 Phrynocephalus versicolor | reverse complement strand
CTTGCTTTACAGCTGCTGTTTTGCAACAGTAGCTTGCTTTACAGCTGCTGTTTTATGACGGTAGCTTGCTTTACAGCTGCTCTTTGTGACAGTGGCTTGCTTTGTGGCTGCTGAATTATTTACTATATCTATTTTTTCCTCTGCCAACCGTGGATAACTGAATGAGTGGATAATGAATCATTAGATATGGGGGTGCTACTGTATTCTGTTCCCAGCATCTCCCAGGCCAGCCAGCTTTGGGCAGAAAGGAACAAGGGATTCCCTCTTCCTCCATGTCTCCTTCCTGAGGACCAAGAATCCTTTATATGTTTACTCAGATGTCACACACACATCCCACCCTTGCTGCTCTGCCGTCGCTGTTACAGCCGCCCAAAAGACACACACACTGCTGTAAACAGACCACCGCAACGGGCTCTCTTTTACCTGTGCTTTTTTGAGAGGGTGGCGGGGGCGGTGGGGGTGGAGGGGGCGGAGGCGGGGGAGGCGGATCCGAAGCGCACTGCTGGTTGCAGAACATCAGGATACACAGCAAATTGCAAAAATGCTTGATTTCTCCTTCCCACTTCAGGGACTCGCTGAGTTTCCCCTGCCTTTTGCATCCGTCACATTTGGACATCTAAGATGACGAAGAGGAAGTGTGGTGGTATTAAAACAAAATAAAGCGAAGGATCCCTAGTGCCATCTTACCAAAAGAGGATGAAAATCACGGCTGCCCTGCCGGTGCCTAGCTGTCGAGGAACGGAAGGACGAGGGCGCCCAAACCGACTTACGTGATAAAACAAAACGGTGAACTTGGACATGCAGTCTTCTGAGCAGAATTCCTCCACTTTGCCCCCAAAGTGGTTCTGCACCAGCTTGGGAGAGGTCTGCAAACAGTAACTGCACATTTTACAGTGGTTCCCCCAGCGTTTCGCTAAGTCATGCTTGTATAGCAGCTTGCAACCTAGGACAGGACGAGAGAAGAGCAAAGAAGGGGGGAGTTAAGATTTTTACACCCCCCAGTATCTCCAGCTCTTGGAAGTAAGTGACAGGGACATCCAGGGCAAATTCTTCTGCAAAATGAGTGCTCGCGGCCCCTTTTATCCTGACCATGGTAGGTAACAGCCGCTCATCTAGATGCGGCTGGACTACAATTTCCGTCCTCACTCTGCAGAAGCTACATTTGGTAGGACAGGCAAAAATGGCAACCCAACAACTGCTGGAGGACCCTGGAGGTCCAACTCCAGGTTGTAGAAGACTGTCAGCTGTGCAGTCTTGCCCTTAAAGAGTATTTTGCATAGAGAAAAACAGCCCACAGCATGGATGACGGGCAACGTGAGGCTTGCAGAGCGTTTATATGTGGTGAGCTCAGAGAAGCTTTGTCAACCAGTCTGCGAATGGATTTAACTTTTTGTCTTTCGAGGGGAAGATTTTCATCGGCAAGCGTTGAGAGCCTTGCATGATGATCTGGCATGTTCAAGATCAAGTGTCATGGACCAGCAGACAAAGACACCTCTTCCAGCTCCTGTCCTCATCCACATGACAGGCTATAGGTGAACTAGGAACTCGCAAATCCAAGTCACAGAAACGTCTCTGAACTCAAAGGCTCTGAAACATGATCTCAAGTTCACAGAAGTTGCCATGAGCCTACAAGACAACAATGATGGCCGCAAAAGCAGGTGCGTCCAGAGAGTCACAACATGGCAAGCTATAGTTAGGGACTATTGTCTGAGTACAACTTCATCACATTTTTGGAATTCTTTGAGTTTGTAGTACTATGATTTCTTTTTCTTCATCTTTTTTTGGGAAAGGGGTAATTAAAAAAAAAGAGGAGTAAGCTACCAATATTTCTCTTGAAGATTAGCCAATTAAAATACTGCCTATATTTACTTGTATATTACAAATATTTTATTTTCAGTCTGGACTAATTCCCACCCACAAATTTCTGATACCCCCTTCAAGGACGGCACCACTGCTTTCAGAACTGCTCTAACTTTTCAACACGGATTCATTCATGCGACAATGCATCCCCACCAATCGCCCTGGGACTCCTCCCAAACCAAGCACAGGACCTACCCTTTTCCTTTCTCACCTTCACTACAAAATGATCTATTGATGCCCGAGAAGCGCACGGTTTCTTTGATAATCTTCTCAATTTTGCAATATTCACACACCGACATGACACAGTTTATCTTCTTATACTCATCACTGCAGGACTTGCCACAGAACTGGTACATTTTGCCCTGTAATAAAGCGAAAATACTGTACTTTGAAACCCTGCCCGGCGGGTTGGGGAGTCAGGATATCAACCCACCTTTCTGCAAGACGCCTGCAAAGCCACCCATTTCTATTAAACATTACACTCCAGATCCTGCCAACAACTCCAAGGTGGAAGCTCTTATTAAGCGCACACTGCCATTCCATGGGAGCGCCTAGAAAAAACATCACCACAGCGTGCAGAGTGCAATCATCACCTCAGCTTTTCACATGACACACTATAGCAGGCAGGGCCGGGGGACACTGAACGATATTCACCCGAAGGACGACAAATTGGCCCAAACTGCTGGCCAACAGTTTGTGGCCATCAATAATCTTAACGTATGTTTAATTGTTTTAAATAGGTCTGTTGTTTTATCTGGGTCCCCTGCGAGGGGAAAGGTGGCAAATAAATAATTCGAATAAATAATTAAACAGAGCATGTTGACGCCAGTTCCTGTCTTCTTTCTGAAGTAGGGCTCCACCTTCTCACCCACCCACTTTTTAAGGGCCAATACAGAGTGGAGAGTGGTTATGTCACCCCCTCTGTTCATCAGGTATCGGCTCCATATTCACCATAACCAGGCAGGAGTGATTTTTCACATTAGCAGCCTCACCTCTGCATTCATTCTCTCTCTCTCTCTCTCTCTCTTTGCTGCTGGTTGCAGCCCATCTATCATTCAACCACTAATTAAAAAAAATACAGTTACCCTGTAATCGAGCAGTTCAGGCTTGGTTGCAAACAGGCGGTTACAGTGCTGACACCTGAGTTTGACCACCGTGCGGGCGAAGGTGACCTGCTGGGACTGGGCAGCCAGCCTCTGGAGGCCGGCGGCGGCCGAGCTGCTGACCGAGCTGGGGGAAACCGTTGATGAGGTAGAATTGCCGGCAGCCGAAACCGTCGCCCCAGAGGGGATGCTGACGATCACCTGGCCCTGGGACAAGGGCACCACGGAGGAGGAGTTCATCCCGGTGGGCTTGTTGAACAAGTTCTACAAAGGGTCGGGAGAAGAGAAAACGGGCGTCAAGGGATGGCCACGGATCCACCGCCACCACGTCCAGCCACGTCCATGTCTGGGACAGAGATGCCGTGAAGAGGCATCGGTGGGCCTCTTGGCCCAGAAGAAGAAGAGAGTGGATGCTGAAGCCCCGTGGCTGGCGGCCACCTCCCACCTTAGAGACGGCATGCTTCCGCACACCCCTTGCTGGGCAACCTGCCATGGAAAGTGCAGCCACGCCCCTACCCTACTGGTAAGTGGCCTTACAGGCAAGTGTTTGGCCACCGTGGAAGAGAATGTTCTACTGTGGCTAGATCTTAGGTCTGATCCACCTGCGGGCCTGCCTTGCATTTTTAAGTTAAGTGGCTTAGGATAACTCGGTGCAGGGAACTGACTGCAAAATTTCATCTGCACAAAGTAAGGTTGATGGCATCAAAGCAGAGCCTGGGAAGGACACATCCCTGCAAACTGAGATTAAAGGTCCATTAGATTTGCGCCTATTCAGTGATTCCTCTGCCCCTTCCTCTCTCTCTCTCTCTCTCTTTCTCTTTCTCTCTCTCTCTCTGCCATGGTAAGGATCTACTGACAACATCTCACCCCTGTGAATTTTTCAATTCCTGGTTTAAAGATTTTTCACTTGAGGCAGCAGAAACATACAAAGCAATTAGCACCACATACAACAATTACTTCTTTGTTTGCCCCCCTCCAAAATAAAAGAAAACAAAACAAAACAGATCAGTTCTGGAATAAGAAGCTGTAGGAAGAAGCTCTCCATTTCCAAGTTCCTAATAGAAAGAACAGGGCAGATTCCAGACCTTTTGACAGGGGCGAGCTGTAGCAACATATTAATCAACAGAACATCCCATCACACACCCATAAAACCATCATCCCTAGCCTGTGTTCTGTGTTTCCTCCTCCCTCCCTTTCTTAAGACTCAATTTAACCTTAGGAGTCTTGTGGTGCAGGGGTTAAAACGGCTGTACTGCAGCTAAAACTGTGCTCACAACCTGGGGTTCAATCCCAGGTAACTGGCTCAAGGTTCACTCAGCCTTCCATCCTTCCGAGGTTATTTATTTATTTATTATTTATTTATTTTAGCTCTTGTATACCGCCCTATTCCCACGATGGGGACTCAGGGCGGTTCACAACTTCAAAGTAAAAGACAGATAAAAACTAGTACAAACAATAAAATACAAACTGGCTAAAACAATTGGGTCCAAGATTGAGTAGGCGGGAAAAAGGGAAGGGGAAAAAAAAAAAAAGAGGAAGACAGGGTCCCTAGCCCTCGCCGAAGGCCTCTCGAAAGAGGATGGTCTTCAGGTTCTTTTTGAACACCGCCAGCGAGGGGACCTGCCGTACTTCACCTGGGAGTTTGTTCCAAATTGCCGGTGCCACCACCGAGAAGGCCCGACCGCGAGTACTTGCTTTTCGGGCTTCCCTCGGGGGGACCGTCTGCAGTGAAAGAGCCACCGAAGCACGGGTGGGCCGGGCCGGATCTAATTGTCGGGTAAGACGTTCCGCCAAATAGGCCGGGGCCAAGCCATGGAGGGTTTTGTAAACCAAAACCAACACCTTGAACCTTATTCGGGAGGCAACGGGTAACCAGTGAAGGCGAGCCAGGATGGGGGTGGCGCGGTCGTAACGACGCGCACCAACCACCAGCCTGGCCGCCGTATTCTGGACCCGCTGCAATCGCCGAACAAGGTTCAAGGGGAGCCCCATGTAGAGAGCGTTGCAGTAATCCAACCTCGACATGACCAGCGCCTGTACCACAGTCCTCAAGGAGCCCTCATCGAGGTACGGGCGAATCTGGGCGATAAGCCTTAGGTGGTAAAAGGCCGACCTGACCACGGCTGACACCTGAGATTCCAGGGTCAGATCCGGGTCAAGGACGACGCCCAGATTCCTCACTCTTTGCGCCAGCTGGGGGGCGGACCCACCCAGACTGGGAAGAGGGCCACAGTACCCCTCCGACGAGCCCCCGAAGAACATAACCTCGGTCTTGCCTGGGTTGAGCTTGAGTCTGTGGGTCCTGGTCCAGTCCAGAACCGCAGCCAGGCAACGATCAAGGGTGCGGACGGCCTCCACTGCACAGGTGGAAAAGGAGATATAGAGCTGTGTGTCATCAGCGTACTGATGACAGCAGACTCCATAACTCCGGATGATCTCAGCCAGCGGCTTCATACAGATGTTAAAGAGCATCGGGGAGAGCGACGACCCCTGAGGCACCCCACAAGAGAGTGTCCAGGGAGCCGACAGCTCACCCCCTAAGCTCACTCGCTGGATACGGCCCCCAAGGAAGGACCCAGCTTGCTGGGGTGGCAGCGGGGGCAGGGAATGAGTAGCCTGGATAATTAAACTCTATATCAGCAGAACATTTTGCTTTTTAAAACTGCTAAGCTGGAAGGGACCTTGTGGATCCAGCTCCTATCAAAGAGATACTTTGGGGAATCAAACCAGAGAGGTAAACCACCGAGCTATGCAAGTGACCATTTTCAGGTAAAATACATTCTAAATTATTGGAAGCACGTTGTTAGAAAAAGGAATTGTGTCAAAGCAAGTAAAGACTCAATGTTGCACTGGACTGGGCAAACCATTTGTCCCATCTTTGGAAGAAGATAAAAAGTTTTGGCCAAGCGTCTCCCCCGACAGGCCGTAGACCACTGGGTCCCTGTGAAGCCTCAAACTTCTGCCCTTCAGTTTCTTATCTTTCAGTCACTCCAACCCATTGCTGTTTCTTACAGTAATTGCCATTACTGTAAGAAACATTAATATTAGAAGACACAATTTTCCTTGTGGAGTTGCACACAGTCTGGGCCCAGACTAACACCACAGTGCAACAGGGTTTCTCTGCGAGTACTCTCTCTCTCTCTCTCTCTCTCTCTCTGTGTGTGTGTTGCTTAGCATCCGAAAGCAGCCAAGATCAGATGTACTTAGGGCATCTAGGTAGCACTTAAGCATGGTATACACCCTGTTAAATCCACACCTTACCCTGATTTCTGTCTATAAGCATAGGAAGGGAAGACACACAGATGCAAAGACATCATTACTGGAAATCTACTTTCTCTCCAGATTCCTTGTGCATTCCCAAGCTCTGTATCAAAACTGATCTTCACCAGAAGTGTCAGAGGAAGTGACTGGTCCCACTTGACCCTTAAGCAGTCCAGGGACTGGAAATGAAGACACACCTGAAAAGCAACCACACAGCTGTAGCTGCAAAAATTGCGTATGCTCCCGTCGGACATCGCAAGGTGATACTGAGGAACGGCTGAGGTCTTACAGCTGTTACACTGGACCTGGACGCCTGACGGAAACATAAAATGGAAGAGTCAAAGCCCAAGAGAACGGAATGGAATGTGTCAAAAGACTGTTTTCACTCAAGAGGCTCAGACGTAACAGGGAAAGCGAGCGCTTACCTGACGAGGTGACCATTTTCACCCTATGCGCCGACAAGCAGTTCACTGAACAAAAGAGCTCCGTTTTCCCCACGTTATTTGTGTTTTCAATCATCTCCGCTGAAGACCTCAGAGATTTACACAGTGCACAAGGAGTGATTTTTGCTGACTTCTGCAGGGAGGAGGGAGAAGACAGTTTCCCTGGCTGCCCACCGTACGCAGCAGAAAAGAGGGCCTTTAAACCAGTTATCTGGACAGGTTTGTGTTTTTTTTAAAAAAAGTCACAAAACATAAAGAGAGCAGAATGGGAAACATTCTAGGCAAGTTACAAGAAAGAACACAGCACAGGCTTGGTCCAGTTTGAGGAACTGGAATTCTAGGACTTTGTTGAATTATAGGATTAAGTTGCTAGCGTGCACGAAGGGACTGCAAGGGGCAGAAAAGGCAATTGCAAATGGAAGTTGAAAATTCTTTTTCCATTGGTCACTCACTCCTTTGTTTTCTAGGTAGCAAATGTTCAGGTGAAATACTAGCTGGGGTAAAAGCAACTGGTGAGAGCCAATTTATGGACACTTCCTTCCTCCACCCACCCCTGGATCAATAAAATAAAATTACAATTGAACTGTTTTTCAATTATACACCATCGCATATCGCCAGACCACTCCCCTCGGTGGTTTATGCAAACAACACCTTGCCCCTCACAGGGATGGAAGGATAAGTCAACCTTGAGCTGGCTACTTGAACCTGTTGGGAATTGAACTCAGGTTGTGAGCAGAGGCTTGGCCGCAGCACTGCAGTTTAACCATGGTGCCCCCGGGGCTCTCCTTATTGTTTGTTTCCTCTTTTCGCTTCTAGTTTTATATTATTTGCTTTATTATTGTAAGCCGCCTTGGGTCCTCTGGAACAGAAAGGCAGGGCACAAATATTTGAAAGAATGAGTCTCGCAGAGTGGAAAATAAATGACAATTTTACAAGAAGAAAAATTCTGGGATGCATTTGCAGAGAGGATTAATCCTCTCTCTTTGGCCCACAGCTGTTTCTCCACAAATCATCCCTGTCCCAACATCTGGAGGACATAATTCTCAGCATTTCCTTCACCCCAGTACAGTTTTATGGCAACCATCTACTGCTGTTTGAGAGATAAGGCCAGGAGGTTTTCCTCCCGCGGCTCATGAAAGTTCCCAAGTTATGGAACCATCTACCCCCTGAAATTCGGCTGGCAGCCTCGCTTCAAACTTTTAAAAAAAACTATTGAAGACCTGGTTGCATAGAATGGCGTTCCCTGATTCTTCAAACATTTAGTAAGGCACTATTTTTAAACCACTTTTCTTCTCATCTCTCTCTCCCCCCCCCCATTTTATCAATCTCTTGCCATTTTTAGCTTCATTTTAGCTTCATTTTAGTGTTTTGTTGTTGATTTATGTTTATTTTATTTTATTATATACCTTGTATTTTGGTTTTTAAAATGTATTCCTTTGTTTAATTGTTTATGTTATCACATGTTGTAAACCGCCGAGTAGCCCTAGGTCTAGATGGCCAGTATAAAAGTCAAACAAACAAACAAACAAACAAACAAATATGCAAACACCCTCTTGAAAGAATGCACGAGACGCACAAGCACGAGACGGACACACCCCAACAAAACCGAACCCCCCTCCAAACCTGCTTGTAGGCCGTGACGCAGGTCGAGCTGCAGAACTTTTTGGACTGCCCCTCGACTTGAAGCATGTGGCATTGGCCGGAGGCGCTGTAACAATAACCCCCACAGTTTTCACAGCAGTTCATGGTCAGGTTGTTTGCGGAGCGGAACTTGGAGAAGCAGGCGTCGCTGCACAGCTTGTGCACCACGTTCTGGTAATTCACTTCGTGCCGAATCTGAGTGTGGGGAATAAGAGAGAGAGAGAGTGTGTTTGTGCCAAGAAGGTGGCAGGGAACGAGAGCGGGTTTTCTCTTTGAGGACGTATAATGCAGCAGCACCCCCTTCCAAGGACCACATCCGCCAACAGCTCTATGGCAGCGGTTCCCAACTGTGGGTCCCCAGATGGTCCTGGACAAAAACAACTAAGAAATTGTGGCCAATGTGGCTAGTGGGGAAGGTTCCTGGGAGTTTTAGTCCAAGAACACCTGGGGGGAATGCAAGGTTGGGAACCATGGATCTAAAGCAGGCATGTCCAAACTTCGGCCCTCCAGATGTTTTGGACCACAACTCCCACAGTCCTTTGTCATTGGCAGTCTAAACTTAGAATTCTGGGAGTCATGGTCCAAAACATCAGGAGGGCTGAAGTTTGGACATGCCTGATCTAAAGGAAGCCAAAGGCCTGGCAGGAATTACTTTTGCTTGTTTTTCATATGTTACTTATATGACTTGCTGAAGATCAATGACCATCTGGCTCTAAAAGTCAGCAGTTAAACACATCACAGCGCCAGATCCAAAGAGCCAAAACAGAAATCCAGGATGGAACAGAATGGATTCTGTCTTGGTTGCAACACTAAGTCACAGAGGTTTTTTTTAGGATGACACAAATTCTCAAGCCAGAGGATGGGTTTTGTGGGCACAGGGGATCTCGTACAGAGAATCCCCCCGTAGCCAGCCTGAGCTGGGCTCCCAAATCCGAAGGCAGAGAGAGAGAGAGAGAGAGAGAGAGAGAGAGAGAGAGGGTCGGCGAGTGCCCTTACCACCGCGTTCTTCTGGCACATGCTGCACTTGGTGGAAATGCTGTTGGTGTGGATGGTGACCACGGGCTTCAGTTTCAGTTCATAGACCGAAAGACACGACTGGCTGCAGAAATCCTTGCTGGAATTTGTGTTGTCGAACTGAGCCGTAATCACATCCTTTGGATTCAGTATCTCCCTAGAGGGTTTGGGAAACAGAGAAGCTCCGTCGCTTGCACAGAACTTCGACTGCAACCTTTGCAGGACGGCTGGGCTCTTTACCACCACTGCCGCTGTTGTGGCCATGTTCTCTCTCTGAGCCAGATCTCCTTGACAGGTCGGGCGCCCTGGTGGCATAAGGGCAACCTAGCCGGAACCACTCAGAAGCCTAGCAAGAATCAGCGCCCTGGTGGCATAAGGGCAACCTAGCCAGAACCACTCAGAAGCCTAGCGAGAATCTCACCTGAGCGCACCTGACCCTAGGATGGGTCCCAGCAGGGCTGAGACAGGTTCCTGGGATCCATTAGCTTCAGGCCAGTGGTTTCCCAGGTGGGGAATCCAGTGCCACAGGCTCGAGATTCCATAGGGAGAGAGCCCTGCTTAGGTCTGCCCATTCTGTTCACAGGGACCAACTAGATGCCCACAAAGAACTCCCCTCCAATACTGGAAACGTTATGCAGCCACCTTGACTTGCACCTCCCAGATGCCCTAGCCCAGACATGTCCAAAGTCAGGCCGGGGGGCCAAATGCAGCCTGTTTTCGAATTCTGAGTGGCCAGCGGCTTCTTCTCCCCACTGGCTCAGCCTGTCACACATCCCTGCCAGCTGGCCCCTTCCCATACCGGATGGAGGCATTAGCTTGCAGTTTTACGGTTTGCCTGCCCTCCCTGCCTCTGTCCATTCCCCCATCCACCTGCCCAGCCTACCCACTCCCAGCTCCGTTGCTGCAGCATCCTCCTCGCCTCTTTGCATGTTATAGAGACTTGTCCAAAGTCCGGCCCGGGGCCCACATGCAGCTGAATGGTCGGCCCCCACACATTTTCACCTCACCAAATCTGGCCCTCCTTGCCAAAAGTTTGGGCACCCCTGCCCTAGCCTCCGCGGCCTGAGCTGCCTTCCAAGTTGGCAGCCATCATGAACCCCTCAAGCCTTTTCAACTTCATCCCAAAATGACATTCAAGCTGCCCCCATCTACTTACAACGTTTTCCCGTTCCTGCTAGTCCCATGGCCGATTGGGATGGGGCCGCCCTTTCTGGAGAGATTTTGTTTCCCATTTATCTAAACAGTTGTGGGCGTCTTGAAACCACAGATCCTTACTTTGAGCAGCTGGAGCAGGTTTTCTTGGTAGTGGCGGCCGGCCGGGCAGCTGGAACAGTATATCCCGTGAGGCACAGTGTGGAGCAGAAGAGCTGAGTGGAGCCTTTCCTCTGATACGCCGTTTGCCCCTTTTGCAAAATCTTCTTGCAGCCTGAGCAGAAAACCCGAATGGCCACGTTCGGGACCGAAGGGAGCAGCTTGTTGACACCAGGAGGCTGGGCGTTCTGTGGCGCACTTGATGTCAGCTGCGGAGCTTACCAAAAAGAGAGAAGAAACGCACAGCAATGAGCACGCCATCTCAGGTACATGACTAATTGATCAGAGGAAAAAGGAGATCACCTAAAGCAGTGATGGCGGACCTTTTAGAGACTGAGTGCCCAAAATGCAATTCAAAACCCACTAATTTTTTGCAAAGTGCCATTACAGCCATTTAACCTGAATACAGGTGGCTGGGAAGGGGTGATATCAGGTGCCCACAGAAAAGGCTCTGAGTGCCACCTTTGGCGCCCGTGCCATAGGTTCGCCAACACTGACCTAAGGCAAGAACTGTTGTCTCACTTTCTCCTTTGGGGGGGGGGTGCCATCATAAGTATCTTTCCAGTCCTAGGTAAATAACTTTTTAATTTCTCTCCGGTTTCTACTTTGCTGCAATTTTATGCTTTGTTTTGAGTTCTGAATTTTTTATTTTGCTTTTGTGAACGAAACGCTGCTTCCAGGGTTGTTCGCAAAGGCAACAAATGACATGTATTGATCAACCACAACCACAACTTTTGAACTGGGGGCCTGGACCCTTGCCAAGGAGGGATGATGGGGAATCGAACTCGCAACCTCTGTCTTTGCCACCGGATGGCCAAATCACTGACCCATCCAGCAGCTCATCAGTGAAGGAAAGCAAGTGAAGGAAAAATGCGATCTTTGCCTAACTGAAGTGGTTTCTTCAGAGGATCTCTGCTCACCACAAATATGGTTCCTTACCAAGAGGGCTGCCGCTGACTGAAAACACAGCGCTGATCTTCAGCTCTCCTTCCTGACTTTTAGGCTGCTGGCCATATTCCTGGGGAGGAAAAAACATACAAAACTACAGTGAAATTCCAGCTATTGCAACCAGGGGTAGCAACTCCATATAGGAACCCCCCCCCTTTACCCAGTGATATGGGCTCAAAAAAAAATATTGAACTGGAAAATTGTTCAGCAACCAAAGTAGAAAGTGATCTACTTTCACATATTCAATGAATTTCTATTTGCTGAAAAAAATAAATGTAAATCTCTCCAAAGCAGACAAATATTTGAGGACTCGAATAAACTAAAGACAAAGCCCATTTATGCGGTTCAAATAACAGCTGGGCTCCTGTTAGTTATGCCTACTGTTTCAACTCCTTCAGTTTTATTGGTGATCTGCTACCAGGGCCAATCACAAATCAGCAACCTTATTTTTACTGTCTGGACTTTTTATGTGTGAGATCGGAACGTTTCACTATTCATCTAACTAGCTTCATCAGACATGACTGCTGAAGCTACCTGGGGTGAGTCGTGAAACATTTCGATCTTACAAGAAAAGTAATCCAGTTGCCATGACTCAATTTCTGGATAACCTCACCTGGATAACTGAGAATCTTCACAGACTTATTTTTACAGACATACTTTAGACCATTCTTTCCATTGCCCATCAATAAATCTCAAACTAACTTACAATAAGAATGCCATGAAACCAGTGGATAAAAGGAACAAAATTGTTAAAAAAAAGAAAACTCATGGAAAACAATTCATTAAAAATGAGAATAACTCACTGACCCTATTAGTAACAAATAATTAGGAAAATAGACAGGTACACAAGTTAAGATCCATCTCTTCAGGAAGGCTTTTAACAATCACGACTGAGTCCCTGTAGGCCTTATTAACGTCTGTGTGCTTTTAATTCCACAACTGAATTTAAATGCATAGTTTAATTGGTTTTTAAAAACATTTAACTCATTATGTTTTTCATTCTATTCTTTTTAATATTGCGAACCTCCTTGGGTCCCTTATTGGGAAGAAAGGCAGCCTATAAATAAAACAAATAGATAATAAATATATAGCAAATGATACATAAATGTCCAGCTGAATGCCCAAAAACTGGCTGCTGGAAGTGGATACACCCTGCCAGAACTCTCATGCTGATCTTCAACCGGCAGTCAACACGACAATTACAAGACAGGGATACCTGATAAGGCCCAATGACTTGTGTCTCGTTTTACCTCAGTATTATCTGGTTCGTCCTTAACTTTGTTCATCAGCCCCTGCTGAGGTGCCATAGCTTTATCATAGTCGTTGTCCAAGGGCTCTTCCTTAATTCTAATATTTGCCGCATAGGAATTCCCGAGCTCTTGACTGACCGATTCCTTATTAGGATACAGGTAGCTAGAGTCCTAATACGCCAGAAAGACAATGCATCCTGTTAATCTGTAAGACGAGGTGACAATTTCCCCGGCTCTTGCAGAGCCTGACTCTCTCTATACCCTTCAAACAATTTATAAAACATTCAGAGCTACACTGACACCCATTTGCACAGAAAACCAGAAGCCAATCTGTTAGCTCCTCGCTCTCAGGAATTCACAGCTGCTGTTTAAAAAAAGATCCATCTAATCTTTCTTATGAAATTAATAAAGGAAGAGAAAATAACATCCATTGTTATTTGGCCTTCTCGGCTGCTGCGCCCAGACTCTGGAACTCCCTCCCACTAGAGGTCAGGACTGCCTCATCTCTGTCGTCCTTCCGGAAACAGGCAAAGACCTTTCTCTTCAGGCAAGCTTTCCCTGAATGGTGGACTACCTATTATGTGTCTTTTACATGAATCTATAGGATCACATAGACTTTGTGTTTATAACTACTTATAACCTTGTAGCTTTAATGTAATGTTGTCAATTAATGCTGTAAGATGCCCCTCAATTCCTTGTTCTCAATATCTGAACATGTCTTAATTGTATTGGACTGTATATTAAACCTCATTACTGTAAGCCACCTTGGGTCCTTTTCCAAGGAGAAAGGCTGGGTAAAAATACTCTAAAATAAAAAATAAAATAAAAATAAATTGAAACACGGAAGAGGTACTGAACCATGGAGCTTGGGTGTGTGTGTGGAGGGGGAAACCCTTTTGGTCTTCAAGACCACAACACCCTCAACCAGCATTCTGGGAGATTGTGGGAACTGTCGTCCCAAAAGCAGCTTCCAGAAGCCCTGCTATAAATTTAAATAATAGTGGACAGGTCTTTGAGAACGCCCCGTGTTTTGGAATGATACAAGACTGACATTACAGGGAAAGTCTCTCTGTAGGCGCCGCTGGATAGCTCAGTGGGTTTAGGTCCCTGGCTGCGGAGCCAGTGGTGGGGAGTTCGATTCCCCACTGGGCCTGCCTAGAGAGGGCCTGGACGTAATGATCCAAAGTTTCCCTTTCCAGTTCTGCAGATGAGGAGGAGGAGGGAAGGCAAGTGGCTTTTAACAAAGCCATGCCATCTGGAGTTACCTCTTCCCTGTCTGCTGAAAGAGAATTTGACTAGAAGCCTTCATTCCAAATGAAATCATGTTAAGCAAATTTTCTTTTATACAAATTTCCCATAGGAATGCATTAAAAATGGAGTGATCCCATTTTTATGTTGTACGGATTTGCCCCATAGGCAATTATGTTAAGCAAATTTCCCCTATCTCCAGAATCTTTTATGTAGTACAGATTTTATGTTATACACACCTCCTTTTAGCATTCTTTCATTCTGTAAGCTTCTGTCCACTCCTCTCTTCGGTCTTCCCTTCATCCTTCAAAGTCTTCCCTTCCCTTCCTTTCCCTCAAGACCGCCGTCCTGGCTTCCAGCCGTTCGGTCACAGAAACACCTCCTGCACCCTCGTTTCAATTTAGCCAATACTAAGCGTGTCAACCTTGCCCTCTCCTGCTCTGAACTCAGAGCACTCAACCACTACAGACCATCTAACAGTCTCACCCTTTTCATATTGACATTCATAGGACAACCAGAGGGCTTGTCAATGACCCCAAAACTTCTCTGAAATAACCTGTCCTTCCCCCTCTATGCACTGTATCCTAGACGACCCCGAGAGACGCGTGGCCCCGCTGCTTACCCTGAAGTTAATTTCTGTTGCTTGTGGTCCTAATTGTGTCCGTAACGTTTCTTCTACTTGATTAGTAACTGGGGAAAACACAGATTCAGTCAGCAATGTTCTGGACAGAGATTCATCAAGATTTTCCAAGTGTAGTGGTACCTTGTATAAAGGAATTAATTCGTTTCAAATGAACTTATGTTAAGCAAATTTTCCTTTATACAAATTCCCATACGAATGCATTGAAAACGGAGTAATCCCGTTTTTATGTTGTACAGATTCTCCCCATAGGCGATTATGTTAAGCAAATTTCCCCTATCTCCGGAATTTTTTATGTTGCAGAGATTTTATGTTGTACAAACTGATTGTTATACAAGGGTCCACTATAGCTCTTTATTCCCAAGCAAACACAGCCAACCCAATGGGAGCACCTTTCGCTCCTTCTGGCCGGGCTCACAAGAGCTTTCATTGAATGCCTTTTGAAATGGAGGAAGTTACGCAGCAGGTGGTTCTTCTGTTTTCAAAAGGAAACAGGACCCAGCATTCTCTAATGAGGCATCTGCTCTAGGCCACAGACTGTGGCAGCCACTGTGAGTGACTGGATCAGGGAGAGGACCCACGGGTCTGAGCCACAGAGGGCACCTGGACCAGTTTTGGTCAAGTAAGCCAGAGACGGCTAAGATAACTGTGAACATCTGGGCTCTTCCTCCGCCTTATTCTAGCAATCAAAACGTTACCTGATTTATCAAGGAAACTGCTTTTCAACCTGGAATCCAGCTCCTTGGGTATTTTTTCCAAACGCTTGTCCCGGTCTTGGTAGGCTCCTTCCCTGGCTTTCTCCTTTGTCGAGAAAGTCTCTTTCCCATCATCTCTCGCTATGCTAAAATCCTTCCGAACAGACTTGAACAGAGAGGGTCCTTTGTCAAACGGTGAGGAGAGGTCCTTCTGGATCATGCCTTGCATCTGAAGGTCCTTCTCGCTGTCCACTGCATGATCCCGGATCCTCCTGAGGTCCCCCCGGCCATCCTCGGACCGAAGGGCAGAAGGGAGAATGTCCTTTGGAGCAAAAGACTGCTCATCTTCGTTGTCGCTTCCCACGACGGGAATCCCGGTCAGATCCCCAGAGTTCAGGAAGTAATTGCCGTCATCCAGTAAAGAATTCGTAGACCCTGCACGGTTCTGCATTCTGTACGAGATGCCGTCAAAGGCAGGGGTGAGGTTGTGGACCGTTTTCTCCGACATCACGGTAGGTACAAGATCACCGCCACCTGCAGAAAGGAAGAGGACCAGACATGGCCGGGAAATCATTCTCTAAAAATGTACAGGACTGGATGCACTCAAAGAAGGAGATGTCCGTTATTTAATGTGATTACACTGTATGTGACAAGGAACGTAATTTCAATCAAGGTATTCTACCAAGTCCAAGTTGGAGTTCTTCCAAAGGAAATCAGTAAAGATTTTTCTGCCATTAACAGTTTTATAACCCCCCCCCCCAATTATCTGGCCTACTAACTTCCTATGCTTGTCCATTAAAATGATATAATTTCTTTAGACTTTGGTGTTAAGAAAGGTAGCAACTACTATCTCCATCCCTAAAAACATTCTAACGTTAAAGACTTCTTGCCAATTTATTTGAAACTGAAGACGGACTGGACTGAGACCTAACACCTTCCTAGTTCTTCTTTGCCATGGAGCTCCAGAGGTTTATGTTCTCACAGTGGGCAACTGGATGCCCGTAGAAAATCCTAAAATGGCTGTAGAGAACACTGGTATACTAAGCATCTGTGAAAAACCATAGGCAATGACCAATATTTGGCAATATACCTTAGATCAGGTTGGGTGGAAATATACCCAAGGGGATGTTTTTGATCCTGGGTGCTGTACCTAGGAACCCCTCCCTAAAAACCTTTGGCAATTTTAAGGCAGGAGGACTGCAGATGGAATTAGGCCTTTTTAAAAGGCAGTGTCACCTGGGAGGGGGGCAGGGGGTACCAAAAGGACCCCCCCACACACAAACAGGGACAGTGGTACCTCTACTTAAGAGCAGAAAACAGTTGGCATTTTAACTGCTGCTTTACAAATTTTAGATGCGGTCTGCTCTACTTACAATTGTTATTTATTTATTTATTTATTTATTTATTTATTTATTTATTTATTTA
>JAHTLZ010000008.1:19547875-19558285 GCA_023846285.1 Phrynocephalus versicolor | reverse complement strand
TTATTTATTTATTTATTTATTTATTTATTTATTTATTTATTTATTTATATTTTTAGATAGGGCTCCTCTACTTAAGAGTTGTTTGACTTAAGAGCATGCATTCGGAACAGTTTAAATTTGTAAGCAGAGGTACCACTGTGTGTGTGTGTGTGTGTGTGTGTGTGTGTGTGTGTGTCTGTCTGTCTGTGTGTGCGCACACACATACACTTGGGATATTGTATAATTTGTTGTTGTTCAGTCGTTCAGTTGTGTCCGACTCTTCGTGACCCCATGGACCAGAGCTCGCCAGGCCTTCCTATCTTCCACTGCCTCCCGGAGTTTTGTCAAATTCATATTGGTTGCATCGATGACACCGTCCAACCAACTATCTCATTCTCTGCCGTCCTCTTTTCCTTTTGCCTTCAATCTTTCCCAACATCAGGGACTTTTCAAAGGAGTCTCTTCTCATGAGGTGGCCAAAGTATTAGAGCCTCAGCTTCAAATACTGTCCTTCCAGTGAACATTCAGGGTTGATTTCTTTCAGAATTGATAGGTTTGATCTCCTTGCAGTCCAGGGGATTCTCAAGACTCTCCTCCAGCACCACAGCTCAAAAGCATCAATTCTGCAGCGATCAGCCTTCTTTATAGTCCAGCTCTCACTTCCATACATCACTACTGGAAAAACCATAGCTTTGACTATCCTGACCTTAGTTGGCAAAGTGATGTCTCTGCTCTTTAGGGTGCTATCTAGGTTTGCCATTGCTTTCCTCCCAAGAAGCGGGCATCTTTTTATTTCATTGCTGCAGTCGCCATCTGCAGTGATCAAGGAGACCAAGAAAATAAACTCTGTCATTGCCTCCATTTCTTCCCCTTCTATTTGCCAGGAGGTGATGGGACCAGTGGCCATGATCTTAGTTTTTTTGATGTTGAGCTTCAGCCCATTTTTTCACTCTCCTCTTTCACCCTCATTAAGAGATTCTTTAATTCCTCCTCACTCTCTGCCATTAGAGTAGTATTTTTTATATTTTATGTATATGTAATTTGGGAAAGGGTTATTGATTGTAACGAGGTACATCTAGCTACACACACAAAGCACATCCGGGTGCTACACACAGCCTGTGGTCTGCAGGATCCCAATAGAATGCTGGGCCAAAGCTAACAGAATTGATTTCAACAGAGGGAAATGTAGGGTGCTACATCTAGGTAAAAAGAATGAATTGCACAGATATAGGATGGGGGACACTTGGCTGGAGAATAGTACCTGTGAAAGGGATCTGGGAGTCTTGGTGGACCACAAATTGAACATGAGTGAGCAGTGTGATGTGGCAGCCAGGAAAGCCAATGCGATTCTTGGTTGCATCAACAGAACCATAGTGTCTAGATCAAGGGAAGTGATAGTACCACTCTATTCTGCTCTTGTCAGACCCCATCTGGAGTACTGTGTCCAGTTCTGTGCGCCTCAGTTTAAAAAGGATGTTGACAACCTCGAGCGGGTGCAGAGGAGGGCTACCAGGATGGTTGAGGGTCTGGAGGAAATGTCTTATGAGGAACGGCTTAGGGAACTGGGAATGTTTAGCCTCTCTAAAAGAAGACTGAGAGGGGATATGATAACTATGTTTAAATATTTGAAAGGATGTCATATTGAAGAGGGAACAGGTTTGTTTTCCATGGCTTCAGAGACTAGGGCTCGGGGCAATGGTTTCAAACTACAGGAAAAGAGATTCCATTTGAACATTAGGAAGAACTTCATGACAGTTAGAGCTGTTTGGCAGTGGAATATGCTGCCACAAAGGGTGGTGGCGTCTCCTTCTTTGGAGGTTTTTAAGCAGAGGCTGGATGGCCATCTGTCGAAAATATTGTGATGGGGTTCCTGCATGGCAGGGGGCTGGACTAGATGGCCCTTGAGGTCTCTTCCAACTCTATGATTCTATGATTCTATGAATAGCAGCCTTAGAAACTCTGATTTATGTCCTGTATGCAGTAACTACTAGCTTGGATTGTAAGGAAACTTTCAGATAAATGAATACATGGTGTACAATATGTTGCTTTCTTAGGCCACCTGGAATTAAGTTTGGGGAGCCAAGGGGACACCAATTGTGCGTAAAGTGCAAGCAAACAAAATACAAATGCTTACGTTTCTGTCCAAAGCTGCCAAAACCTCCTCCGGCTTCGTCTTCAGACTGTAAATAGAAAAAAAATAAATTGCATGACTTCTTGGTTTCCATTAAAAGGTAGCAAGTTCTCCGTTCCAGCTAGAGACACACTCCAGTTTCTTTTTCATCAGCTCCAGTGACTCTCAAAGTACCAGTGAACAGAGTGTGGAAACAGCCACAACGGCTCTTTAACACTGCCTGCAGAAAATTTTACTAGGGATCGAGGCCATGTCTGCACACATCACTTTTGGGATGCCTTCCGTTCAGGACTGACTTGATTTATCTGGCTTCTTGAGTCTGTCTTGATTCAAACAGTGGCCCAACCTTGGCCAAGTAGTAGATTCTCATCCCACTCGCCGTGACTGCCACAATTATGGGCTCCTGGCTGTTTTTTGGTCTACAATTCCCAGAACTTTAGCCAGTTCAGCTAGTGGGGAAGGCTTCTGGGAGTTTTACTCCAAGAATATCTGGGTTACCCAAGACTGGGAACCACTGCATTAAGGGACTGTTCTGATCCATTATCCAGCTACACTAAAAGTCACTTTCCAAGCATTTAATTAGAACCTCTTCTTTCTTCAGCTTTATTGTACTGCCTGACAGAGGGCCTTCCTGTTTGCTTTGTAACTCCCTTCAGGAGGTTTATGAAAGTGTAATCACATTCCCTCGTTTTCCCAGACTATAGACATGAGCAAAGAAAGGGGGGGAAATACATTTCTTCTTTTCATTGTCCTTTAAGAATAACACAGGGCAAATAACTATCCAGACCTTCTGTTTCTTCTCAAAACATCCTGACATTCTACACTACATTGTGCCTCCTCCATACACCTTCCTAAAGCTGTGATAGTATTATGACTGAGCAAATACTTATGGGCACATGCTCTCTAGAAAACAATGTTTGTGGCAGTATGTATCAACCATGTATCATTTCGGAATGCCAGTAATATCTGGGCTTGTTGTAATTTTATTTTAAAATGACACTTTCTGGGACTTTTTTTTCTCTTAAACAGAGACGTACTAATTCTGTCATACCTCCCGTACAACTCTGGACATTAGATCTGTGACCTGCTTCAGAAGTTTCACATTTCCAAAGCATCGGGGTTTCCAGCCTGAAACTTCAGTCATGCACACAAAATTTAATAATTATCACCAGAATTCTACACATTTTAAAGGCAATTTTTGGTGCTTTCTGACCAAGGCTGTTATTGCAGTTGCTGAATTTTCTTCAAAGCAGGCATTAACACCAAGGGTGATTGATAGATATACTCTCAAATGTGCAAGATTAATGTTTGATGGATTGTTGTGATAAGGCTTGTTCAGAATATTCTAGTTTTTAAAATAAACTTACAATTCTAGAATCATCAACAGAAACAGGGAGGAGGAAACAGTGTCACAGAAAAACCCTTAGCATAATTGTCATTTCTGGAAACTCGAGTTTCGTGGGCAGCTTTCTGCAGATAGTTTTCTGCATTTCTAATGGTGACAGAGGACCACACAGATTTAATGTTCACTTAAAGATACTGTACTCTTTTAATGGCAACATGCTTTTCTCAACAAACTGTTGACTCTCTAGACTGATGCGAACCAACAGACCTCCAATTAATTAGCAGAAGATCTTTAAAGAAACACCAAGGTTTCTATTGCAATTTTATGTTTATGATGGGGTCTAGAATATGTCTGGAGGGCCACATATTTTTCATCTATTTACAGTGTACTTTAGTCAAAGGTTTGAGGTACATTTTGAAGGAAGGAAGGAAGGAAGGAAGGAAGGAAGGAAGACTAGTAGGTGAAAGAGGTACATTATTCTTTTTCTGGGCTGTTCCTTTTCAGTTCTGTCACAACTGCTTTTATCTGTCTACAGTAGATTGATTGGGAGGGTGATAGATTTGCTATAGTTTATTTACTCTTGGATATATACTGTATTTACTGCAACAACCACAGTATATTTCAACATTTCTTTTAATTTTAAGTTAACTTCTGCCTTCTGTTCTGTTGTTGTTGTTTTAGCAGCACTTTTCTTATTTTCTATTTTATTTTTGACACTGAAAGAAGAAATGACCAAGTCTGGTAAGAAAATATTCATTGCTAATTCACAACGCATCATGCACTGAACTACAATTCATTCAGTACTCAAATGATTGAAGCATATTCTGCATTATAGCAGTCATAAATTAATCCTGGCATGCTGAACTGTTAACTGGAGCAAAGAGCAACACATTTTAATAAAAACAGAATAATTCAGGGATTCTGACGAGGAGAAATTAAATATGTTAGTTATTGCTTGGCTATTCAGTTTATTGTGAAAAAAATCAGTAACTTGGTTCTAGATAGGAAATGAGTGAAGCATGCAAAACTGTGTAATAGGCATGTCTGAGCAATTGCTATTAGATCACTGGCAATGCTAATAATAAAGAGGGGATAAACAAAATTGTCTCAAGCTTGGTTAGTGCAGTAAAACACAAATAAAATGATCTTGGAAACTTTTACTGTTCAAAAGAAACTATTAGATCCATATATATGAAATTATTAAGCAAGGCTGCCTTGGGCAGCTAATGAGTGTAATTAAAAGAAAACACATTTTGTTGATTCAGTTTAGAATTAATAAAAGGGAAACACAAAAATCCTTCTGCCTTTTTGAAGCCCTGGTACAAAAATAACACAAATAGCTTTGCCTACTGACTTTCTAGACACAGGGTGGTGGTGGCAGCAGGGGATCATTTACCGTTCCACCTCAGGCAGCAAAACGGTTTGGGTGGGCCATTTTGTTGAGACTGTGCTAGCAGAAACAATCAGTATTTTGAGAATCAAAATTCTTTAAATGTGTTTCCATTTACATTCCGCCTGTTTTGAAGGTTACAAAGAACCGACAGCCGCGTGCTTCAGAGTACCAACTGCAGTAGGGGCATGCCTGACATTTAGTGTAGACCCGGATATTAATGTATATTTTAAATTAGTAACTGCATGACTCTCCCGTCTAGAAAGCAGAAGAGTGGAGGTTTTATCCCGCTATATTCAGGAGGCAGGCAAAGACCAATATGGTGCAGGCTAGAAGCCACCTTCAAAAGGTTAGCATGATGGCCAACATATTCCAAACTTCAGGAGACACAAAACAAACCTGACTCACCGTTGTGAGGGGACTCTGCGAACGCGTCCAGCCCTGTCAGTAGGGCTTACTTCTGAGTAACCTGCATAGGATGACAGTTTATAGCAGCTGCAGTTCCAACCGTACATCCCTTTCCCAGACCCTAAAGGCATCTGGCTTACTTATTCAAAATATTTAACCCCACCTATCTCCCTACAAAGGGAACCATCTGATAAAGGCCCCCCCCCCTTTCCTCCTGCTCTCCTGCCTTATCCCCTTGCCTCTCCATCCTTCAATCTGCATCTCTCAGCACACAGTCAACGTGGCCCCATCGCACACCACTCCTTTCGCCGTGCAAAGGTGACATTAGGCACCAACATTTCCTTTCCCTGCCATGCAGAACAGCAGAGCAGAGGGCAGGCTCCCCATGTTTCACTTTCTGAAAGGAAAAAAAAATGGAAGTTGCGATCCATGTGGCAAGGGATCAGAGCCTGTTGTGACATGGCACTGTTTTCAGAAAGGTGGCTGGGGGGGGGGGGGCTCCAATACCGCCACGTGACTCCCTCGACTGCAAACGCTATGGCTTACTACTACCCCACAATCTGTCTTTGCCCCCATCCTCAGCTCTGTAGGTCACGACTGTACTCCTGGTCAAAATATTCCTAATTCAGCAAGAGCGTCAATCTTGGCATAAACGAATCGAGAAAACATTTGCTGGATAGTCCATACTTAGGTCTCCGGCTGCTGAGCCAGAGTTTGGGAGTTTGATTCTGCTTTGGTGCTTCCTTGACGGCAGATGGACTGAATGATCTATAGGAACCCTTTTCTGACTCTACTGTTCTAAGATAAGGATGAGGATTTATATATTCTAAATGACCCTGTAAGTTACGACTGGCAAGTGTACCACAACAGCAGATACCTGGTCTCCCACAAGTTCTGCTAAATCCAACTTTGATCATTCTCTTTGCCTAAGGCAACACTCTCTCAATATTTAGGCTTATTAAGTCATTTGGCTATTATGACATGGCAATGAAGAAAGAAGTTACCAGTGGTGTTTTTTATTATTTATATCTACCAAAGCCACAATTTATAGATAGTCTCAGGCCAAGAATAGGAAGTATGTGCCCTTTCAGCTATAGCTGAACTAGAATCCCTATTATTCTTCACCACTGGACAGAGTGGCGATGGTTATCTCTTATTTAATTTGCTTGATATCCTGCCTTACTCCTCAAAATCGGATTCAAGGTGACTTACAACAAGATTAACTAACAGAACTCATAAAACACAATGCACTGTAATGCTGTAATTCAAATAAACATATTATAATATTAAAACATAGCTGAACTAACAATTCAAAAGTACCTTTAAAAAGTAAGCAATCACCTATCTAAAGTCTTTTTAGAGTACCCACTGAAGTGTGAGAATCCATCTTTAAAATGTGCTTTCAAGTAACACAACAACATCTAGATTAGATCAGGCTTACCAGCCTTGTTTTAGGCAAATGACTCTACCAGCTCTGGTCCATTATTTACAGCGGAAAGAACAATAATACTGGCCTACCTTACAGGGTTTGCCTAAGGATTATTACAATTATGCTCTCAATGCTTAAAAACACCAATACTGTACATAGAAAATAAGCATATTACTATAGCCAGTTAAATAAAATGGACTGTTTCGTCCATTTATGAATTTATTATTATTTTTCTCTCACCCACATTTATATTACCTACCTGAATCCCTAAGGACAAAAATCAAATTAAAAAAAAAACATGAACATGAGTGCAAAACTCAAGATATCATAGAATTATTTTAATTTTCTTGCTTGCTGCAACTTGGGCAAATTCAACGCCTGAATTCATTACAAAAGACTAAGACAATGCAACTTTTTTTTTTAAAAAAGACAGAGATAACGATTCATTCAACTGTTATCAACTTCTCCCATCATTGCAAGTTCTCTGAAGTTTGAAAGAAACTGAAAAACCTTCCTAGATTTTCTTTCACTCCATTTTATTGCAAGGTTTTATTTAAAGAAAGAGAGGAGAGTATCTTTAGAAGCTCCAGAACTGCAGGCATCCAAACAGAAATTCCAATTTCACCCCCAAGTTCTGTTTTCAATGCTTCCAAGCATGCACTTCCTTTGGGGAGAGAAATGAGTGGAGTTGGATAAGTAATTGCAACAAAAGGATGAAGATTTCAGGGATATCTCAGCACCGGGCAAGTTAAAGGCGAAGGGAAGAGTTCAGACCCCTTGGGCTGGTGGGGGAGGGGAGTGCGAACTAAGTCCCTTTCACTGCCCCCACCCACAGATGGGGGGGTGAAAAGGGAAACTGCAGCCATTCCTTCTGTGAGTCCCTCCCATGCTGGTGATAGCCCGCTCACAAAAGCCACTCACCGGCTCCTATCTGCTGCGAAGCATCTGGGGAGAAGGGAGAGCAGTGGGTAACAAAGAGCCAGGCTGCTGCATCTCTACCTGCTGCAGGAAAAGAAGCACTTCCAACAGGAAGTGAACCCCCAGAGGTCAGTGAGAGCCATAGAGAGAGCAGCGAAGGAGAGAGCTGCTGAGTTGCAAACTCAAAAAAAATAAAGAGAGAAGGGGGGGAAATGCCAGGATGGAAGTGCAGAGCCCCCTAGCAGCCTTGGCTGTCCCAATTCCCGGGGTCTGATGCCTGCCCATGAAAGAGTGCAAGTTGAGGGTGGCTTGGTGTTGGCCCTGTTTTCTGTTCGTAAACTTGGGAGAGTCACGTGTTCTCCTGAATTTAATTTTGAGAACGTTCCCAGCATATCCAGACCGAGAGGTCTGGTGGGGAAACCTGGGGAGCAGGAGAAACACTCAGATCTGACAGGCCCTTGACGCTTCTGATTTGAAAAAATCCCTGAGAGGGGGAATAAAACCTATTTATCCTTGGTTTGCAGCCCTTGTGCTAAGATTAATGAATATGGACTAAAACACTGCTGCTTCACGAGAAGTGTTTGTAAATGCTGACGGCTGAGAACATTTAGTCAAAATTAATTTACTATAAATGGAAATTTGTTATTATTATTTACTACAAATGTAATGTTATGGAAACAAAGGAAAATCTGACAAGAGCTGCAGCAGCAAGGAGGGGGATTTCAGAACGATATCAAGAAATTTCACACAGAATTATAAGTAGTTGTATATTTCAGAAATAGTATCAGAGAAAAAACCTACAACATTAGAGTATATATTATAATGATATCTAACAGGTATAGTAGATGATTATCACTTGCACCATTTCTGTTATGTTTTCAGCAATAAACCCTCTGCTCCCATCAGTCTTCAAATTACACCAACACATCTCCACAACTGGATTACAGTCAATATTGGGGAAGTGAGCAGCGGGGGGGGGGGGGGTGTCCCTGAGCAAACAAACACTGGATTTACTGTTCTCCCTTGTGATAATTTTTAATCCTCTTCCTCAAATCATGCTCAAGGGATTGGAGATATGGGAGAACCAAACCAGGATTTTTCTGAGTTCAAAGAGGATGCTCAGTTATCTCGGTATTTAACACAACACCTCTCCCAAAACATGACCACCTGTCCCACATGCTCCTCACAGTCACTGGTGTTACGAATTCAACACTTGAGGACCCCCCCCCAAAAAAAAACAGCAGGAACCAGGCGTTCTCGGACATAACCCCTTCCTTCTGAGACAAGCTTCCTACAGATTTTTGCTCTCTGTTTTTAGGAAGCTAATTAAGACACAGTTATATAAAGCTGCCTTCTACTAGTGTGAATGTAGTCTTGAGATACCTGTGAAGATTCTCAGCCATCCAGGTCAGCTTACCTGGAAGTTGAGTCATGGCAACTGGACTTTTTTTGAGAGATTGAAACATTTCCCTACTCATCCACGCAGCTTTGTCATACTGACAAAGCTCCTTGGATGAGTAGCGAAACGTTTTGATCTCTCAATAAAAGTCCAGTTGCCATTACTCAACTTCTAGGTAGTCTTGAGATGTTTGAAAGGATTTTAATATGTGTGATTTTTATTTAAAATTGTTTTGGGTTTAATGTATTTTACATTTAATGTATTTTACACTTATCACATACTGTTTTTATTGTATATTTTACTGTACTGTATACTGTGAATCACTTTGAGTGGTAACATTTTGGGGCAATATAGAAGTGGAAGTAAGCAAACAACTTGCTAACTAAATCCATCCATCCATCCATCTTGAGTCACAAGAGCGTGATTTCCAGCACGTTCAAAAGCTTTAAAATACTCTGCAGAACTTTCTGTAACTTTCCCTTCCGTAACAAGCACCTTGGCCACTCTCACTAATGGCTCTGGAAGTCCCCTCATGCCTGGCTGAGAAACAAAGGAGCAGCACACTGTTTGGGTGTGAGGAACAGAGTTATGGCAGCTCTTTTGATCTCAATATCTTTGAACACTCGACACTGAAGCACTGCATGGAAAAATATTTCCAAATTAATCAATACAGTGGACCCTTGTATAACAAACAGCTTGTATAACATAAAATTTGTACAACATAAAAAATTCCAGAGATAGGGGAAATTTGCTTAACATAATCGCCTATGGGGAGAATCCATACAACATAAAAATGGGATCACTCCGTTTTCAATGCATTCCTATGAGAATTTCTATAAAGGAAAATTTGCTTAACATAATTTCATTTGGAACGAATTAATTCCTTTATACAAGGTACCACTGTATTCTTAATCTGCACTCAAGAGAAACATTCCACCAACTGACATCAGCAGAATATTTCCAACAACAAAGAAACACCTTGTTCCTGGATGCATCTCTGTGCAAGAGCAAGAAAATGTACCAGTAGTACTTAAGATCAGTAAACTTGTGACTTCAGCTCATAACATATGTCCAGACGCAGCTGCCTTTCACCCTGTCATAAGGTCCTAACTGGGTCATTGGAACAACACAGGAATCTCAGACTGACTTAGAAACACCAAATTCCAACCATTTCTGTGCCTTTGGCTTTTCTCAGTTACACGCATGGTTACTACTTGGTGAACAACAACAAAACAAATAAACAAACAGTATTAGTTATATGTATATTTGTAATATCGAACAGGGAAACAATGGACTCCAGCTGGGGGCAATTTGATTTAAAATTTAAATTTAACAATTGGAGCTTTTGACCATTTCAATCTGGGAGTTGAGTCATGGCTACTGGACTTCTTTTTTGAAGAAGTCCAGTAGC